>CM063511.1:111207284-111337284 GCA_032207245.1 Pardosa pseudoannulata
CACTCTGAACATGCAGGTCAGTTCTGGAACCAAGAATAATTCCTCCCCAAACGAGCCATCCTGCACCACCGTAACGGTGTCGTTCAATGGTGTTCTCTTGGTGGTAACGGGTACCTGGCGCTCTCCATATGAAAGTCGGGCGAGAATCAGAATGTAAACTGAAACTGGACTCGTCGTAAAACATCACACAAGACCACTGTTGCGGTGTCCACAATGCATGCTCTCTAGCCCAGCATAATCGCAGGCGACAGTGAGTTGCGGTAAGGGGAACACATCTGATAGGCCTACGAGCATATAGACCAATGTTCCCTAAGCGTCTGTACACGGTATGCCTTGAAACTGTCGTACCGGTAGCTGAAGAGAGCTGACGAGACAGGTCTGATGCTGTGCTCCGTCTGTTTCTTTTGGCAGTAACTGCCAAATACCGGTCATCATTCGGCGTAGTAACTCGGGGGCGACCTGTGCTGTAACATCTACTCACATTACCATCATGTTTGAATCGTTGCCAAAGCCTGGAGATGACACTCTGGGCGATTCCAAGTTCCTCTTATACTTCCAGCTGGGTACGTCCACATTCCAGTCGTCCGATAATTCTACCAAGTAAAAAATCATCCAAATGCTTCCTTTGGGCCATAACTATACGGTTATTGCACTGAAAGGCTTTTAAAGCGCTTGTGAACAATTTTACTTCTTTGCTATCCTTCCTTATATACCCCTTTCATACACTCTGGTCATTGTGACGTACTATCAGGGCCATCTGGTGGTTTAATGCAATTTGCATATTCTTCTTCAAGATGTGTGTGATAATTCTACAGGTGAAAATTTTATTTTAGAGCTCAATTTCTGTGTGATTCTGAATTATCCTTAATTTATGGACATGAGTGTATATACATATATATAAATATATACCTATATGTATGTATATATATATATGTGTGTGTGTATGTATATGTGTGTATATATAGTTATATATATATACACGTATATGTATATACATATTTATATATCTTTATGAATATATATATGCATATATATATATATATATATATATATATATATATATGTATATATATGTATATATATGTATATGTGTAAATATATATACATGTGTGTGTGTGCAATGTATCAAAAATTATCTCCCATTAAGTTCCTCAAAATTTTTGCAATTCTTTCTATTTTAATATTAACTTTCCCAGCCACCCAAATTAAATCAAGGACGGGATTGAGATTTAAATTGTGTGAGAAAGCCATTCATTTTGATACTACATTAATTGTGAATATTTTTTTTTGTCATTCAAAAGGTTAAAAATTTTTTATAATTTCATTTATAAATTTTTAGCTGTTACAATCTCCATATTGAAATTAAACTTTATTAGATATACTATATTACATTGATTTGGGATAGATAGTCAACTAGTCTTTGAAATTACAGTTTATTTTTCCGGGTTTCCTAAAATAAAGAATTCTTCGTATGATTTAGGAACTTATCTCCATAGTCAACTGTCTTCTTTCGGTCATTAAATTCTGACAAACTGGATTTCGTTTGCTTACTATAAGCAAAATATTTTACTTTAGCGTATTGAGACAAAAACGTAGTCAAGAGAAGATTTTGGAGAATTTTGTAGGGAAAAAAATGTACTTAAAAATAAAAATGAGGTAATCTGATGAAGACAATTTAAATATCCTCTGAACTTCTATTCTTTTATCTTTCTACAATTTTTTTTGTTGTTCTTTTGTAAAACATTCAGGTGTTTGTGTTATGAACTGTACATTCAAGAAATAATATACCTAGGCTATATAAAAAAAATTATAACACAGAATATTAAAAATTTATTCTCCAATTTGAAATTTTGTCCTTGCGACGGCATTCAAAATACAACATAGTTATGATATATTAAAAAATTATATCACAGAAAATTAAAATTTGAATCTCCTGTTTGAAATTTTTTCTTAGTGATAGCATTAAAAAAATATATATATCTATGATATATTAAAAAATCCTAGCACAGAAAATTAAAACTTAAAACTCCTTTTAGAATTTTTTTCTAGTGACGGCATTCACATGATTCAATGTATTTCGGACATATTAAAAATTATCAAACAGAAAATAAAAATTTGAATCTCCCGTTTGAATTTTCTTCCCTAGCGACGGCATTCAAGAAACAATATGTTTATGATGTATTAAAATTATAACACTGAAAATTTAAATTTGAATATCCCGTTTGAAAGTTTTTCTTAGCTATAGCATACGAAAAACAATATATCATTGATATATATATATATTAAAAAATCCTTTCACAGAAAATTAAAACTTGAAACTCCCTTTAGAAAATTTTTCCTAGCAACGACATTCACATGAAGCAATGTATTTCGGATATATTAAAAAATTATAATACAGAAAATTAAAATTTGAATCTCTCGTCTGAAATTTTTTCTTAGCAACAGCAATCAATAAACAATATATCTATGACATATTACAATTATCACACCGAAAATTAAAATTTGAATCTCCAGTTTGAAATTTTGTCCTTGAGACGATATTCACGATACAACATATTTATGATATATTGATAAATTATATCATTAAAATTTGAATATCCCGTTTGAATTTTTTTTTCTAAAGATGGTATTCAGTAAACAATATATCTACGGCATATTAAAAAATTTCAACAGATAAAATTAAAATTTCAATCTTCCGTTTGGAATTTTTTCTTAGCGACATCATTTAAGAAGCAATATATCTATGATATATTAAAAAATCCTAACACAGAAAATTAAAACTTGAAACTCTCTTTAGAAATTTTTTCGTATCTGCGGCATTCACGAGAAGGAATGTACTTCGGAAATATTAAAAAATCATAGCACAGATGTTTGAAATTTGAAACTCCCATTTGAATTTTTTCCCTAGCGACGGCATTCAAGAAATAATATGTTTATGATGTATTAAAAAATTATAACATAGAAAATTAAAATTTGAATCTTACGTTTGAAATTTTTTCTTAGTGACAGCATTCAAGAAACAATATATCTGTGACATTAAAATTATAACATAGATAATTAAAATTTGAAACTTCAGTCTGAATTTTTTCCTAGCGATGGCATTCAAGAAACTATATGTTTATGATGTATTAAAAATTATAACACAGAAAAATAAAATTTGAATCTCCCGTTTGAAAGTTTTTCTCCCCGATAACATACAAGAAACAATATATATGTTAATTATTAAAATTATAACACAGAAAATTTAAATTTGAATCTCCCATTTGAAAGTTTTTCTTAGCAACAGCATACGAGAAACAATATTTCTATGATATATTAAAACATCCTTGCACAGAAAATTAAAACTTGAATCTCCCTTTAGAATTTTATTTCCTAGCGACGGCATTCAGAATAAGCAATTTATTTTGGGATGTATTAAAAAATTATAATTCAAAAAACTAAAATTTGGATCTCCCATTTGAATTTTTTTCATAGGTACGGCATTCAAGAAACAATATGTTTATGATGCATTAAAAAATTATAACACAGGAACTTAAAATTTGAATCTTTCGTCTGAAATATTTTCTTAGTGACAGCATTCAAGAAACAATATATTTGAGACATATTAAAATTATAACACAGAAAATTTAAATTTAAATCTCGCTTTTGAAAGTGTTTCTTTGCGACAGCATACAAGAAACAATATATCTATGATATATTAAAAAATCCTTGCACAGAAAATTAAAATTTAAATCTCCCTTTAAAAATTTTTTTCCTTACGATGGCATTCAGAATAAGCAATGTATTTCGGATGCATTAAAAAATTTTAACAAAGAAAATTAAAATTTGAATATCCCGTCTGAAATATTTTCTTACCGACAGCATTCCAGGAACAATATATATGTGACATATTAAAATTATAACACAGAAAATTTAAATTTAATTCTCCCGTTTGAAAGTTTTTCTTTGCGACAGCATACAAGAAACAATATATCTATGATATATTAAAAATCCTTGCACAGAAAATTAAAACTTGAATCTCCCTTTAAAAATTTTTTTCCTAGCTACGGCATTCAGAATGATCAATGTATTTCGGATGTATTAAAAAATTTTAACACAGAAATTTAAATTTGATGCTCCAGTCTGAAATTTTTTCGTAGTTACAGCATTCAAGAAACAATATTTATGTAACATATTAAAATTATAACACAGAAAATTTAAATTTGAATCTCTCATTTGTAAGTTTTTCTTAGCGACAGCATACAAGAAACAAAATTTCTATGATATGTTAAAAAATCCTTGCACAGAAAATTAAAAATTGAAGCTCCCTTTATAAATTTTTTTCCTAGCAATGGTATTCAGAATAAGCAATTTATTTCGATGTATTAAAAAATTATAATTTAAAAAGCTAAAATTTGAATCTCCCGTTTGAATTTTTTGCACAGTGTTTGTATTCAAGAAACAATATGTTTATGATGTATTAAAAAATTATGACATAAGAAATTAAAATTTGAATCTCCCGTCTGAAATTTTTCTTAGCTACAGCATTCAAGAAACAGTATATATGTGATATATTAAAATTACAACACAGAAAATTTAAATTTGAATCTCCCATTTGAAAGTTTTTCTTAGCGACATCATACAAGAAACAATATATCTATGATATATTAAAAGATCCTTGCACAGAAAATTAAAACGAATCTCCCTTTAGAAATTTTTTCCTAGCTACGGCATTCAGAAGAAGTAATGTATTTCAGATGTCTTAAAAAATTATAACACAGAAAATTAAAATTTGAATCTCCCGTTTCAATTTTTTTCTTAGTGACGGCAGTCAAGAAACAATATGTTTATGATATATTAAAAGATCATAGCACAAAAAATTAAAACTTGAAACTCCCTTTAGAAATTTTTTCCTACCGACGGCATTCAAGAAAACAATATAGGATATATTAAAAATTTATACCGCAAAAATTAAAATTTGAATTTTTTCCTAGTGATGGCATTCAAGAAACAATATATGTATAATATATTTTAAAAATCATAACGCAAAAATTAAAACTTGAAACTCCCTTTAACATTTTTTTCCTATCAACGGCATTCAAGAAAAATGTATCTCGTATATATTAAAAAGTAATAATGCAGAAAATTAAAATTGGAATCTTTGATTTGGAATTTTTTCCTAGCGACGGCTTTCAAGAAACAATATATCTATATTATATTAAAAATTATAACAAAAAAAAATTAATATTTGAATTTCCCGTTTGAATTTTTTAACTAGCGATGGCAATCAAGAAGCAATATGGTTATGATATATTAAAAAATCCTCGCACAGAAAACTAAAAGTTGAAACTCCCTTTTGAAATTTTTTCTTAGCAATGGTATTCAAGAAACAATATATATATCATATATTAAAAAAAATCTAAGCACAGAAAAATAAAGCTTGAAACTACCTTTAGAAACTTTTTCATATCGGCGGCATTCAAGAAAAAATGTATCTCGGATATATTAAAAAATTATAACACAGAAAATTAAAACTTCAATCTCCCGTTTGAAAGTTTTTCTTAGCGACACCATACAAGAAACAATATATCTATGATATATTATAACATCCTTGCACAGTAAATTAAAACGAATCTCCCTTTAGAAATTTTTCCCTAGCTACGGCATTCAGAAGAAGTAATGTATTTCGGATGTATTAAAAAATTATAACACAGAAAATTAAAATTTGAATCTCCTGTTTGAAATTTTTTCCTAGCGACGGCAATCAAGGAACAATATATCTGTGACATATTAAAATTATAACACAGAAAATTAAAATTTGAATTCCCGTCTGAAATTTTTTCATACTGACAGCATTCAAGAAACAATATATATGTGACATATTAAAATTATAACACAGAAAATTTAAATTTGAATCTCGCGTTTGAAAGTTTTTCTTTGCGACAGCATACAAGAAACAATATTTCTATGATATATTAAAAAATCCTTGCACAGAAAATTAAAACTTGAATCTCCCTTTAGAATTTTTTTCCTAGTGACGGCATTCAGAGTAAGCAATTTATTTTGGAATGTATTAAAAAATTATAATTCAAAAAACTAAAATTTGGATCTTCCGTTTAAATTTTTTTCATAGCGACGGCAGTCAAGAAACAATATGTTTATGATATATTAAAAGATAATAGCACAGAAAATTAAAACTTAAAACTCCCTTTAAAAATATTTTCCTAGCGACGGCATTCACAAGAAGAAATGTATTTCGGATATATTAAAAAATTATAACACAGAAAATTAAAATTTGAATTTCCCGTTTGAAATTTTATCTTAGCGACATCATTCAAGAAACAATATATCTATGATATATTAAAAAATCCTCGCACAGAAAATTAAAACTTGAAACTCCCCTTTAGAAATTTTTTCTTATTAATGGCATTCAAGAAAACAATATAGGATATATTAAAAATTTATAACAAAAAATTAAAATTTGAATCTCCCGTTTGAAAGTTTTTCTTACCGACAGCATTCAAGAAACAATATATGTGTGACATATTAAAAAGAATCCTTGCACAGAAAATTAAAACTTGAATCTCCCTTTAGAAATTTTTTTCTAGCGACGGCATTCACAAGAAGCAATGTATTTCGATATATTAAAAAATTATAACTTAAAAAATTAAAATCTGAATTTCCCGTTTGAATTTTTTTCCTAACGGCGGCATTCAAGAAACAATATGTTTATGATGGATTAAAAAATTATAACACAGATAATTAAAATTTGAATCTTTCGATTGAATGTTTTTCTTAGCGACAGCACACAAGAAACAATATATCTATAATATATTAAAAAATCCTAGCGCAGAAAATTGAAACTTGGAACTCCCTTTTGAAATTTTTTCTTAGCGATGGTATTCAAGAAACAATATATGTATTATATATTAAAAAAATCATAGCACAGAAAATTAAAACTTGAAACTCCCTTTAGAAATTTTTTTATATCTACGATATTCAAGAAAATATGTATCTCGGATATACTAAAAAATAATAATGCAGAAAATTAAGATTGTAATCTCCCATTTGAAGTTTTTTAATACTGACAGTCCTGGGGTGAGAGGTTTAATGCAATCGGGGATTTTCATCTGTCTATTTAACAGGGTATTGTTTTTCCTATTGCGCTCCCAGTTCCTCATGAGTTTATTTCTCCATGAGTTTAGGTGTTTATGTTATGAACTGTGCATTTAAGAAACAACATATTTAGGATATATTATAAAAATAGCTCAGAAACTTGAAATTCCCGTGTGAGATTTTTTGTCCTGTCGACAGGGGATGAGAGGATTAATGCAGTCGGGGATTTTCACCAGTCCAGTTAACCCTGTATTGTTTTTTCTCCCCCATTGCGCTATCAGTTTAATTCACACTCCTGTTCGGGAGCCAAATGCCTCAAGTATATCCGCACGGAATCGCAATGAAGCAGATATTTCCTAGATGTCGCCTGAGCTGCATAGTATTGCACTGTATGTCCTTTTGCAAAAGTTTCGTTCCCCTCTCATGCCTCAACGTACACAATTTCGTCACCATAGCTACGCACTCGGTTCGTTGTGTACGGGTCCCCCTTTGTGAGGCTATGAATATTAAGCATATTAGTGACATGCAATCTGGTAACGACTCTCTTAGAGAGCGGAGTCAAGACTTCTTCAGCAGACGATTGTTTTATAGCTGCTGTTGCGCCATCTTGATTGATTTCCGAAATTAATTTGTGATCTCCGTGGAAAGTGATTTTTTTCCCCCTTGTCAGTCATGGTTTGATTTGCATCCGATTTTTATTGTTCCGCTGCGGAAGAATCTGCGGATTTGTGGATTATTGAACTTTTTTTTTTATTTGTTGACAGCAACAAAAAACAATAAGTGAAAAAGGAAGACGACAGTAAAGGAACACAGGCAAGTTTTGTTTTATCATTGTTTTAAGAAAGTTTGTATTCTTGTCTTGGCAGTCTTGAAAATAATTTAATCTGCACTTAAAAACATTAATTAATGCTCTAAAACATAATAATGACAGAACTTTTAATTTTTTAGAGTGTGAAGTGTTTGCGTGTTTGTCTTGTTTAAAACATTTAGAATGACTATTTTCTTTTATAAATTCTGAAGACAAAAGTTATTTCAGGGATTTTAGTACTATTAATGAGTCAAATATATCAAAAATTAACTTTTTCAGCAGTTGAAAATTATTTTAAAGTTTTTTTTTCAACTGGTTTTTTTCATCTCCTGTATACATTGAGATATCTAGTTATCATTAAAAATATATAATGTTCTTTATTTGAAAAAAGTAGTTTTATAATGAGGATTTTTATCTTTATATTAGAATGCAAAAATGACAGAATAATTTTTCGTTTAAGATATCAAATACTTTAGCAAACATTAAAAAAAATTATATTTTTACAGCACAACCAATCAAAATGCATAAATTGTTTATATGTAAATCCTGAATTGTTTATATGTAAATATGAAGTTCAAAAGATAACAGAATAATCTATCATTCAAAATTTAAAAAATTATATATATATATTGACATCATTTACATTATTTGTTTTATAATAAATCGTAACATATCAGTACACAAAATTTCATGAATTACTTAAGAATGTTATATAACATATCCTGCGAACAAGCTAAACAATTTAAAATCCTAGAATATTTAGTTTTTTTATCGGGGTTTTTAAAGTCTATATTATATAAGAATGTGATACATTATTTAAATAATTTGATTCGATATAATGGTCCTGTTTAAGGATATGGCAAAAGCAATAACATCTAAATGTGCCAAAAGTTTTATATATAAAATATATCTTTATATATAAAATTCTTCTGTCATTGTGTTTGTTATAGAACTCCTCCTAAATGGCTGGACTGATTTTGATGAAATTTTGTATATGTAATTAAGTTGATTCGGGAATGGTTTTGATTTACAATTGCATCCAATAGAAAATGTTTTTTTAATTAAAAATCCAGAATTGTGCTTTTATTGAGATTATTATAAGGCTGTTTGAAATCCTTCTATGCGCACGTATCTGTGGAGCAGTGGTCAGCGCAACGGGATTCAGTATGAGAACTACCAGGATCGACTTACAGACAATGTGGGAGTTTAAAATTAATGTAATTACGCTTGTGTGTAATATTTTTTCCTTACTTTTATATCAAAAAGATCCAATTTATAATTTATTTAAAAACATTTTACAATTTTTGGATTTACAGTGTTAAAACAGAACAACGTCTGTCGGGCCGTCTTGTTTATATATAATATAAAGAATTAAAAATTTTGAAAATTTAGCTATCCTTAAGGAAAAGTTGAATTTTTATAAGCGTGTTTGAAAAAAAATTGCCTTGGAGTTATGAAATTTTTTACACTTACATATTGAAGTATAACTAAAATAATCACATTATAAAAAATTACAGAAATTAGTTTTTAAAGCGTTTCTTATTCGCCAATTTTCAGTTTTTATTTATATTTTTTGCTTTATTACTTAAAATGATCTTTTCCCCAATTTTAACACTAGATTTACGGATGTTGATCATATACCTATTTTTACTGAAGTGAGCCAATTTGACTCATACAAGAAAATTGAAGTTTTTTGCAAAGAAAATAGTTCCAAATTAATTTAAATAAAATGTTTATTATAAAAAAATTCATGGAAAACATTTTTTACATATAAAATCTGTTTTTGAGACACATTTTCCGCAAACATTTCTATTACATTTAGCACAATGGTTTCTACATCTGTTTCTTTTGCATGATTGTTGAACTTGACAATTCTTCCGTGCGTCAGTAGCATGAATTTCTGTCATTGGAATGGAAGTGTTCTCGACTTCTTCTCTATATTTACTTTATACTATACTTTATATACTTTATACTTTATATTTACTTTATACTATATTTATTACTATATTTATTTATTTTCATATACATTCTATGAGTCAAATTGGTTCACAACCGTGAAAATAGGTATGCTCTATTTGATAATGCGAAATGAAGGGGTCTGCTGGGAAGAGGAATAAAAGTTTACATATATTTTATTACTTAACTAAAAACCAACGTATGTTTTTGAAAAGTGATATTAAAGTTTTATATATATATAGTGATCAAATTTTTAATGAGTCAAATTGGCTCGATCCTTAAATCTAGTGTTAAGTATTATTTTGTAGACTCATTGAACAGTTAATTTAAAGGAAATATTTTGATGACCGTACTAAGAATTTATTTGAAGAATTCAAATTTTTCTCAAATTTAAACTGTTTAACAATCTAAATAAACTACAAATTTAAAACGGAAACTGATATTTAATGTATATTAGTAGCATTTGGCAAGCATTTTGTAGGATTTTCTAAAACATTAATTAGCAAGGAGTATTTTGAAAAATTAACAAAAAATTTATAAAACATTAATTTATTTTAGAAATGCTACCGGATTTTAAGAAAAAGTTTTAACTTAATATAGATATCTCTCAAATTATGCGCATAAAGATAATTTTAAATTGATAATTTATGAAAATGTTATGTGATATTAACCATTTCCTTAATAATGTGATTATGTAACAAGATAATGTTAACTTTCATTCAGTTATTTATATTAATAGGAATAACTACACATATATTTCTAATTATAAGTGTAATAAGTTTCATAATTTTAAATTAATAATTTATGAAAATGCTTTATAACGTCAATCAAACCTATAAAACATATGCATTTATTTGCATTTTTTAAACAATGTATGCTTATATATATAAATATATATATTATTATAATTATTAAATAATATATATAAATATATTATATTTCATATATATTATAATTATTTATATATATATATATATATATATATATATATATATATATATATATATATATATATATATATATATAATTATAATATACGCATATATTGTTGAATTATATTTCAAACTATAAATTCTGACAGGCAGATTATTGTGCTTGATTAATGGAAGTCATTTGTAAGTTTATATTTCTCGATGTCTTTTTTTCTTTTCTTTCTTATTATATTTCTAATATATATGCATATAAAATTAATATTAAAAGTTAAAAAATTCACATTCATTAGCATGTCATTTTACAATTAAAATAAATTTTTGATCAAAGTTACAGGAAAAACTATACACATTGAGATTTTGTCAAAAACTTTTTAAAGTATATATGAGATAACAGTTTTTCTGAAATAACCATTTGACAGTTTATTATGGAAACAAAATGAATCTAATTACAGTTCAGAGAAAACATTGTTTTTACTATCTGTCTCTTTATATTTCCATTTGTTTCATTCAAGAAAATAACGTATAAATGTATTTTGCGCTATTAGACAAATAGTTTGCACCCGACAGAATAAATTAGAATGCTGCATAGAAAGTGAAAAAAGTTTAATGACTCATTGAAATGAAATAAAAGTTACGAAAAAAATTTTTTTGAATGTATCAATTAAATATTTAACGAAAGTCTTATATTATACATACATAAAAAAAGCTGTCAAAGATGTGGAATAGCTGAATTGGCTTTTAATAATTTAAATTTAGTGCTAGTTAATACAGTTAAGGAAATTAATGCATTTTGTCATCACTTAGCTTTCATAGTCATTAACATCTACAGTATGTTAAGCGAGATTGTCTACCTACACGAAAAGAATAGAATTCTCATAAAAGTTAACTTAGCCTTGTAAACCCCGTGATGAATTGCAGCATTCAATTGAAATAAATTAACTATATATAACCTCTCTCTCTCTCTCCCTTTCTCCCTCTCTCTCTCTCTCTCTCTCTCTATATATATATATATATATATATACGTATATATATGTATTATATCAAAATTATTATACTTAAATTATCTCTTTAAAAACCTCCTCATTCTCATTTTAATCCCTTAAAATCTATTTTCTCAACCTCAAAATGATTAATAGAGTGTCCTCGACTTAAAATTCAAACAAATTTTTTGTCTATTCACTTCATTTTCCAGATGTCTCTGGAAAATGATGCCCCTTACGATGGAGATTAATCTGTAGCGACGATTTGCCTAAGTTGTTTTGCGGCCATTTAAGTTAGCATAAAACTAGCCATATTTGTACTTGCTTGGCCTACACTGAGCAAAGTTTTGTTTGCAGTGGTGATCCGGCATTGTTTCACTTAAACGTTTTAAGTTACTTGCCACAGAATTCTTTTTGACTCTCAATTATATTACAAATTCTCATACTGAGGAAACTGATAGAAATTGAACTCCCTAGAGCGAAACAGACGTAAATTTTTCAGGTGAATTCGTAAATTTATCTTATCTGTTGTCTATTAGCAGAGCCAAGTGGTTATTCAATTTTGTTATGTCAGGGCTCAAGGCTCGATTGAATCATGCGGATCTTATGCGAACCACAGGGACAAGGGAATAAACTAAGCAAGGTAGAAATTTGTAAAATTGCGAAGACAGAAGCTCTTGAATTGAAGATCTTTTATCATCATGGTATAGAATTGGGGAAACTGGGGAAAATAATCTACTGTATATATATATATATATATATATATATATATATATATATATATATATATATATATATATATATATATATGTGTCATGTCCTGGATTGTCCATCTTTAATTAAGCAATCGGGGTCTCAGTTTTCTTCTGGTTCCTTCTTTATTTATATCCAAAACATGAGTAATGAATATGCTTAACACGAAGTACTGTGGTGACACAAGTCTGACAAGAGAGCTACTGATCTCAAGACATGGTTAGTCTAATTGACACGACTAGTTTAACTCATGGCTGGGGCAGGAACATAATCCTTGTCTAACTGACGACTGGAGTGAGAATAGACTAATTAACTAGCTGCTGACGGCTGGGGAGAGAAGTCTCCTTTTCTAACTGACGGCTGGATACAGAATATCTCCTTTTCTATCTGACGGGTGGATAGAGACTATCTCCTTTTCTAACTGACAGCCGGATAGAGATTATGAACTGTTTATCGAAAATATAAAATCTTACACTATGGGTTTTTTGAGGGGTGTTCTTGTGGCTGACCATTTAGAATTTTCGAGGTCATGTTTGAGGCGTTGTTGGACTTCTTCATTGGTTCTTGCACTTTTTTTTTGTTTTTAGTCTAGCCGAACAGATAGCGTGGGACGCTATCCTGTACAGGTGGCTGGCGTGGGGATTAATTCCCGCAAGTTATGTGACTCTATAGTGTCACGAGGGATTTACCCGTTTGATTGTAATACTTCTGTAACGTCAAGAAGGGATTAAAATTAAGCCTTCATAGTCCACAGGTGGTTCACATCTGTGTGTTCACTGGAGGTCTTGTTTGTTTCCCACACTTAGGCTTGTTTCCCGCACTTTTTTCCTTATTAATTTTTGTTTTCGGGAGATTTAGTCCTAGATCTGTTATACCTATATTACACTACTCCCTTATTACAATATTATTCCCTTTTTATATTATATATGTATTATTATATATATATATATATATATATATATATATATATATATATATATATATATATATAAATGACTGTAAATAGATAAATAGAAAGTAATATAATCATTAACTTTTTAGTTAGGTGCAACAGACTTAACAGCGATGTCGATGTTATGGATCAACATATTATACTATACATACAACAGGCTCTCAATAGTGGTTTTCCTCCTCGTTTTTTAATCAATATTTTAAACAATTATTTCAATTTAACTATAACCGAATGCTACAATAGATTCTTTTCTGTACAGCTGTGTGGTATTTAACGATGTGTTGCAGCGATTCATTTGCTAATTCTTGCTTTTTCTTGTATTATTGTTTTACTGGATGTTTTTCTATTTGGTTAGCTCATCTATTATTGGCTTACTTTTAAGGATTTTGTGTGATGTTTCCGACGTCTGGGAGAGTTGATGCATCGTAAAAACTAGTTTTAACCAGAGTGAGGGGGTCTCAACTCCCCCCAGTCATTTCGAAACATCATATCACTGGTTATTTATGGTCCATATATGAGGTTCTTATTATTTTATTTTTCTTTCTTTTTTTCTATTTATCTATTTACAGTCATTTATACCTTTGAATGTTTTTGATTGCTGCATAGCGCATTGGAACTTTCAATAATATAACATTGTATTTTTATTTTTTATTTTACGCTATATCATTTGAATTTGTATATATATATATATATATATATATATATATATATATATATATATATATATATATATATATATATATATATACGGTAAATTATGCTTTTTAAAGTATAATAGGAAACAATATAAACCTCATTTTATACTATCTGACAAAGAGATGCTTAGTAGCTTCAAACAATAAAAATATTGACAAAACAGCGCAAGGCAATAAAAAATATACTAAGTCAATCGGTAATGCAATTTTAAAGTTTTTAGCATAATTGTTTGGAAATTTTTCTCAGTTCTTGGGATTAAATGTTTGATCTAATAATACCATGCGAATAAGTTCCCTTTATTAAAATTTTGCTTATTTCTTTTCTTATTGTCTTATAATCTTTGCTTATTTTCTTTGAAAAACTAAACTTTTGTAGCGGTAGTCATTTTTATATATTGCCGTGAGCATAAAATAATGTCACATGGCACATTGCTTGCACGTTATCTCTTTTAAACTAGTAATAAATTACTGTAGCAAATTAAAATGAAAAATTAACGTAAAAATTCATAATTTCTCTCTTTAATTTTTTGGTCTCACTTGTGCATTTACACACACAGAAACACACACATACACACACACACACACACATATATATATATATATATATATATATATATATGTATTTATGTATATATGTATATATATGTATATATGTATATATGTGTATATATGTATATATGTATATATATGTATATATGTATATATGTATATATATGTATATATGTATATATGTGTATATATGTATATATATGTATATATGTATATATATATGTATATATGTATATATATGACACGTTCCTATTAACCGACACTGAGTACATTTTCATCCTTTATTGAAGTCTCAGATCACACTACTTATTAATCATCTTCAATGGCATCTCACATTGACGCCCAACTTCTAACAAAGGCAGGCTTAGCTGCATCGGGTAGCCACAAGCTCTGTCTGTGGAATGTGCACATTGCTCTCTGCTGAGATCACTGCGCGTGAGCCGTATTTATGTGGCTAACTCCGCACGCCGCGTCACTCTCAGTAAAAGAATCCCTAATTAAAATCTCTTATAATTAATCTACATTTTAAATCCTGACATATATATATATATATATATATATATATATATATATATATATATATATATATATATATATATATAAATATATTAGCCTCTTAGATTTAGAATCTATTAGCCTTAACCTCTCAAATTCTGTAATATGTTTGGCAACCTTAAATTTTAAAATTTTCCGCTAAACTATAGGTCATTGCATGATCGAGGTAGTCAATTGTTACTCCAATCTCCCAAGGGATACATTAAAAGTCCATTCACTGATTCAAGAATGTCATTATTATAACCTATTACGGTATAGATTCTTCCTTCATTTTACTTATGTAATATTTTATCTCGGACTAAAATATACTTGGAAGCTGGTCCTTTGCCAGATATATTTAGCTAGTAAAGAAAAAAAAAGTACTAAAATACTTATTTAAACAGCAATGTTTTCCTTAGTAAGAGGTCTGATACCTTTCAGCTGTTGCAAAATAAACCTTATTTTCAACTTTCTATAATTTAAACAGTTATTAATGTTTTAACACATATTGTTTTACTCTTCTTATTTAATGTGATATAAATATTTTTCATGCTTTTCAGATAATAAAATAAATAATCTACATTTCAATGATTTTTGTTTTTTTACTCTACATAACAATGCATATCATATAACAATGCATCAGTCATATTACTCTACATAACAATGCATATTTAGTTTTTGAAATATACACAGTTTTTTAGTTAAAAATAAAGTAATATATTGGGCTTTAAAACGAAAAAACTTCGTGATATTTCAACAGTAAAAATTTACAATTAAATTTATCACTTTATTTTTTATAGTTTCTAAAAATTCAAAGCTATTTGTGAAAAATATATATTTTCTAAATTTGTCATTTTAATTGTATTTATTGTACTGTATACTTATTAACTGTACTGTACTTATTGTATTACTTAAATTTTAACTAAAAAGATTATGTATATTAGTGTTTATCAAACTTTTGGCTGCTAACATATCGAAAAGAAAATATTAATAAAAATGATTCACTGAAAGAAAAGCAAAACAAAATGCATTCTGAGAGTAAAAAGTAAAATATATTACTGTACATAACAATGCATATTTAGTTTTAGAAATATACATGATTTTTTAGTTAAAAATAAAGTAGTCTATTCTTTACAATGAAAAAGCATCGTGATATTTCAACAGTAAAAATTTACAATTAAATTTATCACTTAATTTTTTAAAGTTTATAAAATTCAAAGCTATTTGTGAAAATATATATTTTCTAAATTTGTCATTTGAATTGTATTTATTGTACTGTATACTTATTAATTGTACTGTACTTATTGTATTACTTAAATTTCACTAAAGAGGTTATGTATATTAGTGTTTATCAAACTTTTGGCTGCTTGCATATCGAAAAGAAAATATTAATAAAAATGATTCATTGAAAGAAAAGTAAAACAAAATGCATTCTGAGAGTAAAAAGTAAAATATTAATATACAGTGCAATAATACAGTATAAGTAGAACTGTGTTGGTATTGCCTAATGTATTTCATAACTAACTAATCAATTCTAAATTAAAAAGAAATTTATTAATTAGTTATTTCCTTAGTAACTGAATGTTAAAATTTATTACCACTTGATGCTGGCCAACAGTGACTAATTTGACCTAAGAAATCAACTAAGATCACAACTCATCAGTATTAGAGCTAAAAAGATTATATATAATGGTGTTTATCAAACTTTTGAATGCTAACATATCGAAAAGAAAATATTAATAAAAATGATTCATTGAAAGAAAAGCAAAACAAAATGCATTATGAGAGTAAAAAGTAAAATATTCAATTACAACGCAATAATACAGGGATAAATAGGACTGTGTCTGTATTGCCCAATGTATTTAATAACTAACTGATCAATGCTAAATTAAAAAGAATTTTATTAATTACTAGTGATTTCCTTAGTAATTGAATGTTAAAATTTATTACCATTTGATGCTGGCCAACGAATGCTATTTTGTCCTAAGAAGTCAACTAAGATTACAACTCATCAGCATTAGAGCTAAAAAGATTATATATAATACTGTTTATCAAACTTTTGGATGCTAACATATCGAACAGAAAATATTAATAAAAATAATTCACTGAAAGAAAAGCAAAACAAAATGCATTCTGTGAGTAAAAAGTAAGATATTCATTTGCAATGCAATAATACAGTGATAAATAGTACTGTGTCGGTATTTCCCGATGTATTTAATAACTAACTGATCAATGCTAAATTTAAAATAAATTTATTAATTACTATTGGTTTCTTAGTAACTGAATGTTAAAATTTATTACCACTTGATGCTGGCCAGCAGATACTAATTTGGCCTAAAAAGCCAACTAAGATCACAAATCATCAGTATTTGAGATAAAAAGATTATATACAATACTGTTTATCAAACTTTTGGCTGCGAACACATCGAAAAGAAAATTGTACCTAAAACGATTCGCTGAAAGAAAAGCAAAACAGCAAGACATTCTGATTGCAAAAAGTAAAATGCTCATGTACAGTGATATAATGCAGCGATAAATGGTTTATCCAATCTCGGTATTATCCAATGTATTTAATAATTAGCAGATCAACACTAAATTAAAAACAAATGTAATAATTATTAGTGATTTCCTTAGTAACTGAATGTTAAAACTGATTATTGCTTGATACTTGTCAAACGATTCTACTTTGGCCTAAGGAACCAACTAAGATCATAACTCATTAGCAATAGAGCTGAAATTATTATGTAATAAGGTTACTCTGAAATTTGTGAGGTACGCGAAGACGAGAATTTACAAAATAAATATAACGGTTTAATTTTAAAATACAAAGTATTTTAACACAGGAGACCATTTTTTATTGACTTACTTCAACTTGTTTAGCGTAGAATAAATTTTAAACAGAAGAAAAAATGGAGTTGGCACGAACATTTTCGTACTATCATTTTCTACGATTTTAAAGCAGGATTAAATCAGGAAGAATGTTTGCCAACGGTTGCAGTTGGCATTTAGTGATGAATCTATAGCTCATGCTACTGTATTCAGATGGTTTAAAGAATTTAGCAGAGGTCGCAATTTTCTTCAGGATGAAGAACACACAAGAAGGCCGCTAATTTTTCTACGCAAAATTTTCGGAACTGTCCAAGAAGATAACGCCTGGGTAATTCTTTACAATCATGAAGTTTGTAATCGATTCAAATAAACAGACATTGTCAAAGTTATCAAATCAAGTCGAATAATGTAACTTACAAGTTTATTTAGAACAGAGGAAAACAACTCCTTTAAACTATTAACTATCCACAAACCTGGTGTCACTAGGAAGCATGGAAGACCTTCCCTCAGATAGCTTGTTGTTGTTGAGGAAGACTTAAGCACATTAAAAGTTACTATCTGAAAATATATAGCACATTATAGACTCTTGGAAAACACTTTTTGGAATGGCATTTGCAACACTTAGTCCCTTAAGCGGTTTGCCCGTACAGTGTACCTGCTACCCAAAATAGGCCTCAACTGGTTTGCCCGTACGGCGTACGGGCATCGATATTTCTTCCTTTCCTTTTCTGGTTTTCCCGTATCTTTCATTATTGTAAAGAGACTATATTTAGTATTCATATTTTTCAACAGATGGCGTTATTTCTCCAAGTAAAAAAAAATAAATTTTTTTTTTTATTATTCTTATTCTATTAAGTATGGTACTTAATTATATGCAATAAAAATATTCTTTTTCGGAAGCATTTCTGGTAAAAAAATTGACCGCTTAAAGGGTTATGGAAGTCATTCTTTTGGCTGTAGTATCAAGATGTTCTTAGTCTCGCAGAGAATTTTTTTTCAAATATGCATAACTTGCTAATCATCTCTCTAAATAATCCAAAAAAAGATAGCTTAACTTTCCGTAAATATTTAATCATTCTGTATAAATATTTCTTGAGTTATAGAAGGGGAAAACATGCTAACTTTTGCAGCAGTTAAAAAGTACTTGATCTCCTGATAATTTTCGGTTACTTTGAACATTATATTTAACATTTGCTTGCAGGATAAATAATACCTTATCTTGTTTCGCTACATATTGATAAAAAGATCACAGAACTAAAAGTTTGAATTTTACAAACATGGGACATTATGTAATTTAGTTCACTTTCTCTTTACAACAAGTTGTCACCAATAACGGAAGTCACTACTGTATTTCGTTTCAAGCCATTTCTTAAATAAAGCAACTTTATTAATTTTAAATGCAACTTTTGTTCCATTAAGCCCCGTTTCAAAATTGCGTTATAAGAGATCTATAAATTAAATAACTAAGCTGAATAATACTTTTCAAATTACTTTTGATGAAAACATCTTTACGTTATAGTATAAAATGCAAAGTTAATGTGAGTAAAGCACAAATAGGGAGAGGAAACTTGTAGAACCTTACTTAAGTTAGAGTACCTTACTTACGTTGGCTTTGTATTTTGTGCCACATTCAGGTGCAACATTTTTGCCCTTTTGAGTATTTTTTTCCACTGAACACAGTTTTGAAACTCCGTTATAAGAAATAAGAAAGTAAAGAGAATAAATGAACTATAAAAATCTTAATAAATCGAATATTAAATCTGGCCTCCTTCACAGGACAGTACTTGAGCTCTGCACTAGACAACATCATTACCTCAAACGTGGAAGACCATTACTCAGATAGCTTGTTGTTGTTGAGGAAGACTTATTCACATTAAAAGTTACTATTTGAAAATATATAGCATATTATAGACTATTGGAAAACACTTTTTGGAATGGTATTTGCAACACTTAAGGAAGTCATCCTTTAGGCTGTAGTGCCAAGATGTCCTTAGTCTCGCAGAGAATTTTTTTTCAAATATGCATAACTTGCTAATCATCTCTCTAAATAATCCAAAAAAAGATAGCTTAACTTTCCGTAAATATTTAATCATTCTGTATAAATATTTCTTGAGTTATAGAAGGGGAAAACATGCTAACTTTTGCAGCAGTTAAAAAGTACTTGATCTCCTGATAATTTTCGGTTACTTTGAACATTATATTTAACATTTGCTTGCAGGATAAATAATACCTTATCTTGTTTCGCTACATATTGATAAAAAGATCACAGAACTAAAAGTTTGAATTTTACAAACATGGGACATTATGTAATTTAGTTCACTTTAGCTTTACACCTAGTTGTCAATAATAACGGATGTCACTACTTTATTCCATTTCAAGCCATTTCATAAAATAAAGCAATTTTATTAATTTTAAATGCAACTTTTGTTCCATTAAATACCGTTTTAAAATTGCGTTTTAAGATATCTATAAATTAAATAGCTAAACTGAATAATACTTTACAAATTACTTTTGATAAAAATATATTTATGTTATAGCATAAAATGCAAAGCTAATGTAAGTAAGGCACAAATAGGGATAGGAAACATGCAGAATCTTACTTAAGTTAAAGTACCTTACTTACGCTGGATTTGTATTTTATACTACATTGCGGCACAAAATTTTTGCCATTTTGAGTATGTTTTCCATTGAACACAGTTTTGAAACTTTTATAATAAATAAGAAAGTAAAGTGAGTAATTGAGTTATAAAAATCTTAATAAATAGAATAATAAATCTGGCTTCCTTGAAATGACAGCACTTGAGCTCTACCCTAGAGAACACCATTACCTCGAGACACGAAACTAACTTTGAATCTTCACAAGAATGTAAAAATTCTAGTAACACATCATAGAATGTGTAATGGGCATACATGGGGTTTATATATAAGATTTTTTACTATACAAATATATAGAACAAACTGTCATATCTAATTGTAATTCACAGTGTCATGAAATTTTTTTATAAAGTATAAGAGCTATTTGGATGTCTATGTACAATCTCCTGTAAAATCTCGAAAATATTTTGCAGCAAAAATATTAATATTTTAAAAGTAATAAAATTAAAAACTATTTTAAATGTATCAAAAAATAATTTTAATTAAATAAATTGTTCAAAAAGATTTTTCTTTATAGATTGCGATTTAAATTGGAATTTAAAGTGCAAAATAAATACATTGTTTATTGCAGTACTTACAATTTTTCGATATGGTATCCTGTACCCTAAATGTGAACTTCTGTCCAGTGTTTTCCACAGTTGACTCTTCAATATTAATTATCTGCTAAAAATAATGTCAATGCAACTTTTCGACTAAGAAATCTTTAAATTAATAAATAGCATAGGCCTACTTATATAAAATATTTTGTCTGAGTAATTTTTACATTTATACTAGTACAACTACCATTCGGTTCTAAATATATCACCAAGAGTGTATAACCGCGTTATATTTTTGCGGAATTCATCATTCATATAACAACTGCTTTCATTAATTTTCAAATGTACTCACGCCATTGGCATAGTCTATATGTTTCGCTCAATGAGTTCGACTGATATTATTCTGACCGGAGGTCAAACCCAACGGCTATTTTTTCTTGGATTTTATCAGTTTTTTCTGGTAGTTTATTGATATGTAACTGTAGTTTGAAGTAAGTGTATAAATGTAAGTAATATATCTTTGAATTATTCATTTAATTAAAATTGATTTTTTAAACCATTTAAAACATTTTGAATTTTTATAATTTTTTCAAATATTAATAATTTTGCTCCGAAATGTTTTTGAAATTGATTGAAGTCTTGTACACAATTGTGTATAGGTATCCATAGGTGACATATAAAATATTTTCAATGCTGTTGCACTAATATTATCCTTTTTAGTAGTTACTCTCTAATTTTTTTTTACTACTATAAGATCAAATAAATGGAAATGAAAAGTAGGAAAATAAATTATATTATTATGTTCCAATACTGCTATCCTATAATTATTTTATAAATATTATTCTGACCGGAGGTCAGACCCAATGGCTATTTGGCTATTTTTTGTGGTAGTTTATTGATATGTAACTGTTATTTGACGTAAGTGCATAAATGGAAGTAACATATCTTTGAATTATACATGTAATTAAAATTGATTTTTTAAACCATTTAAAACATTTTGAGTTTTTATAATTTTTTCAAACATTAGTAATTTTGCTACGAAATGTTTTTTAAATGGATTGAAGTCTTGTACACAATTGTGCATAGGTACAGAGTTTATTCATTTATAACTGTTATAATTTTGCTCCGAAATGTTTTTGAAATTGATTGAAGTCTTGTACACAATTGTGTATAGGTATCCATAGGTGACATATAAAATATTTTCAATGCTGTAGCACTAATATTATCCTTTTTAGTAGTTACTCTCTAATTTTTTTTACTACTATAAGCTCAAATAAATGGAAGTGAAAAGTAGGAAAATAACTTATAGTATTACGTTCCAATACTGCTATCCTATAATTATTTTATAAATATTATTCTGACCGGAGGTCAGATCCAACGGCTATTTTTTCTTGGATTTTATTAGTTTTTTTTCTGGTAGTTTATCGATATGTAACTGTAGTTTGAAGTAAGTGTATAAATATAAGTAAAATCTCTTTGAGTTATTCATTTAATTAAAATTAATTTTTTAACTATTTAAAACTTTTTGAGTTTTATAATTTTTCAAATATTAATAATTTTGCTCCGAAATGTTTTTGGAATTCATTGAAGTCTTGTACACAATTGTGCATAGGTATCCAATGATACTGTGCACAGGGATCCAAATGTTTCTAATATTACACTTTGTAAAAATCGTTTACTGACACTAACAATAAATACAGAGGCTGTTCACAGACGATGTATATTGTAGACACAAAACTAAATTACATAAAATTCTTGTGTTCGAAATGTTCTATTTGATAGCCCTTATTTTAAACTATCTTGCGACACCGTAATTTCCAGGATAATAATGCCTTTTGAAGTGTCAGAAGAGGTATTCTATCCCATTCCTTCTGAACAGCTTTCCAGAGTCCTGTAAGGGTTGTGGGACGACGTTTGGATAATGCAGATTTTAAAAGTCTGAAAGCACAAAAATAGGGGATACATCGGGAGATTTAGTATCAGTGAAGGGTATGGCCTTGATACTGGTTTTTTGTTCCATTTCTTTCAGGAAATTTACAGTGGATTTTGATGTGTGCCTGCTAGCTTTGTCTTGATGGAGTTCCACAAATTGATGGCACTGCGGGTAAAGCGATGGTATTTTATTCAGAGAATTTTCAATAAAATATGTTCCTGATAGTATTTGGAGTTAATCGTGACATTTTTTTCAAATCTCTTTTAACTCTTTTAACTTGCCTTTATATGAAAAACCAGCAATAATCATGAATTCCTTAGAAAAACTTTCTTTCCATTCTTTGAACCATGTACTTAAAATTTTTTCTCCCCTTTTAGGATAATAAATGGTTCTTTTTTTGTTGCAATCATTTAAATACACCCATGATTCATCTATTATGACAATTTTTTTTCCATTTTTCTTTGGATAAATGTTTCGATATGCTTGAGAGAAAGACGATGCACATTGCGTTTTTTCACTTTCTTATGATTTAAATCAACGTTTATCATTTTGTTTGCAGTGGACACCGAGCATTTTAATGATTTTGCAACTGTACTTTGAATAGGGGGATTTTCTTTTAACATTAAACAACACCCCTTTGCAATAGTCGAAGATGTTAATTTTTTCCTTAAATACTATTTTGTAATTTTTGTTCCCCTTGATGCTCCAATTTGACATTTTTTCCTTTCTTTTTGACGATATTACCTATCGACGCTTTAGATATCACAGAACATTGACTCTCACATCGTTTTTGGATAACGGAATATGAATACTTCTCTTCGGAAAGAGCATAAATATAGCCTTCGAACTACTGCTTCGTTAAAAACGCCATTTTGAATAAAAACAAACCTCTCAAGCAGCAGACCATAATTTTGACTTTTAAAAACATAGTACAATTGCAATTATTTATTTTGCAACAAATGATTTTGCGAATACATAACACATAAACATATCCACTAATAAAATATTACTCTCGTGACATACTTGTTAAATACTTTTTAAAATGTAAAAGTTGTTATCGGCAGAATAAGATTGGTGTCTAAAAATAAGATTAAAATATGGCGCAATGGAATCGAAAGGAATCTATACTGATTTAAAATTGGTAAAAACGAGATAAATTAAATAAATAGTAAAAAAACAAGAAACATTGATCATTTTAAACACTCTCAAATGATTTAAAA
The DNA here is from genome assembly GCA_032207245.1 of Pardosa pseudoannulata. Classification (NCBI taxonomy): domain Eukaryota; kingdom Metazoa; phylum Arthropoda; class Arachnida; order Araneae; family Lycosidae; genus Pardosa; species Pardosa pseudoannulata. The sequence continues at coordinate 111,231,712 of CM063511.1, forward strand.
GTTACTAAAACTTTTAACTATTTTATCACGTAGTTAAAAATAATTAATCAAATGACACTAAAATCAAGTCACCAAACGAAAATTATACTACAAAAAGTTTTTTTTTTATCTCCCCACGCCGTTGACATTCGAGCAATTTGATCGGCCTAAAACCTTCCCAGGGTTGACCTGAATTTATCATACAAAATTCCGTTAATATCGATCTCGCCATTTCTGAATGGATAGCGAACATACATTTACACATATATATTCAAAGGATTTAAGTGGAAAATTTTCATATTTTTTCAGTTATCATATCTATTTTAAATATCGTAAATATACATGATTTTCAGCATTTGTTCTCCATTTTTATGTAATTAGTTTTGCTGAATTTAATTTGTTTCTAAAAAAAACAAGAACTTTTATATAAAGGGAAAACTGAGAGTTTTTTTTAAATGTTTAAAAATTTTTAAAATTTTTTTTAACATATCGTGTAGACTTATAAAATTGTGAAGACTTAAAATTTACAAAGTGAGTTTCATTAATAATTTTTGCTTTTTCATAAGTAATAATTATAAGGTATCATTCTACATCCATTTAAATTTTTAAAAAGTCTCAGGAATATTACATAAGTACTAAATATCTTAAAAAACTATAATAATGTTAAAAAATTTCATTTTCAATACTATAAATATTAAATGAAATAAACATCAACGAAAAAAAGTAGGTAGAGTTCTTTTCAAAAATAATATTTCTAATATTTCGATAATAATATCGAACAAAATTAAAGGGAAATTTTTTTTCCATTTTTGGCACGCTTTTCTCAAATATATTTCACAGTCAAGGGGTTAAATACAGATTGTATACTTTTGCATGATCTCATTCGAATACTTCAATGGGGTTTGTTTTAAACAATTCAGAAATGTCTAAAGATTTTTTTAACACATTGTATGCAGGACAAGTACTAGTACGTTTTCTGACGATTGATACTCGAGAGCGGGTCATGTACTAATACGGGTTAGTGTAACAACATGGTTTGTTTGCGGGTACAAAAATAATGGTATATACAGTAAAACGAAACCGAATGTTCTTGTCTACTACATAGATTCTGGAAAAAATTATACAAATAAAAACTAGTTTTTACATTATTAGTTTTATGATTACTCTTTTCATTTTTTAAAAATGTAAAAATGTTTATATATCACATAATTCGAAAAAATAAAAACTATATACTACTATTTCTATTTGATTTTTCCTATTTAAGATACTATTATAAATTTATTCACTAAAAAGATATTTTTTGTTTATAAAAATCTTATGGTTGTTATTTATATATTTCTATTTATATATTTGTTTATATATTTTAATATAAAATAAGAAAAGTTGGTTAAAAAATTAAATAATTTTCGATCTATTGAGATTTAACTGAATAACTAAATTTACGCACAAACCGACCGCTCTCGGTACAATTCCGCTGCCAAATGTACCCGCACACAATGTGTTAAAAATGTAAAAATCAGAAAATCTTGTGCTTGAAGTTAAACCTAACGCGATCTGTCCACCCACATAAAACATTGAGATCTAAAATTTAAGATCTCAAATCTTAATTTTCTTTAATTGCTTTTTATTTTAAGTACAACGCGCTATTTTTTACAGCAAAAATTTGTATATCTACTGCACTATCATGAACCTCGATTTATTGTGACGTTTTCCTGCTTTTTTGTTGTACACTTTGTGTTTTACCCCGATAGACGGTAATTGTACTGATGTTGCGTATGCTATAGTTGAGTTTTCCCGAGTTTTGGCCTTTCGTTGCTATACTATCATATTTTATTTTTATATGTTTGTTGGCCTTTATTTTTCAAAAGATTTCACAGGACAAAAATCACAGTCGAATTTCTCTTCGTGTGTATGTTTTTAAAAGAGGTGAAATGTAAACCATATCTGAATTATTTTATTATCGAAAATGTAAAAACTAAAATGTCAACAATAAATATGCATTACTTACGTTACGATACACTAGAATTTTATTTTTATTTTTTCTTACTTTATCTCTCACTTTACGACTAAGTGAATTCTGATATTTATATTTATACATTAATTCTTTTAACCTTTTTATGCACAGTTTTCTTAAAAAAAAACCGGCCAAAAAATCATTTTTTTAATGTAAAAAACACAATTTAGAACGTTGTATTGTCAAGAAAATTACATATATATGAAAATAATCAAAATTTTTATTGCAATTTTGGATTTTGATAAGATTGCAGAAAATAGTCGAATATTATAATATTACAAGCACATCGACTTTTTTTTTATCTTTTTTTTTCGAATTCCCATTTCAAAATAAACATTATTATCAGTAAAAATACTTATTTATACTTTTAAAAGATAAATAATGACAATACTAGTATTTATAAAATTAATCACAATTTTCTTTTGTGTGATGTATTTCGAAACGAGGTACAACGCATAGCCCAACATTGCAACTATTACACATGTAATGACTCTTTTTTCTTTTCCCTTTTCTTTTGCTATCTCTTTTAGCACAACACACAGCAAGTGATAAGTAGAAAAAAAATATTTTATACTTGAATAAGTAAGTGTAATAGTTTACAATCCCTTGTAAATGATAAATATCAATAAAACGATTGTTTTTTTTTTTTTGCTTTCGCATTGTTATTTTCAATTCTCCATTGCATTCAAGTGTGAAAAATTATAGGAATATAAAGTACAACGCAGCTCGAATTAACTCGAGTGTGCATAGTTTGGCCAGTTTAGAGAGCTCAAGTTAACTCGAGTGTGTACGTTAAAGGGTTAAACCATGTGTCTTTTTTTATTGTTTTTTCTGTTACTAACACTGCTCGGTACTTCAAAAATTCCACAAATTTTGAATTGTGAAGTTTTTAAATCACCCCGAAAATGTTCCCCCAGCACTAAACTAAAATATCTTAACTTGCTTTGGGGGAGATTAAGGTTTGCAATACTAGTAAACCGGTTTACTGATAAGTATCTAAATATACACTTAAAATATTTACTAGTAAATTAAGAGTTTTTATTCATAATTAGAAATAGAAAATCTATATTAAAAGTTTCTCTACACAATATTCATGCAGTATTGTATATTCCTATGCTTTGTAGCTTCATGAAATAGTAGTAGCTTTGATTTGCTACAGTTCAGGACATTTACAGTTTGTAGATATTCTGGATATTCATTTATTTGCTATAGACAAAGAATGAAACTTCTCTTTAGCAATATAGCATTTATTTCATAGCTATATATATTAACAAGTTGTTCTTTTGGAGTGCTACGGTCTATAGTTTTTGCAATACGAAGGCTAATGAGATCGGGACCTACTGCTTGAAGCCAATTCCGAACGGCTACAAACAACCATACCTCAGTGGGATTCGAACCCACGAACTCCGATACTGAAGATCAGAGCTCTAAATTTCTTCAGAACTGGTGTCTGCTGCTGTAATCAGACTCCTGAAATGGGAGTTATAACCGTTCGGAATCGGGTTTAAGAAATAGGTCCTGGATTTTATTAACCCCCTTCCCTGTAGCAAAAAAAGTAGACCGTAACTCTCGAAATAAAACCAAACTTGCACTGTATTTGTTTTAGATAAATTGCATTCAACATAATCAAAAATAAATACCTAGCTGTCATTTTATATATACTATAAATATTGATTATTTGATTGTCTATTAAATTATTAATTATTAATTTGATTGTCTATTTTTGTGGACTATTTTCCTTACGGGAAAACAATCTTTAAAAACTAAGCTAAATTTTACACAATGGGACATATGGAAGGTATTTTGTTATTGGAATATTTGAAATAGCTATGTTTAGCTTCATTTTCTGAAATTCATATTTCAAATTGCGTGACTTTGTTTCTTTAGTGCCTCTTTCCTGGGTCATAGAAAATCATAAATGTTGTTTACTTCCGAATAAAAGATTTAAAATGAATTACTAGAATTTACTTAAATATGTAGATTGCTACCTACTGCATATTTAAACCTATTCTTTCCATTACAAAAGAAAACTTGTGTGTGTGTTTCTCATAAAATAATTAAAATATCTTTAATATTCTTTAAAATATTTCAAATAACTACTCTCTTTCGTTGTTTGGCGAGGAGAAAGCTGATCCTCGTTAAGTCTGGAAATAAATTTTTTTTATTCACACATTTTTATTATTTAGTCAAGTACTCATGCATTTAAATGACTTTTAATTTATGAATAACTAGTCAGATATTATGGTTAAATTTATATATTTTCTTTGAAGTTGTAAAAATACGGTTGAAAATCTTCCGTATTGTACGGAACCGTACAATACGGATTATGATTTATATTTGTGGTGTAGTAGAAAAAATTTGCCCAGACTACATATTCAAAAATTATATGACCATTTAAAAAAAAACTGAAAAGAAATAGTAAGATGTTGCTTCACTATTTTTCTGAGTAACTTGAAACAATTTTAACACTGACTTAACTCATTTGAGAAAATAGTTTGAAATAATGTTTCATTTATCTATAAGGTTGTATCTTCCAATTCGTATGCCGAACGATAGTGATTGTTATTGTCTTTTATTTAGCTGGTCCTACAGGCTTTCTATGGGGTTTTGTATCAGAGGTACATCGTGTATAGGATACAACATCCATCTTATCTCTTTTAAATAACATTTTCATTGATTTAGATACATAACTAAAAGTGTTATCTTGTTGGAACTTCCATCTGAGCCCTTTTAAATGTGGCCCGAATGATGCAGACTTTTTTATAACATTTCTTGATAGTGTATGAACTTCTCCTTTCATCAACTGTTAGTATATTAGATTTTCCTTCAAATATGAAAGCACCCCAAGTCGTAACTCCCACAGACTCACGGTCTGTCTATCGTATTCACAAAATTCTTCTTTCAAGTCATGTCAATAATGTTTGTAGCCATCAGGTTCAATTAAGTAAATTTTTTTCCCATTTAATGTTCAAGGACATGAAATTCTTAGTTCAATTTAGGCCTTTTTATGAAGTATCAGAAACTTGGTTTCCCTTGCATTTTCAAAACAGTAATACAAGCATTCGACTTCAAACGTCACTAACAATAAACATACCATAGCCGGTCAAATGATCGATAACGTATATATAAAATTTGTGATAGGTAATGAATTAAAATAGAAATAAAATAAATATGTATGCATGAAGTGAATAACATAAATAAATAAAATAAATAAATAAAATAAATCGAATCAAAGAAAAGAAATAAAGGAAATAAGTATGTATTAAGTATTAGCATGATCCGTGGTAACTCAGTCGGCAAAGGCAACAATCTAGGAACTGAGAGGTTACGGGTTCGGAACCCGCGCCGGTCTAAGATGCGCCGTTTTCGTTAAAGGTGACTGGGACACGTAAAATGGGTTCGTGGTTACAATATCCTCCAAGTTCTCAATACCTCTGGGAGTGGCAGGCCAAGTCTATGGGTTTTCTGCTTCAACCCTGCTTCAAAATTACGAGGACCTATTAAGTCGTTCTTTCACCTTAACGGTGCTCATTAAAACGAAAGGCGCACCCCTTGGTCTTAATACAAGAGCCTGCAGGCTCAATCGTGCTTGGTTTGTTAGAGTGGCTTGATAAACAACAAGAAGAAGTATTGATAATTTTAATGCTAAGTACATGAAACACTTGTTGAACTGTGCTGTTCTACAAGTTGACTGGTAATTTTGCATAGCAAGTGGGAAGATATTTTCACTGAGCGCCCTCAGGGAGCAGCCTACACTATTGGGTGTATGGTATTGGTAGTATCGCGCATTCTCTCTGAACCACCGCTGAATCATGTTCATCTCATGAGCTAGAGCAAAAAATTTATTGAAAAGCCTATTCGTCTCCAATGAACAGATTTACGTTCAGGTGTTTTACTATTTGTACTAAAATAGTGATTTTGCTGAGGTTTTCACACCATTCTTGAAGAATAAATATTCGCTCGAGTTATGGTCTAAATTTATTTATACTTTGTGTTATTGTGGATTTTCTAAATTCTGACATTAATTTTTTTTATCTTTTCAAGATAGGTTAGGCTACAATTAACACCTTAATTTACTGCAAAAATCATTGAATTACTCCAAAAACAAAAGTGGTTCTATTTATTAATTTTGTTTGGAGCGCTATGGTCTACCTTTTTGCAACACGAAGGCTAATGAGACTGGAACCTACTGCTTAAAGCTGATTCCGAACGGCTATGAACATCCATGCAACAATAGAATTTGAACCTACGAACTCTACCGATTGATCAGCACCCTAACCATTCGGCCAAAATTGGTTCTATATTTATGTAACACCATTATTTTAGGAAAACGTTAGACATGAAAGAGATATACGATTTGTTTAATTTTCATGGCTTAATCAGCTCTAACGCCAAACGATGGCCGAATGGTTAGGGTGCTGGCCTTCGGAACCGGAGTTCGTAGGTTCGAATCCCACAGTGGCATGGATGTTCGTAGCCTTTCGGAATCGGCTTTAAGCAATAGGTCCCGGTTTCATTAGCCCCCGTGTTGCAAAAGGTAGACCGTAGAACTCCAAACTAAACCTAATCAGCTCTAAAAATTTGTTTCATTTATGTTCAATAAAGTTTACAATGAAATTCGATAGTGTGGACATATTGAGTGGTTGTATAATTCACAAGAGGTTGCAATTTTTATAATGTGTTTTTTCAATGGCTGATTTTTTTTGTCTCTTTTTGTTGGAAACATTTTTGGTCGCCAGTGGCAAAGCTGTCATAGAGGAAGGTATACTACATCTAGTCTTATAAGTTTTATTCGAATCGTTATACAATAGAATAAATACTCTTTTGGAAAAATATAACTGCATGTAACTATATATAAGACAAGTGTTTCATTACTTTTGACGACTTATAAAACTTTTAATTTTATAGAATCATCATTGTTTTCTCTTATATTTATACTATCATATAGCCCGTCATATGACGGGAAGAGAAAAAAATTTAATTTTTCAGAATTGTAAAGTACTCTAATTATTAAAGATATATAACTTAAACTCTAGATATTTATTAATCCGTGAAATAGATTTAGACATTTATAAAAAGAATTTGCTGTTAATACCGGTGATAAAATTTTCATTGCAACAAAAAATAATCGATGATTAAATTTAAAATGTACTTAATTTATTATTTAAGCCAAATATAAAAGAAAATTATTTACGTAATATTTAATTTCAGTGATAAAACGTATAAAATAATGCAGACGATATTTAAATAATTTAAAATAAGAAATGATTAAATGAGATGGTTAAAGGAATGACGTCATAATGCTAGAAAAAAATGTTACTTTTATCTATGTATTATGCGATAAATTGATAAATTTAATCGCCTGCTCTTAACCGGGAAAAAAGGGCTTGAAATAATGACATTAATCCCTCGAAAAGGAGGGAAGGGGTGGATTTCGAACTCGCTTTGAATTTTGCTAATCCTAACTCATTAAGAATCCAATATGGATGCCTCTATCCATTCCAGGTCCAACCGCTTCATAAATCCGAGGACAGATAACTTAGGCTATTATTATATAGGTGATAATACTGAAATCTATGTAAAATAAGTGAAACAGCTTTAACTCAAATTTATATCTAATTTATTTTATATCAACTCAAATTTAAAACTTCATTCTAAATGCTATTCTTCAATCAATCAATCAATATATATATATATATATATATATATATATATATGTAATATATCAAAATTATTTAACTTTAATATTTCTTCAAAAACCTCCTCTCTCCTATTTTAATTCATCTAAATATCTTTATCAGCCTCTAAATGATTTAATCAACGAAGTATTTTCCACTTAACATTCCTTTCTGTCCTAAAGCTGTAAAGTTTCTGTCTATACAGCAATTTCCCAGGTGTTGGCGGAACATGTTTTCGTGTTTTGCTGATATTGCAGTTAATTCGCCTATTAAGCTGTTTTTGTTGTGGAAAAATTCTTGTTGTCAGCGCTCTTGGGTGTACTTGTGTGATATATATATATATTATATATATATACACTCATGTCCATAAATTAAGGATAATGAAGTTCAGGCAATGAAAGAGACAAAAGCAAAACAAATTTGACTTATTTGTAAAGTCTATTTATTAAACAAAAGGTAAAGAGCAAAAAAGATGCTATATGTTTGACATAATTAATAAAAATTGCGATTTTTACTCCCTGGAGCAAATTTCAAAAAAGAACCTATTTACAGAAAACAGTATAACATGGTTAGTATGATGGTTAATACGGAGTATGTCTCCGGACGATGCAATAAAAGCGTTACAACGCCTACGCAGTATCAGATTATCAATCTGATCTTGGGGAAAATTACACCACTCATCAAGCAATGCCCTCCGAAGTTCCGATAGACAGTTGGGAGGGGGTTGACGGGCTGCAATTCGTCGGCCAAGCATGTCCCACACATGCTCTATTGGATTCAAGTCCGGTGAGTATGCTGGCCAATCCATACGGGTGATATCCTCCGATTGAAGGCATTCGTCTACAATGTTTGCACGGTGAGGTCGGGCGTTGTCATCCATATACAGAAATTCAGGACCCATGGCGCCCCGAAACAAACGTACATGTTGTTCCAGAATGACATCCCGATAGATGTGGCCTGTCATCGTTACACTCTGAACATGCAGGTCAGTTCTGGAACCAAGAATAATTCCTCCCCAAACGAGCCATCCTGCACCACCGTAACGGTGTCGTTCAATGGTGTTCTCTTGGTGGTAACGGGTACCTGGCGCTCTCCATATGAAAGTCCGGCGAGAATCAGAATGTAAACTGAACCTGGACTCGTCGGAAAACATCACACAAGACCACTGTTGCGGTGTCCACAATGCATGCTCTCTAGCCCAGCATAATCGCAGGCGACAGTGAGTTGCGGTAAGGGGAACACATCTGACAGGCCTACGAGCATATAGACCAATGTTCCCTAAGCGTCTGTACACGGTCTGCCTTGAAACTGTCGTACCGGTAGCTGAAGAGAGCTGACGAGACAGGTCTGATGCTGTGCTCCGTCTGTTTCTTTTGGCAGTAACTGCCAAATACCGGTCATCATTCGGCGTAGTAACTCGGGGGCGACCTGTGCTGTAACATCTACTCACATTACCATCATGTTTGAATCGTTGCCAAAGCCTGGAGATGACACTCTGGGCGATTCCAAGTTCCTCGGATACTTCCAGCTGGGTACGTCCACATTCCAGTCGTCCGATAATTCTACCACGTAAAAAATCATCCAAATGCTTCCTTTGTGCCATAACTATGCGGTTATTGCACTGAAAGGCTTTTAAAGCGCTTGTGAACAATTTTACTTCTTTGCTACCATTCCTTATATACCCCTTTCATACACTCTCGTCATTGTGACGTACTATCCGCGCCATCTGGTGGTTTCCTGCAATTTGCATATTCTTCTTCAAGATGTGTGTGATAATTCTACAGGTGAAATTTTTATTTTAGAGCTCAATTTCTGTGTGATTCTGAATTATCATTAATTTATGGACATGAGAGTTTATATATATATATATATATATATACATATATATAGTATATATATATATATATATATATATATATATATATATATATATATATATATATATATATATATATATATATATATATATATATATATATATATATATATATATGAAACGATATTGTTGTCTAGTAAATAAAAATGTTTTATAGCACTCAGGCATGTAAACGAGGCAGTTTCATTGATTTAGAATGTTTATTTGTTCACAACTATCATGTGTTTTCAGAATTTCCTAGTCGTTGCTACAGACGCAAAATTTATTTTTTACTGTAGCATTTAGCGTTAGAGTAAAACTTAAATTTCGTCTGATCATTCTTAGGGCATTCACCAGAGATTTATTCAGTTACCCAAATTGCTCAGTGAAGAATATTTTATTTGAAAAAGACCGCACTTAAAATGTAAACATGTTTTGTAATTTTTTTTAAGGAATTTAATAATATTTTTTGCTGAAATTTTATATTATTTAATTATATTTTGCCTAAATATATTTAGGTAAACAATTACATAAAAGATAATCATTATGGACCTTATTTATATAAAAAGTTAATCATTATGTACCTCATAACTTAATTACAATCGTGAAATATATAACTGGCTCAATCCAGTTTGATCTTTTCCTAGAAAATGGAAGAATTATTTTTTAATGTTATATTTGTTATATAAGTAAAGCTCAAATTTCATCATATTATTTCTAGGATATTCACCACGGATGTACTCGGTTGCCTAACTTATTCAGTGAAAAATATTTTGTTTGAATACGACCTTAGTTTATGTGTAAATGTGTTTTGCAACTTTTTAAAAGAATTGAATAATCTTTTCTGTAAAATTTTCAGCACTATTTTAATCATATTTTACCTAAATATATAAGTAAACCTTATAAATCTTTATGTACTTTATATTTTGATTAAAATAATGAAATATATAACTGTCTCAATCCAATTTGATCTTTTCTTAGAAGATGGAGGAATTATTTTTTAATATTATATTTGTCAAATAAGTAAAGCTCAAATTTCGTCAGATCATTTCTAGGATATTTACCTCGGATGTACTCAGCTTCCCAAATTATTCAGTGAAAAATATTTTACTTGAAAATGACCTTAGTTTATGTATAAATATGTTTTGTGATTTTTTAAAAGAATTAATAATATTTTCTGTAAATTTTCAGCACTATTCTAATCATATTTTATATAAGTAAAAGTATAAGTATATAAGTTACTTATACTAATAATAGTAAGTTATATTAATATTTATATATTAATATAACTTTATTAACTTATAACTTAACTTTAAACTTAACTTATAACTTAACAACTTTAACTTTATTAACTTATAACTTTATTATTTTTATAACTTAACTATATTATTTATATATTATGTTTTATTATATTAAGTTACTTATAAGTTACTTATACTAATAATAGTAAGTTATATTAATATATCTTTATTAACTTATAACTAATCTTTAAATTTAACTTATAACTTAAATTTAATTTAACTTATAACTTATAACTTAACTTTAACTTTATTAACTTATAACTTTATTATTTTTATAACTTAACTATATTATTTATATATTATGTTTTATTATATTAAGTTACTTATACTTATATCAGTATAAATATAAGTATTTTATATATGTAAACCTTATAAACCTTTATGTACTTTATATTTTGATTAAAATTGATTTGTTTGATTAAAATAATGAAATATATAATTGGGTCAGTCCAGTTTGATCTTCTCATAGAGGAAGGAAGAATTATTTTTTGATGTTATATTTGGCATAAAAATAAAGCTCAAATTACGACAGATCATACTTAGGGCATTCACCAGGGATGTATTCAATTGCCCAAATTACTTAGTGATAAGTACTTTATTTAAAAAAGACCACGCTTTAAATGTAAGCATAATTTCGTAATTTTTTTAAAAGAATTGTATAATATTTTACTTGAAATATTCAATATTATTTTAATCATATTCTGCCTAAATATATTTAGATAAATCTTACACACCTTATGTAAATTACACTTTAATATAAATAGTAATAGTCAAGTTTGATCTGTTTATGGAAGACTTAAGCGTAACGATAGTGGAAGTTACATATTGGTTTAGGAAATTGTTAGTTTAGAGTTACGAAATTTTTTACACATATGCGTATAAATGTAATTAAATCAATCCGATTTTTAAAAAATGTGAAAATCAGATAGCTTTATTTTTATAGTTCAATTTTAAAAAATTGTTCATTTTCAAAATGTTGGTTGCAGATTAACTCATTAATGTTTAGCTTCCCGCTGCTGAAGCGGTTGAAAATAGTAGAATTTTAAAATTTTCTTGGAATGATTTTTCTTTTTAAAGAAAGTAGAAGAAATTCTACAAACAATCTGCCAAGTTTTCCAGTATGTGCTACTATTTTTCAATTTTCAATCAGCAGACACTTTAGGATTTTTTGGAAGGATACGCATAAATTTACTTTTTTGGAGGGTGAAGTGAATGAAATCATAACTTATATATATATATATATATATATATATATATATATATATATATATATATATATATATATATATATATATATATATATATACATATATATATTATATATATATAATACATATATATATATATTACACACACACACACATATATACATATATATATATATATATATATATATATATATATATATATATATATATATATATATATATATGACATGGACGAGTGGTTAAGGCATGGGAGACACATTTGATTTCATAAATAAAACATTGTAATTCTTCTGTCCATGGATATGCCATTTTGATATCCTTTGTTATCATCGTTTGTCACGACAAGCGTGGAGGATGTTATCAGCCCGAGTTCCCTTTCAGAACTATCTTTTTTGTCTTTGCTACCTAAGCAAAATTCCTATGCCTACTTCCGCGTCAGCTCTTTTACTCTGTATAGTTCCACTCGAGGGTGTGTCTTTCTCCTATTACGTTGTCGTTAATGAGTTCTAACTATTTTTAATTACACTCGCTTAATTGTTAAAACCCATTTTTAAACCTGACATATATACATATATATACATGAACACACACACACATTGTATATCATCCTTTGAATGTATGTGGTGTATGTATGTTTGCAATACATTCCAAATTGGCTTGACCTATCTTGATGGAATTTTGCCTGGGAACTAAGGTCCACGCTGGGAAGGTTTTAGGCAGGTCAAATTTTCTGGAGGTCAAGAGCGTTTGAAGATAAAACGGTTTTTCTAAGGGTTTGATTTGGTTTGTTTTAGTTTGGAGCTCTACTGTTTACTTTTTGTGACACGACTTTTTTTTAAGGGAGACACAATATCAAAAATTTGGTCAAAATATAGAATTTTATTTTATTAGCTTAATCAGCCTAACTTTTCAGCAGATGCATTCAAGATTTGAATCTGTATTTTCAATATTTTAGAAATTATTTACATTTTTTAAAATGAAGTCAGAGATGGAAAAGGACACTTGTCCTCTTAATATAGGCATGACATTTTTACTTCCTTCGACAAAGTAGAGGAAGATTGTAATCAAGATAAATTTCAGCTTTAAAATTTCAAGGAAAATAATTACTTTGACCATGCCAAACTGAATTTTACCCAGTTTCATTATTGCGTCTGTATGTGTGTGGAAAGAAAACTTTGATTTTGAAATGTTATATGTCCATTTTGACTATTCCTTAACGAGTTAAAAGTAGTTTAACCTTAATCTTAATGTTTGTACGTACTTACGTACATATATATCTAGCATAACTTCATTTTTTACTTCAGTAGACTATTAACCTGTGCACGTTGAAACTGTGTTTACTTCAACAGACTTAAAATATATAATATATAATATATAATTATAAAAAAAAATCATTTTTGGCATTAAAGAACAGTTTTCATTCTTATAAAATCATGAAATAATTCTTAATTGATTATAATGAGAGATATCTAAAGCAATTACCACAAAAGAATTTTGATAATATATATTATATTATGGGCAGCAAGCTAACTTCATTTATAATATAGGTACTAATCTACAACTTAATTTAAAGTTATTTTAATGTATCTCAATGTAGAATTAAAGAAAAAAGTTTGTAATATTTTTTATATAAGAAGTTCAAAAGCTTATATATGTTTAAAGAGACCTTAAAACTTTTTTCTTCAATATTTTTCATATAAATCTGAAATTTACTCGCAAAACAATTATCTGTAGGAGGTCGATGTTTTGTATTTTGGACTATTATAATGTCTAGTTGATCACCTACCGTTTTGATAGCAATCCTTTCTCACTATATAACTAAAAATTTAAAATTAACGTATTAATGCTGTAGGCCGTAGTGGAAAAATTATTAGCCGTAAAATGTTGAGATATTACATTTAGAAATCTTGTAATATCTTGTTTTACTCATCCTCATTTGATTGAAATCTGCTTTTTATATAACGAAAAATTTCAACGTAACGAAAATTGATGCTGTGGAACATAACTCAAAAACGATTGGCTGTAGAATGTTGAAATTTAATCAGGACTGTTATAACATCTAGCTGTGTACATTTCCTTCTGATTGCGAGTCTTACTCTACATCCCAAAATATTTTTATATTTATGCTATCAATGCTGTGGGCCATAATACAAAAGCGATTTGCCTTAAAATAGTGAAATCTTTCATTTAGCATTCATATAATATTTTGTTTAATACCTTATTTTAATGTACTCAGTAATCTAAATAACCATAAATTTTTATATAACGTATACTAACGCTGTAAAGCATAATCAAAAACGATTACCTTAGTGTAATGTTGAAATGTATATAGGACTGCTATAATGTCTAGCTGTGTATCTTCTGAAAATGCTGAAACTTGAAATGTGATTACTCAAAAAATTCTTAAAATATTTTTTTCAAAATTATTATGAATGCTTTTGATAGTATTTACTAGTGAATGACCTAAAAGCCTTAAATTTGGATAAGTTTTAATAGTGTTACGCTCATAGTAAAGGTAATAAAAATTCGTTAAAAATTCAATGCGTATGATTTTTTAGGACCAACATTTTTTACCAAATGTAAATTAAGCAAAGATTTTAGGTGATTTACTAGTCCAGTTATAAGATATGTGCTGCATCAAAAAATATTGAAATAATTTCATTTATTAAAAAATTAGACCTTTTGGAAAAATCCGATTTTTTTTACTAAATTTTCTTTATTTATTAGAAATTTTATAAAAACTTCTCGAGGAATAAATTTTTTAAGTACAATTCTCTATGGTAATATGCAAAATAAATCTGAAAATGTAAAAACATAAACTAGTTTCTATATTTAAAGAAAAATGTTCTCCGAACGAAGACGGATACCTTAATGTAGTTGATTTCACATTTAAAATTCTGGTTATAAATAAAAAGAAAACTGTTCATCAAAATACTTGAAGTAAATTCGTTGAGTGCATAAACTGTAATATTCCCTACAGGAAATATCACGTGCAATTTCATTTTATAAGCTGCTTTTAATGTTTTTGAAATCCATCTTTGTCTTAAAACTCAAAGATCGTTTTTTACAGTTTGAAATTTTTATACCTTAATGGTGGCTTGAAAATGTTCCAGGGGCATTTCTTTGCGATTGTCATACTTTGAGATTTTAAAAAGCAAAGAAAACTTATAAAATATCCATACTATGGGTATTTTTTAAGTTTATTATAAAATACCCAAAGCATTTTATAACAACCTATTAATATCAAATATCCAAAATTTTTAATAAGAAATACAGAAAAGTAATTCTCGCAAAAATATTTCGGAATTACTAAATCAATACAAAATAAAAAAATTGAAATTTTTTAAAAAATTTAAAATGAGGGTATATCATAAAAAAATCAGATTTTAGTATAGTAAAATAATCCTTTTATTAATAAATGTATTCTTACAATAAAGCATATACTTAACTTTAATTTTTTAGAACAAAACAAAAATCATTTTATATTTTTGGTCGAATTTTGTAATTTTAAAGGTCCAGTGTACAAATCCCCCTCAAATAAGAGAATATGTTTATCTTCTTAATATAGTTGATTTGATATTTAAAATTCTGGCTATAAATAAAACACAAACTGTTTATCAAAATACTTAAAGTACATTCGTTAAGTGCATAAACTGTAATATTCCCTACAGGAAATATCACGTGCAATTTCATTTTATAAGCTGCTTTTAAAGCCAGTTCCATAATTCTATGTATTAGCTTTCTAACTGAGTTAAGACAAACTAAATGCTTCGTAACGTATTTATTATCCTGAATATGGTAATTCATTTTATTCAGCAGATGTAGAGCTTTACAAAACATTCATTTCAATGCAACGTGGTTGTAATGCCACAGCCAGCCTTGTAATCCATTAAATTGATGGGCGTAAAAGCTAGTTGTATGAGCGATAAGCAGTCACATACGTAACAGAGCAGGAAAATTGACTTTTGAAACCTTATTTGAATTTTAAGTTTTCTAACAACAGAATGATCTTGTTAGTTTCTATAGAAATATGGTATACGCCAGAAAATGTACGGGACTTTTAGCATACATTCGCTTTGTAATAAATTAAACCTTTGCTGTTGAGAAAAAAAAGGAAAATGCATAGAATGTTCATACAAAACACACTGTTGGGACACATTCGACCTGGGAGTTTAACATTTAAAGAGACAAAGGACTTTGAAAATGACAAAATATAACTAAAAATAAGAGATGTTTTTTCTGTTCCCAAGAGTTAAATTTAAAATAGATTAAAATTTTTGTAACTGAAGAATATATTTATATTCATCAAAACCTGTTTTGAATTACATCTTTGTCTTAAAACTCCAAGATCGTTTTTTACAGTTCGGAATTTTTATATCTTAATGGTGGCTTGAAAATGTTCCAGGGGCATTTCTTTATGATTGGCATACTTTGAGATTTTGAAAAGCAAAGAAAACTTATAAAATACCCATACTATGAGTATTTTATAAGTTTATTATAAAATACCCAAAGCATTTTATAACAACCTATTAATATCAAATATCCAAAATTTTTAATAAGAAATACAGAAAAGTAATTCTCGCAAAAATATTTTGGAATTACTAAATCAATACAAAATAAACAAATTGAAATTTTTAAAAAAATTTAAAATGAGGGTATATCATAAAAAATCAGATTTTAGTACAGTAAAATAATCATTTTATTAATAAATGTATTCTCACAATAAAGCATATACTTAACTTTAATTTTTTAGAACAAAACAAAAATCATTTTATATTTTTGGTCGAATTTTGTAATTTTAAATGTCCAATGTACAAATCCCCCTCAAATAAGAGAATATGTTTATCTTCTTAATATAGTTGATTTGATATTTAAAATTATGGCTATAAATAAAACACAAACTGTTTATCAAAATACTTAAAGTACATTCGTTAAGTACATAAACTGTAATATTCCCTACAGGAAATATCACGTGCAATTTCATTTTATAAGTTGCTTTTAATGTCAGTTCCATAATTCTATGTATTAGCTTTCTAACTGAGTTAAGACAAACTAAATGCTTCGTAACGTATTTATTATCCTGAATATGGTAATTCATTTTATTCAGCAGATGTAGAGCTTTACAAAACATTCATTTCAATGCAACGTGGTTGTAATGCCACAGCCAGCCTTGTAATCCATTAAGTTGATGGGCGTAAAAGCTAGTTGTATGAGCGATAAGCAGTCACATACGTAACAGAGCAGGAAAATTGCCTTTTGAAACCTTATTTGAATTTTAAGTTTTCTAACAACAGATTGACCTTGTTAGTTTCTATAGAAATGTGGTATACGTCTGAAAATGTACGGGACTTTTAGCATACATTCGCTTTGTAATAAATTAAACCTTTGCCGTCGAGAAAAAAAAAAGGAAAATGCATAGAATGTTCAAACAAAACACACTGTTGGGATATATTCGACCTGTGAGTTTAACATTTAAAGGAACAAAGGACTTTGAAAATGACAGAATATAGCCAAAAATACGAAATGTTTTTTTTTTTTTATTCCCAAGAGTTAAATTTAAAATAGATTAATTTTTTTGTAACCGAAGGATATATTTATATTCATTAAAATCTGTTTTTGAATTCCATCTTTGTCTTAAAACTCAAAGATCGTTTCTTACAGTTTGAAATTTTTATATCTTATTGGGGGCTGGAAAATGTTCCAGCGCCATTTCTTTTTTCTCAGTTTCTCTCAAATATTATAACACTGTTAATTAATGTATTTGTCGTAAAATTTGGTATGCTTTTTTAAAAATGTATGGTGATTCATTTAGTTATGGAGATTTTGATACCATGAAAAAAAAAGCGAAAAATATTACACAAATTTTAATAATTGATTTACATAAATTGTATTTAATGTAAAGGAAAATCGATATCCAGATTTGATTTTTATAGATACTGTAACGTCACGGGATCCTCGGGTAGCGTGTGGGTGTCGAAGTGGTTATGACACGGCTTACAGCTTAGAAACATTAACAACGTTTATTCTTGATTAAAATGAAATATGTACAAATTTTCCAAATGGAAATCACAGAGCTCAGGCGAGCTGGTGCGGACCTAAAAGTCCCAGGTTCAAGGCGACCTAAAAAACAATCTGCAGACAAGTACCGTTGTACGGCCTCCTTGAGTCCCACAAAAATATGTAGAAAAACTGTCCGAAAAAAAAAAACCAACCGCCGCAAATCGAACCTCTCTTCGTCTCTCTTTTCTGGGGGCTCTTCGGCGAAAAACTCACGTCGCCTGACGTCACCTTTCGCCTCTTCTCATTGGCTTTTTCTTTCCGCTTCGGCGTCCTGGTAGCCTCTGATTGGTTTTCTTCGGAGGCGCCTTACTGTCTGACATTCCGTTGTCCCGTCTGTTCTTCGGATTCAACACAGACATCTAAAGGCGTGGTCGAAGCGACAATCCTTTGTAGTGTAGTGTCAAAAACCCAGACAGAGTGTCGCCCTGCCCTGGGCTCTAACAAAACACCTTTGTGAAGCCAATGGGTGTGTAGCGACGTCACAACACTAAACATACAACTAGGGAAAGTTAAATTAAACGGCTAATATAAATATTAGTGGAAAAAATTTTAGAGAATGACCCAAATTTTGAGAAAGAGTTTTGCAATTTAATCAAAAACTGTTTCATTGTAGGTTGCAGTTACTTTTACACTTTATTTAGCAGCACTGTTTATGATAATAGTAAAAATACTGTGAAAAGTTGAATGCATAGAAAAAATACAATTAAGATCCCAAGTGCTTTGGAGTGTATTTTATCACACGATTCCTGTGTTCCGGACTGGGAAGTAGATCTCAAGTAGTAGGATGCGTATCACAGGTAATTTGCTTCAGTGTTGGATTGAAAATTTGTTATCAATCAGTATCTGTATGTGCTCAAAATCAGGTTCAGCAATATTCTCAACATAACTTAGTACATTTTCAATAGCAATAAGATCTGATCTGATTACAATCTGCGGTTCTGAACGTGAAACTTAATAGAAGTTTTGAAAAAACTCTTATAAAAATACTATATTATAAGAATACAAATTACTAAGATATAGTAAAAATATTATATTTACTGAATGTCTAATGTTATAGATGTGAATGAACTGATATCATAGAAATGTTCATACCAATTTTCACGTCCTTCAGAAGAATGGCATTTTTTAAGTTATTTTTGTAAAAAATCGGTGTACCTAATTATGTATATATTTGCAGGGCCGTAATTAGGTCCTTTGGCGCTGATGTAGAAATAATAATGATATGTTGGCCTAGTGTTTGAGACAAAAATTAAAACTCAAGAAACACATGAATAATAGGTCTTGATTAAATGATTTTATACAATAATAAATGCCTAAAGAATACAAATGAATCAACTTATCATTTTGTTGATTGAAGACTGCTCTCGAGTCGGCGTCAATCCTAAAACAAAAAAAATAGAATAATTCTATCTTCCAAAGAGGTTTATCCACACGCCACGGATGCCAGCCGTTCCTTTTGCCCCTTCTGCCAACCAACTTGTCCGTCCAAAAAAATTCCGACCCTCGCGGAGACAAAAAAAAGAGTCCACTCCAGAACGGCGGGGGGAGAGGGTCCAAATTCCCCAAAATTCACGGACACCGCTATTGGCTGGGAGAAGTCCGAAGTCGCTCTGCATTCAAACCGGTCCTGCCCCGGCATGTCACCTTCCAAGATCCACGGGTGACCGAATGTAACTTATTGTTACAGGCGCCAGTGGCAAAAAAACTCGTATGCATCCCCACCATCAAATATAGTGAGAAAATATATAAACATGTTTTTTTTCCCCTGTATCATATATTCAGAAGAAAATCACAAAATATTTTGTTAGTTCTTAAAATGTTCCTGGTATATTATTTTTTAATTTTCCTTCTATTTTTACCTTATTTATACCTAAAAATATTTTTGAATCTCTAGGGATATTATTTTGCTGATGAACTGAATAGTTTATTCAAAAGGAATATTTTTTATTTGTACGTTGGTTCTTCATTAACTAATTTCTAAATTTTAATGTATTTTAATAAATTTAATAAATTGAAAATTTAACACGAATAAACAGATTTATATTAAGGCATATTAGGAGTTTTTGGTAAACGTTTTGTAAGAATCTGTAACAAGTTTAGTCTCTAAAAGTATTTCAAAAAATAAGAAAATTCTAAAAAAATAATTTTTAAACACATTTTATTTTATAAATAAATTTATAATAAAATCTTTTATGATAAAAATTTATAATAAATTTGATTTTTATAATAAAATTTTATGATTGGATTTTATAATAAAAAAATTATTTTTCAACAGTTCCTTATTTCTACTCGGGGAAAATCATCCTCTTTCAGACCTCATTTTCATCATGCGGCGGGTCCACTATGACTGATGTGGCAATTGCCACATTTGCCAAGCCCTAATTACGGCCCTGTATATTTGTATAGCATCTATTGGTATTTGGTTGAAATATAGAAAAATATTGTATTTATTGAATGTCGGATGTTATAGATGTGAATGAACTGATGTCATAGAAATATTCATACAAAATTTCACTTCTTTTAGAAGAAAGGATTTTTTAAAAGTTGTATTTAATTACTGAAATAACCTATTTAGAAAAAACCTCAAATAACTAAAAAAATTTCAGTACATGGTTAGGATTGTTTACATTGTATAACCCTTAATAATCTGGGTTTAAGTCTTGATTTCCTTTATAACCATGCTTATTTGGAATGGGCAAAACCAGGGTTCCCACACTTTTTCGAGAACAAAAATTAAGGACTTTTTAAGGATCAAAGCAACTTTTTATAAGGACCTACTTGAAATACACAGCATAACGACATAAACCCTATTTCCTGAGGAACATATTTTAATGATTATGAACCAGACAAGGCATGTTCAATAAATACCCTACAATATTTCAGAATTAATTTTTTTAAAATGCCTAAAAATTAATATAAGATAAATCTGTTTGATAAAAACTAATTTTGAAAAAAGTTTTTTGTGATCAAACTAAAAGTAAGTTGTGAATAAAATACAATTTTATAAACAGTACTTTCTCAGATTTACAAATGACTCTGATATATATATATATATATATACGTATGTATGTATATACTATCTGATTATACCCGACATTGCGTGGGAAAGAATAAGTTTTAAACATTTCAATTACATTCAAAGCAAAGAAAATTAAACTTCCATAAGTAACTGAAATATCTACACCCTACCCTGCTCTCCATGCTTCGTTTAATTAAAATCTGCATGACTCTTAGCTGTTAGAAAAAGGCAGCTGACTTTATACTTTAAACCTTTTCAGTATGCGAAAGATTATTTGTCAAATAAGTTTTCTAGCTCGTGACCATAAAAAGTACTAATAAACTAAAAGTTTTTTCATAATTTTTTAAGGATATCAAGGAAAGGAATTCTGAATTACTACAGTAATACACTGAAAACATATGTATTTGAAGATATTCTTTATTATTAATATTGCACTTTGGGCTAGAAAATGTAAAAGAATGTTATGAACATAAATAAATATTTTGTATATTCTTGACATATATATTCTTTGAACAGTACTTATCACTTGTACTGGCATTCTTAGAACCAGTTTTGGGCAAATATTGGGTTGGCAACTGAAATATTATAACACTGTTAATTAATGTATTTGTCGTAAAATTTGGTATGCTTTTTTAAAAATGTATGGTGATTCATTTAGTTATGGAGATTTTGATACCATGAAAAAAAAAGCGAAAAATATTACACAAATTTTAATAATTGATTTACATAAATTGTATTTAATGTAAAGGAAAATCGATATCCAGATTTGATTTTTATAGATACTGTAACGTCACGGGATCCTCGGGTAGCGTGTGGGTGTCGAAGTGGTTATGACACGGCTTACAGCTTAGAAACATTAACAACGTTTATTCTTGATTAAAATGAAATATGTACAAATTTTCCAAATGGAAATCACAGAGCTCAGGCGAGCTGGTGCGGACCTAAAAGTCCCAGGTTCAAGGCGAGCCTAAAAAACAATCTGCAGACAAGTACCGACGGCCTCCTTGAGTCCCACAAAAATATGTAGAAAAACTGTCCGAAAAAAAAAAACCAACAGCCGCAAATCGAACCTCTCTTCGTCTCTCTTTTCTGGGGGCTCTTCGGCGAAAAACTCACGTCGCCTGACGTCACCTTTTGCCTCTTCTCATTGGCCTTTTCTTTCCGCGACGGCGTCCTGGTATCCTCTGATTGGCTTTCTTCGGGGGTGCCTTACTGTCTGACATTCCGTTGTCCCGTCTGTTCTTCGGATTCCCCTCAGACGTCTCAAGGCGTGGTCGAAGCGACAATCCTTTGTAGTGCAGTGTCAAAAACCCAGATGGAGTGTCTCCCTGCCCTGGGCTTTAACAAAACTCCTTTGTAAAGCCAATGGGGTGTAGCGACGTCACAACACTAAACATACAACTAGAAAGTTAAATTAAACGGCTAATATAAATATTAGTGGAAAAAATTTAGAGAATGACCCAAATTTTTAGAAAGAGTTTTGCAATTTAATCAAAAACTGTTTCATTGTAGGTTGCAGTTACTTTTACACTTTATTTAGCAGCACTGTTTATGATAATAGTAAAAATACTGTGAAAAGTTGAATGCATAGAAAAAATACAATTAAGATCCCAAGTGCTTTGGAGTGTATTTTATCACACGATTCCTGTGTTCCGGACTGGGAAGTAGATCTCAAGTAGTAGGATGCGTATCACAGGTAATTTGCTTCAGTGTTGGATTGAAAATTTGTTATCAATCAGTATCTGTATGTGCTCAAAATAAGGCTCAGTAATATTCTCAACATAACTAAGTACATTTTCAATAGCAATAAGCTCTGATCTGATTACAGAACAGCAAATCTGCATTTCTGAATGTGAGACTTAATGTAGATGTAGCAGTTTTGATAAAAACTCTTATAAAAATACTAGATTATAAGAATACAAATTACTAAGATATAGTAAAAATATTATATTTACTGAATGTCTAATGTTATAGATGTGAATGAACTGATATCATAGAAATGTTCATACCAATTTTCACGTCCTTCAGAAGAATGGCATTTTTTAAGGGTATACTTAATTATGTATATATCTGCAGGGCCGTAACTAGGTTCTTTGGCGCTGATGTAGAAATAATAATGATACGCTGGCCTAGTGTTTGAGAAAGAATTTAAAACTCAAGAAACACATGAATAATAGGTTTTGATTAAATGATTTTATACAATAATAAATGCCTAAGGAATACAAATGAATCAACTTATCATTTTGTTGATTGAAGACTGCTCTCGAGTCGGCGTTAATCCTAAAACAAAAAAATAGAATAATTCTATCTTCCAAAGAGGTTTATCCACACGCCACGGATGCCAGCCGTTCCTTTCGCTCCTTCTGGAAACCACCTTGTCCGTCCAAAAAAAATTCCGACCCTCGCGGAGACAAAAAAAAAAGAGTCCACTCCTGAACGGCGGGGGGAGAGGGTCCAAATTCCCCAAAATTCACGGAAACCGCTATTGGCTGGGAGAAGTCCGAAGTCGCTCTGCATTCAAACCGGTCCTGCCCCGGAATGTCACCTTCCAAGACCCACGGGGTGACCGAATGTAACTTATTGTTACAGGCGCCAGTGGCAAAAAAACTGGTATGCATCCCCATCATAAATATAGTGAGAAAATATATAAACATGTTTTTTTCCCTGTATCATATATTCAGAAGAAAATCACAAAATATTTTGTTAGTTCTTAAAATGTTCCTGTATATTATTTTTTAATTTTCCTTCTATTTTTACCTTATTTATACCTAAAAATATTTTTGAATCTCTAGGGATATTATTTTGCTGATGAACTGAATAGTTTATTCAAAAGGAATATTTTTTATTTGTACGTTGGTTCTTCATTGACTAATTTCTAAATTTTAATGTATTTTAATAAATTTAATAAATTGAAAATTTAACACGAATAAACAGATTTATATTAAGGCATATTAGGAGTTTTTGGTAAACGTTTTGTAAGAATCTGTAACAAGTTTAGTCTCTAAAAGTATTTCAAAAAATAAGAAAATTCTAAAAAAATAATTTTTAAACACATTTTATTTTATATAAATAAATTTATAATTAAATCTTTTTATAATAAAAATTTATAATAAATTTGATTTTTATAATAAAATTTTATGATTGGATTTTATAATAAAAAAATTATTTTTCAACAGTTCCTTATTTCTACTCGGGAAAATCATCCTCTTTCAGACCTCATTTTCATCATGCGGCGGGTCCACTATGACTGATGTGGCAATTGCCACCTTTGCCAAGCCCTAATTACGGCCCTGTATATTTGTATAGCATCTATTGGTATTTGGTTGAAATATAGAAAAATATTGTATTTATTGAATGTCGGATGTTATAGATGTGAATGAACTGATGTCATAGAAATATTCATACAAAATTTCACTTCTTTTAGAAGAAAGGATTTTTTAAAAGTTGTATTTAATTACTGAAATAACCTATTTAGAAAAAACCTCAAATAACTAAAAAAATTTCAGTACATGGTTAGGATTGTTTACATTGTATAACCCTTAATAATCTGGGTTTAAGTCTTGATTTCCTTTATAACCATGCTTATTTGGAATGGGCAAAACCAGGGTTCCCACACTTTTTCGAGAACAAAAATTAAGGACTTTTTAAGGACTTTCTAAGGATTAAAGGAACTTTTTATAAGGACCTACTTGAAATACACAGCATAACGACATAAACCCTATTTCCTGAGGAACATATTTTAATGATTATGAACCAGACAAGGCATGTTCAATAAATACCCTACAATATTTCAGAATTAATTTTTTTAAAATGCCTAAAAATTAATATAAGATAAATCTGTTTGATAAAAACTAATTTTGAAAAAAGTTTTTTGTGATCAAACTAAAAGTAAGTTGTGAATAAAATACAATTTTATAAACAGTACTTTCTCAGATTTACAAATGACTCTGATATATATATATATATATATACGTATGTATGTATATACTATCTGATTATACCCGACATTGCGTGGGAAAGAATAAGTTTTAAACATTTCAATTACATTCAAAGCAAAGAAAATTAAACTTCCATAAGTAACTGAAATATCTACACCCTACCCTGCTCTCCATGCTTCGTTTAATTAAAATCTGCATGACTCTTAGCTGTTAGAAAAAGGCAGCTGACTTTATACTTTAAACCTTTTCAGTATGCGAAAGATTATTTGTCAAATAAGTTTTCTAGCTCGTGACCATAAAAAGTACTAATAAACTAAAAGTTTTTTCATAATTTTTTAAGGATATCAAGGAAAGGAATTCTGAATTACTACAGTAATACACTGAAAACATATGTATTTGAAGATATTCTTTATTATTAATATTGCACTTTGGGCTAGAAAATGTAAAAGAATGTTATGAACATAAATAAATATTTTGTATATTCTTGACATATATATTCTTTGAACAGTACTTATCACTTGTACTGGCATTCTTAGAACCAGTTTTGGGCAAATATTGGGTTGGCAACTGAGTAATTGCGGATTTTTTTTTAGAGAATCAAAGACAATTTTTTCATGGAACTAAATAACTTTATTCTGTAATTTAGAGCCCATTTTGATCAATGACCTTTTGCCATCTTTCAGGCAGCATCATAATCCCACGTTCATAAAACTTCTGGATTTTATTAGCAAAAAACTGAATCAGGTACGATTTGACATCCTCATCATTATTGAAATTTTTACCATTCAAGGAGTTTTGCAAAGATTGAAACAAAAAGTAATCAGATGGTGCAAGGTCAGGACTATATGGTGTATGTGGCAAAACATCCCAACCAAGTTCCAATAATTTTTGCGGAGTGACCAAAGATGTGTGTGGCCTTGCATTGTCACGATGGAATACAACACCTTTTCGATTTGTCAATTCGGGCCGCTTTTTTTCAACTGCATTGTTTAATTTCGTTAGTTGTTTAATGTAGACATCAGAATTGATCATTCAGTTGTGTGTTAACAGTTCAATGTAGACAATTCCTTTGTAATCCCACCAAGCTAATAACAAAACCTTCTTTTGATGAATATCAGTTTTTGACGATCTTTTTCCGCTTGATATTGTTGCAAACAGCCCATTTTTTATCGCCAGTTATCAGTCGTTTTAAAAATGGATCATTTTCATTGCGTTTCTTTAGCAAATCGCAGCTGTTAATGCGTTGCGTTAAATGCGTTTCTCTCAGTTCGTGAGGAACCCATATATCGATTTTTTGAACATAGCCAAGTTCTTTTAAGTGATTTTCAATGCATGTATGTGATACATGAAGCTTCTCTGTAATCTCACGTGTTGTACTGTGATGTTCCGAATCGATTATTGCTTTGATTTGGGCGTCATCAACTTCAACTGGACGACCAGACCGTTTTTCATCTTTGAGTGAAAAATCACCAGAACGAAATTTGGCAAACCAATTTTGACAATGCCGTTCTTTTAAGGCTTCGTCACCATAAACATTACATAACTTTTTATGAGCTTGCGATGCGTTTCTCCCTTTGCGGAAATAAAAAAAGCAAAATATGACGAAAATATTCCTTTTGATTTTGCGTCAACGCCAAGCGAAAACTACGCAACCGATCAAAAAACTTTTTTTATTGATTGACAGCTGAATTGCCAACTATCAAATAACAAAATGTGTTTTACATTTGTACTACGTCTGCAAACCTAAAAATTCAACTGACGCCATCTATGAGTGAAATCCGCAATTACTTAGTTGCCAACCCAATATAATTCCGAACTTACAAAACTAGAAAGTTAGGAGAATACGGTTAAATTTGATAGGAAGTGAAGAAAGCGGATCGGGTCAATGGAGAAATGGATTGCATTCCAATTTAAAAATTAAGGAGTTTTTAAGGACCTTTGACGAAAATTATGTAGTTTTAAGGGCTTTTAAAAATGAGAGCTGAAATTAAGGAGTTATTAAGGGCTTTTAAGGACTGTGGGAACCCTGCAAAACACCTGCTATTTTTTTTTTAAATAAAAAAGAAAAAATCAAGTTTTTAAATGTTGAGAATGTCCCTGTTTCATTAAGCAGTTAAATGTAATGAATATAATAATATTTGAATCGACTTGGTCATATTTACTAAAAGATTTCTAATAAAAGTATAAAATTTTACCACGATAAAATATAATTTATTCATAATACTCGCATTGTTATTTATTATAATCAATAAAAAGTAAATTATCTAAGAATAAAATACTAGTAGATTAAAAAATATAGCGAATTTTTCACATATTGTCCTAAACGGTATATATTTGTATCAGAGCTAATGGTTTTTTAGATGATATTCAATATCGGATGAGCAAGTTTGAAGTAAACAATTTTATAATAGAATTTTCACCCCAATATGTTTGTAAAGCTTGACATTGAGCTACTAGTAACGATTAGAAGTCATTATAATAAAATGACAAAGAACACTGCATAAAGAAAGAATGTCATAAAAAACATAAAATTTTATTCTTCTGATTCTTAATTCTGTTTTGAAACAGTTTTAATGGTTGCCAAAGATACGTAAGCACTGCTGCATACAGAAATCTGAAACAGTTGCCAAATCTACAAGAAAAATGAGAGGCCGAGAATTTAAAGAAGAAAAGTGTTGGAGCTTCCTAGTTTATTAGAAGTCATTGAACTTGTGTGCAACACATGAGTTTGATGTACGCTGTCTCGAATAATTTGACTATGTGTTAATTTTTAACGTCCCTATTTTATTCAAACAATTTAAAAGTATTTTTCAGTCATTTAGTTGGTGTTAGAAAGTGATGTAGGAGTTACACTTTTTTTATAACTTACTAGCAAGTTTGTCCGTGCTTCGCTACGGTGAACTTAATATATTACTTTTAAACAAAGATTTATTTTCGTGAATAACTCTCTAAATTCGTCACAGTACAGTTCGAGTCATTGGCATATTTATATATTTCTATCATAAGCGTATTATAACATTAATCAGTTTTTTTAATCGAATTTGTGTCTTATTAAATTTACTCAAAATTTTATGGTAGAATATAAGCTTAACCCTGAATTACATTATTGTATTACTACTGTACGTTGATTAGCCACGTTAATAGATCTTGCCATATTACGTGGTAGAATAGGAAGCTGAAATTTTGACAGCAACCGTTCTAATTTTGTGGGTATTAATAAATGTTGTCCAAAATGAAGGAAATTTATGACAAACCACATGGTTTTGTATGAAACAGAAACACAAATTCATATGGACAACCATATGAATATAAATATAACTATATAAAATGATAGGTTTTTATTTGCCTATGAGAGTCTCTCAAATTTGTACTTTTTGTTGTTAGAATAATGTCGATAAACATTTCATTGTAAAAATTAACTAAGAACTAAATTTAAAATAAGTTCTCATATAAAAATGCTATAATTTACGTCACATAGAAACGAAAGTTAATCACTTTATATCTCAATTTCCAGGTCAAATCGAATGGATACTACGCAGACGATGTTTAAATAATTTAAAATAAGAAATGAATAAATGAGATATTTAAAGGAATGACGTCATAATGATAGAAAAATATCGTTTTCACCTATTTTATTATGTGATAAATTAAAAATTTTAATCTCCTGCTTTTAACCGAGGAAAACCGCGCTTTAAATAATTACATGGGATGACGTCACATTGCAAGAAATATTTTCTTCTTTCACTTAGTTATGATGCGATAAATTAAAAAGATAATCGTTTGCGTTTAACCGGGGAAAATAATGCTTGGAATAATGACATGAAACGCTCGAAAAAGGGGGAAGGAATGGATTTCGAATGTTAAAAATTTACAAAAACCTTCCTAGGAATATACCTAATAATTTCCCAAATTTTCACGGCGATTGGATGTATGGTTTTTGAGTCTATTGAGTACAGACAGACAGACAGACACAAATTCATTTATATATATATAGATTTACTTTTTCAGGAGAAAACTTTCTGTGAAAATATTTCAGAAATAAATTCTGTAGTATATACAGTTGGATTTGATTAAATCTAATTTAAAGGGAGATTAAAATTATTCCGAATTATTCAAAATTTGGATGTTTCTTTAAAAATGCTCAAAATACTGCTACTTACCTTGACTAATAATTTCATGTAAAATAAATAAAAATGAACAAAAAGTCCCTCGTCTTTCTTAGTTAAAACATTGAAATTGATTATATTATTTCGTTACACGAAATCTTCAAGTTCATTTACAGGATATAAGTTACTATCTATAGCATTAATTTGTCCTATCTTTTTTTTTTTTTTTTTTTTTTTTTTTTTGTAACGTAACCATAATTTTTGAGGTAGTTGGTAATACATGGTCTTCTTCATTACAATTTTTGTTTCTCCCTGGAATGTATCAATGTCTTTGTTCTTCATTTCAACAATTTCTGCATCAATGAATTATCCATAGATAACAATTTTTTAATCCACATTTAGATATCATTCACAGGTGACATCGACTATTGCTGCATGTTCTAATCAAAATCCTAATGAAAAGTTAATCACTTGCATATGTGGGAAACATAGAGAGGAGAAGTAAAACAACATAAAGCATTTAATTATTTTCTCTATGACATTATATTCTTTGTATAGTTAACCAATATCAACTATAAACTGACCAAGACAAAGTAAAGGTATGATTCAAATAAAAATTTGGGAATTCTTGGAGAAAAAGACACGTTTTTCTCCTTCTTATGTAGCAATATCTTTAATCTTCACTTTTTTCTTCACAGCAATTTCTGTATCAATCAATTACATATCAAGATACGGTCTAAATTTGTGAATTTATAGGGTTCGAATTAACCAAATATTTCTAAATTTTTTAACTAACACGTAATTTTAATATTATATGCTGAAATTAGTACAGTCTGAATTATTCAAATTTTCAAATTAACTCCTTCCGGTATGATTTAATAATGAAAAACTGTGCATGAAATAACCATTTAACTTTTATTTCAAAAACTTGTTTCATTTTGCAATTCTTACATATTCTTAATTAAAATCCACTTCTTACATAGTGTTAAATAATATTAGAAACAGTAAAATTAAGAAAATATCAAAGCAAAACATTAATAAGGTATACAGATAATAGTCTTCAAGCTAGTGGTACTTTTCAAAACAAAGTGCAAAGGAATTCTTAATTGTTTACACCGCCAAGTAGTCTCACTTTTAATTTGATTCTTGTAACACACACGGCATTTCTTAGTAGGTTTTCTTTTATTCTGACTCATTAATTTGGCAATGACTTGTACCAAGAAATTCTAAGTAAACAATATGCAATAGTGACTTGTGATTTTCACAAGTGATAAAAGTGTTGCCAAATTCAGTACACTAGAAATTTTAAACTAAATTAATTATCATATTTAACAGTAACTTTAATCGCATGACGAGTGTAGCTCGTCATTGTGCGGTATGGAATGAAAAACTAATGACGAGCTAGACTCGTCATTTTACCGGAAGACGTTAAACAAGCAAATTGCATTAGAGATTGAAAAAGTAAGGAAATAGTCTTATATTTCAATACTTAAACTTCGAAATTTAAGAATATTAGGACAATAGTTAGACTGTTTCCTGTTTTAGCAGTAATATGTATTCGCTTACATCAGAACACAAAATTTCATGAAGCTAGGAATAGTCGGATATGAGTACAATCTAAATAATGTGAAATGAGGATCAGTTTAAAGTTTAAATTATTTACAAAATGTCACATCATACAAATAATTTAATTCGCCATCGCGGTCGTTTCATTTGAGATATTACAAAAGTAAAGGTATCAAAATGTGTAGAAATATTTACAGATTAATATGCATATAATAAAAATTGAATATATAATACCACTGAGAAATCTGTAGACAAAAAGTTATTAGTTTCATCTATTTATCAATGAATTAATTTAATAATTAATAATTCAGCTAAATGAAAATATTTTCCAACTTTACAGTTCAGAAGTTGTAAAAGGCAAGAATGAAATTATGAATTTAAAAACAATCAAAAAAGAAATAAGTTTGCATCAGAATAACGAGGGCACTAATGTTTATTTGGTGTATTTACCTGGTGTAGATGGCTCATATACATAACTGCAAGATTTATTCGAAATATCAATCGGTTTTAGATGTAAGTGCTACAATAAATGTACAAACTTTTAATCGCGTCTGATGGGAGAAAATTGATGTGTTTTACAACAAACGGCAATCTATTTTATCGATTAGCTTCATTGTGCTTCCAGACTCATACACAATCATCAGCTTTTGGAAAGGCCAAGGAGTAATTTTTTATTTGTGTAACGTTACATGCATTTTGCTACAAAGATGGATACTCGAGAACTAACACTACGATTTGAGTACTTTGTTATTGTAACGTCTTATAAAACAAGATATATTAAGGGAAGACTACTCTGACATTTTAGTATCTTTCAAATTTTCTACGTATTTTATCTACTTAAAGGTTATAAATAAATAGAGTATTATTACTGCTAATTACTTATTACTGTTAGTTATAGTTTATAATGCAACATATTATTTGATAATTGTTAACACAGTTTTCTCTTATAATGCAAACAATTATTAATGAGGAAAATATTCTGATTTCAATTTTCAAACTGTTTAGTAACATAAAACAGTTATTTCAGAAAGAAAAATACACCAATTAAACTTTTATAATATAAGTAGGTATGCTATTCGAGTGAGAATCGCTATTTCTGATTAATTATGTATGGAGCATATATATATATATATATATATATATATATATATATATATATATATATATATATATACATATACATATACATATATATATATATATACATATATATATATATATATATATATATATACATATATATATATATATATATATATATATATATATATATATATATATATATATATATATGTATATATATATATATATGTAATATGGGCAAGACTCATTCAAAATCACAACACAGTTTATTTCTGGTAAGAAACATGAAATCCATACAACAGGCAAACACTTTTACAACTTCTTGCACACAAACAATGTTATCCCGCACATACTCTTTTCAAGTATTGATTCCTAAGGTAAAAAGACTACGAATAATCCCTAAGCACAATTGATCACGTGATAAAAAATACCCATGTTTAAAGAGAACGCGCTAACTATTGGCTAAAGTAGTACAGACAGAGGCTGAATTAAGTCTATATCGTGTCTGGAGGGAAAAATCAGAATTACCGCTCAAA
Source organism: Pardosa pseudoannulata (assembly GCA_032207245.1). Classification (NCBI taxonomy): domain Eukaryota; kingdom Metazoa; phylum Arthropoda; class Arachnida; order Araneae; family Lycosidae; genus Pardosa; species Pardosa pseudoannulata. Next base: position 111,264,055 of record CM063511.1, read on the forward strand.
CCCCGAACTTACTTTTGTTCATAAAGTACGTTCGGGGTTTGAGCGGTAATTATAATAATTATAGACTATTAATTTTTTGTTTGTTCCCCTCAGTACAACTATTAGAGTCCACTTTTCAGGTCTCGTCGATTTTTATTTATCCCTTTAATTACCAGAGTCTCATTTTAGATACCACTAAAAACCTCTTTTAGAATTTTTATGTTTTCTGACAACTAGTTTACCTTTTGTGAGAAGGCAGAAGGAAATTTTATAAACAATCAAAAAAAAATTTAAGTTAATAATTTATAAACTTTCCATTTGGATCGACTCTTTATGGTTTTTCGAACAGCTCACATAAATTTACTTTTTAGGTAGGTATACAGACTGAAATCCCAAAAAACTGTTTTATCTATTGTAAAACTCCATTTTGTAGTATTTATTTTAAATGCAATACCAAATAGATCTTTTTTCACGAAGTTTTTTCTTTAACATAAAGGGCACACTATGATGTTTTAAATGCCAGCTGATCAATAACGTGACGTGCTGTGTTATTCAAATTTGTTTAAACTTCATATTTATTTTTTTCAATGCAGTCCATGATAACTTAGATTTAAAATATGCATCGATATGTAATCGGCAGAAATGACTCAGGCATTAAAAAGTTATAATCAGCTTTAATCAATGGTTTCCACTCTAAGAGCCGGTCTCACCTAAGTCGTTTAACGTTAACTGCGATTAACCAATGGATCAAACCAATGGTGGGACAGAATTTTCCATTTAAACAGAGATTAATCGTGGTTAGCCGTTAAACCACTTTGGTGAGACAAGTCCTAATTATCCAAAGATTTTCGAGATTATGCCAGTAGTTCAAATTAACCAACCTGTTTAATAGGTAAGAGTTCTGTTCTAGGCCCAAAAGAAAGTTTAATCAAGTTCTTTTGATTTTATTCCCGCATATCAAGATTTTTTTACCATAGATATATACCAAGGAGGTAAGACTCTCTGAAAGGTTGGAATGTCGGTTACAAATTATGACTTTAACCCTTCAATGCGTAGCGTCTCTTTTAAATACCGCTAAAAAAAATAGCTAGTAGAATTTTTATGCTTTTTTAAAACGCGTTTTTCTTTTGAGAATAGGTAGAGAGCAATATTAAAAACAGTCTACAAAATTGTCAAGTAATTTTCATTATTTATAAATTTTCCATTTGGATCGACACTTTATGTTTTTTTGAACAGCGCACATAAATTTACTTTTTCGGAAAGGTAAATAGAGTGAAATCATGACAAATTGCCTTACCTATTATAAAACCTATTTCACAGTACTTATTTTAATGTAATACCAAATAAGTCTTTTTCCACGAAGTTTATCCTTTTTCATAAATAGCATCATATGATGTTTAAAGCTATAGCTGGTCAATAACGTGACATTCTGTATATTCAAAGTTTGAACCTTATACTTATTTTAATCTGTGAAGTCTATAATAACTTAGATTTAAGATATGCATCGATATGGAATTGGTAGAAATGACTTGGACATTAAATGGATAAGCTGTGTTTTAAACTGCAACTCAGTATTTTGAAAAACCAGTGAAAAAAACTCAAATGTTTCAAATAGGGTACTTAAACGCAACACTACGTTGAATTGTCTACTATGCTCTTCTTATTAATTTGTATGCTTTCTATAACCAATAGCCAACCGATTGTCTGCTCTTCTGTTTTAAACGAAAGCCAAATTGTGCAGGAGTTGAGATGTCATGTCTATCAAATTTCGCTTCAGGTTCCTGGATGTGCTGCTGCCCATTTCCTCCGCTTAATAACTTGTCTGTAATGTAAAATACTTTGTAAAGAAGATGTAGAAGTAAAGAAGCAGAAGTTATGAAAGATCAATAAAAAATTGTCATAAACTTCGACCAAGCCCTTTCTAATATTGAGCAAACAAAACGTTTTTTCACCAAGGCAAGATTAAATATTTCATTAATTAGTTATTATGTTTTAATTCTTTAGGTTACATGTGTTATATATATATATATATATATATATATATATATATATATATATATATATATATATATATATATATATATATATATATATATATATATATATATATATATATATATATATATATATATATATATATATATATATAATGTTTCTCCCCAAAGTTTTTGTACTCTTTAGATATTAGTAAATTAAGAGGAGTACCTTGAAATTTAATTAAATATAGTCCAATATTTTTTTCATGTGATCTCTATGTGTTTCTATATAAAACTCATAACAAAAAATATTGATTATTTTTTATATAAAATTTAAAAAACCGTGAAACAGAGAAAGAACACATCACGAAAGTGATTGCATTCCTTAACATTTCTGGATAAATTCGGAATTAAAATTATCATTTGTATCTTTTTTTTAAAAAATTTTTCTGTGTGGGGACATTTAAAATATCGCTTACCTTTAACTTTGTCATGCTTACTTTATAATATTATATTTATTATAGTATAGAAATGGCTAGTGGTTGTATAGTAACATTAACAGCATTCAAAAATTAGTTATTTTTCATTATAGTAGAAATAAATCAGAGCAGAATGGGCCGGTTTAACCAAAGTCGTTTAACAGCTAAGCGCGATTAACCCATGGCTCCTTTCAATAGTGGGACTCAATTCCGTTTAAACAGCGATTAATCACGGTTAGACGTTAAACGAGGCTCGAGTGCTTAGAGTAGCTAGACTGCTGTCATATTGATTCTCAACCACATGTTTCTCAGTAATACCTCTTAATGCTAGCCTATTCCTACTTCTTTGATATAATCTGCATCATGTCACTCTTTCCACAAACTAGTTAATTTATGCTAACTGTAAGCATATTTGGTGAGACCAGGCCTTAATCAGTATATTTATCCCATACTAAGATCTAGTGGATAAAAAAGTGCCTTAAAAACAGATCGAAAACAAGGTAAAATAGGTAAATGGGCTCAGGCAAATGAAGGTGATCACAGATTTATAAATAAAAAATTTGTAATACAGCCATGTTCGAATAACGTAATAAAAACCTTCTACAAAATTTACTAAAACATATTTCATTTCAGTTTCACCTGGAACTGCTCGAGTGCTCAGGGTACCTAAATTACTGTCATATTGATTCTCAACCACGACATGTTTTCCAGTTATACCCCTTAATGGTAGTCTATTCTTACTTCCCTCATATATTCTACATCATGTCACCCTTTTCACAAACTAGTTAATTTGTGTTAACTATAATTGTAATTTTACGTTTGAACGCGGAAGTTGAGATTGATAGCAGGGGGCTTAGGATTCAGGAATTGTGTTTACGGCTGTCAATTGGTTAAAAGTACTGAAGAAAGGAACAGATTAGTTGTAGTTGAAAAGAAATTTTAAAAATCATTTTGAAGAACAGTCGACCTTCCATCGTACTTGATAATGATAAAGACGACATCTTGATATTGAATATTTTGTGTCAATCTTCTCTTCTTGCGATCTGAATTTTTGCTACCCAGAAAACCTGCATGTGTATTAGAGTAACATCAAGAATGCATGTGCAACCTAGGGTAAGTCCATTGAATGGCATTTATACGCTTTTTTCATCATATTTGTTGACATAAGTGTTCTGTACACATAAATTCTTTTTTTAGTGTGAAAATTAAGGAAGCTTAAGTTTTATTTCACAAAATCAGTGATCAATTAGTTCAAAATATATTGGAATAATGTCTGATTTGCAGATGAAGGTAAAAATAGTTTTTGTTTGTTCCGATAAGCATAAAATTTATGTAGATGAAAATATGAAGAACTTAATCCCAAGAACTTACAGTTGGTCAAAGTAAAACTATGCTTTTTCTGTTCAATTTGAGATATAAATAAAAAATATGTTAGTAGGATATTTATATGTATAATAGATAGATGATAAATAGATATAGATGATAGATAGATGATAGATGGATGATAGATGGATGATAGATGGGTTGATAGATAGATAGATGGATGGATGATAGGTAGATGATAGATAGGGATAGATAGAGATGATATAGATGATAGATATAGACGATAGATATAGATGATAGATATAGATAGATAGAAATAGATGGATAGAGATGGAGAGATATAGATATAGATAGGGATAGATAGAGATGATATAGATGATAGATATAGACGATAGATATAGATGATAGATAGATAGATAGATGTAGATGATATATAGATGATAGATATAGATGATAGATATAAATGATAGATATATGATAGATATAGATGATAGATATAGATGATAGATATAGATGATAGATGTAGATGATAGATGTAGATGATAGATGTAGATGATAGATGTAGATGATAGATATAGACGATAGATATAGATGATAGATATAGATAGATAGAAATAGATGGATAGAGATGGAGAGATATAGATATAGATAGGGATAGATAGAGATGATATAGATGATAGATATAGACGATAGATGGATATATGATATATGATATATGATAGATGATAGATAGATAGAGATATTGAATAGGTTATACATTGAGTATTTTAGGTTATAGATTAATTTTAAATTAAACCTAAATTATGGAGTAAAAATAATCAAATTATCGAGTGTATAAAATAAAATGTTAAATTTAAACAACTTTGACCATTATAGCCTATCTTTAGGAGACACAGATGGTATCCAGTAAAATACTATACTGAAAATATCAAATTTTTAAGTATTCAGAAATGGATTATTTTGTATCGTGTTGAAGTTTTACTTTGACCCTGTTTTTTTCCATATCCCTCTGAATAAGTACTACAATGTTTGAATATTTTGTAAACCTTACAGTTCCTTTTTAAGTTACTGAAACACATAAACTAATATCTGACAGTTCATAATAATATGGTTTTAAAAATCTCTTAAAATAATTTTATCAGAAAAACAAGCGAGGCTTAAAAGAAACAAACAACTTACAAGATTGAACGTGTGTGAATTATCATATCATTCATGATCGATGGTAGCAAAGAATTTCTAGCAAATTAGCGAGTGTAATTACAGCTTTTTAACCTTAACGAGCTCAAGTACGCGCTTTGATATGTTTTTTTTTCTGTGAAGTTAAAGGGATTGCGTATTCATATTTCAGAATGTTGTTCCCAAACAATGCAAAACCGTTGCTACAGATACCACTCGATTTCATGAAACACAGTGTTTTCAATAAAGGGTGAATCTTCTTGCATTATCGGAAGCTTGTGTGAAATGTCACATGCGTTATTTTCGGTGGCAAAACTGTTGTTTCGGTATATGATATTTAACTTAAAATGTGAAATAAAATGTTATTAAAATAAACTTTTTTACAACATTTAAAGGCCATTGGTTTGGAATCATCATTCAGTGAATTTAAAATAAAATTAATTTCGAGGATGTTACTTGGTTTATAAAGTAAGTCGACAAAAATTGATCTCGCTGCAGTTGAACTTACCAGGAATTATTTTATTAAAGGGAAGTTTATTCAAAGATCTTGAAATGATCTTTTTATACAGCTTTCTGTGGGATTTAAGCTTTTGCCCTGTTAATGGAATAAAGAACTTGAATGATTTGTTAATCAGGAATAAATATTGCCAAGGAATGTAAAATATCCATACAAGGTCAGTTGTTTTATTGTCTATTTTGAATTATATTTATAGATATAAATATTAAATTCCCCTTTGTAATTCAATGCTAAATTTAATTATATTTAATCACTTACTTTGTAATCCATTACTGAAAATCATATCAATGTTACAATAACTGTACTACTTAGAGGAATAAAGAGATTAGTTTTATCCTTTACACTCGAAAATGTTTCTTTACCTAACCATTCAAGAGTAACGGGATTTCACATATAAAATCCTACGAATGAATTTTTAAAATTATTATATGTCCTATGTTGCGATAGTTCATTCTAATGCGACATTTCATCCCTTTCTATTCAATTGGTTGCTATTAAATATTAACTTTGCATTATTTTCGGAATTTCTCAAGCGAAAATATTATAGCTTGAAAATATTTTTATGCTTTTGTGAAATTTCTGTCTTCAAAATAAGTTTTGTTTTTATCTGTATTTCGATATATTGAAAGTTTTAAATTTACTTAATAACTGATTTGATTTTAAAATTATAGTAGAAAATTTGTGCGGTTACTGAGTTCAATAAATGATCACAAATAAAAATCTGATGAAATTTCGTTGCTTAAGGTTCTGATGAGAGATCTATTTATTGCTACTTGATAAACTTTAAAGTTTCAATAATCTTTTGTATCGCCATATTGTAGAGCTGCATCATACTTAGAATTTGACGTCATTTATTCAAGTTTTAAATGAGGGTTTTTGTAGATTGTTATCACGTAACTCTGAAATTAACATAATTTTCTCGTAGAATCTGTACCAAATGGCAATATTAAATATTATTTTAGTTTCAAAATTTTTTTATAGTTTGATCATATGTGCGTGATTATTACTGAATAATCTCCAGATTTTTTAAATAAAAATAACAGGGAACTGAAGATGCAGATATTTCCTGAAGATAGTTTCAAATTCTTTGTGCTCAAAATAATTTTTAAAATTCCCTATATAATAATAGCCTAAGTTATCTGCCCGTCTGTATAAATTTTTGAAGCGGTTGTATCTGGCATAGACAAACATCCATATTGGATTCTTGAAGAGTTAGGGTTAGCAAAATGCACCCCTTTCCCCTTTTTCGAGCGTTTGATGCCATTATTTAAAGCCCTATTTTCCCCGGTTAAGTGCAGACGATTAAGTTTATTAATTAATCGCATAATAAATAGATACAAATAAGATTTTTTTCTGATATTATGACGTCATTCTTTTAACCATCTCATTTAATCATTTCTTATTTTAAATTATTTAAATATCATCTGCATTATTTTCATACGTTTTATCCCTGAACTTGGATATGACGTAAATAATTTTCTTTTATATTTGGCTTAAATAATAGATTAGGTACATATGTGATAATTTTAAATTGAATCATCGATTATTTTTTGTTGCAATGAAAATTTTATCACCAGTATTAATAACAAATTCTATCTACCTGCAGGGTGCAGTGGAAATGATAGTTTCATTCCCTTATTTCCATTAATTACTGTGGCAAAAAAATTGGAAAGAAATTAACGATAATTTCGGCGAATCCAAGAAAACTTTGAATTATCTTTCTAAATAAATTCAACTTGATTGTAAACTATATTCACAGTACTGAGGGGAGAATTTAGAGGAGTATGAAGATAAACAAATTATTGAGCGTGTACTAGATAATTCTCAGCCAAAAAACTAACCATTTTTTTTTACCTACCTCATAGAGTACTTTACAATTCTGGAAAATTAAAAATTTTACTGATCCCGTCATATAACGGGATATATGCTAGTTTACAATAAATGCTTATTTTTCTGTCTGTAGAAAATATTTTTTTTGCCAGTGGATCTTTATTTATGTTTTAAAGTTTTTCATTTAAAATTTTTTTTTGAGATAGAAAGGACCAAACTAACCTTTTAACTACTGCTATGTGGTCATTCGGATTACATCCTTAAGCATTTTCACTCCCTCCCCCAAAAGAAAACGCCGATCCTTGCCTTTCTCAATATATTCTTATAAATCATTTTCATAGTTGTAAGGTAGTTAAAAATTGAACATCTGATGATAGTTTTATTTCAAAATACGATCACAGTAGTTAAAGGTTAATTGTTGGAGGTTTTCAACAGATGTGATCTACTTATTACTTTTAAAGGAATAAATGTTCAATTTTTGAATTATTAGGAGTGGGTTTGATGGCTTCATGAGATAGTTTCAATCAGTTTCATTTAATTGCAATTCTTTAAAGTTTCAGCCATTTACACTCCCCGTAAATCAGTAAATCGCATGAAACATTGTGCTTGAATGACATCAAAAGTAAACTTATTGACGATTTTTCAGCTAATATTAATCCTAGTATATGTGTCACTAATTATACGTCAAAAACACTCTAGTATATCGTGGTGCCCACCCCTGCCCTAAAACAAATAACTTGGATCTTTTTAAAGAGTCAACTGGGGATTTTGGAGACTAGGTCTATTTACGAAACCAGATTTCATTCCACTTTAGAGTGACACATATTAATTAAAAAAGAACAACATTAAAAGAAACATGAATGGTATCTATAAAGAGTATTTCCGAATATTTTAAAAAATTGGCTAAATCTTACTCGATATTGTCAGTATATGAACAGAAAATACAAAGGCCTTATTGGTTTTTATGTATATGACTAGCAGATCAAAGCCCGCTAGAACTTTCAAGTATTACATATCCAAGTCGGGTTTGTTTGGATAAAACAGCGATTCCTGATGGGAGGTGAAACCATCCATCTGGTTGGTTGGTTGATTGGTTAGTTATGTGTCATGTCAATCTAGAAATTATATTTCTGATTTCAGATGAATCGGGTTATAAAAAACTGCACTGATTTTCAATCTTCTGTATCTTGTAAATAAGTATATATTTTTTAATAGAATCAATCACAGCTTGATACTTTGTGAATGCAGATTTTACAGTCTGTTCCATAAGAGCGTGTCGTCTATTTCTCTGAAAATACAAACGAATTAATTAAAAATATATTTGTACCGTGTAGTATAAATATACATATTAAACTGAAATGCATTTCACCTAATAAGTTGTCCAGTCCCCATTATTATCGATTATGTAAGAATCACTTTATCATTCGATTTTGACGTTGAGCGGCGTTTACCCTGTTCCGGTTGGTCGTCCACATTTTGTACCGCTTTATAACGTGCTACCCACCTCTTGACGAAGAACTCCGATTTTCTCATGTTCCGGGCTGCAGCTTCACAAGACATTTTTGGTCCTTTAGGATGGTTACTCAGAAACACTGGATGAAAACGGCTCGCATACGCGACACCCATTTTGGAATTGTTGATATAAACAGAGCAAAACAAATCGAATAAAAAATATAACCGTAATGCATTTTTCTCTAATGTTTGAAGAACACGTGCAATTAAGCCGGTATCTGCGAATATCTATTGACGAAGTTTTGAGCGACATGCTCTTATGGAGCAGAATGTACATAGATCTGGATAGGTTGGATTTATGCACAATTGAATTTTTTTCAGCAATTCTATGTAACGCAGTAAGAATTCATGCAATTTTTATTAATTCTGAATTGCTTAATCCTTTATTGGACCTTGAAAAGAATACTTTCCAGCTTAACACTAAACACAACAACACTTAATCTATACCCATTTCTGTACTTTTCTTTATTTTCTTTTATTTAATTTCTTCATTCACTTAATACTTACCTATTTCTTTTATTTCTATTTTAATTCATTACTCATTGCATTTTTTACATGTACATTACCGGTCATTTAAACGGTTATGGTATGTTTAGTGTTAATATTTTTTTTAAATAAACCCTTGGGAAGCACAAAACATCCCGTAGACCTGCTAGCATTCCGCATTGCGTTTTCAAGAAGGAAAGGTCGTCATGTTAGTTTTCAAGCAAATAACTTTGCGTTTCCGGAGGGTGAGAGCTCAGCCAGTATAGGAAATCATGCGAAAGTTGGTTTCTAACTATAGACCATATAAGAAATGTAGCTCAAAGACCAAGAAAAGAGGACCCGCTGCTGAATCTCGTGTACCCTTGTAGACGGCAACAGGATTCTCATCTTTCCGTGGCAAATAATTTCTATTAAATTGAATTTTCCTTATGCTTTTAAATGGTTCCGCGAGATCTATGCTTACCACAACCAGAATTTAAATGTAAAAATAATATTCGACAAAATAAAGTACATTTTCTTAAATTCTATTGTTTAATTGATAATAAATAAATAGCAAAAATTAAAAAAACCCCGGGAGGAGTTCCAAAGCAAAATAAATGATCCAGGAAGGGTTTAACTGCAGTTTACATATACTGGGCAGTGGTTTCATATAATGTGGTATAAATTAAGCTGATTCGTCTTATTTCTGTTTCTCATAAAGTGGTTCTCATAGATCGCATTTTTCTGATTTGAATTAATTCTTCCATATATAGCCAAATGGTAGAGTGCTGCTCTTCGGTACTGGGCTCGAATCCCGCAGCAGGCATGGATGATCGCAGCCATTTAGAATTGACTTTAAGCAGTAGTTTCCTGTCTCATTAGGATTGTTAGCGAAACAGTAGACTGAAGCGCTCCAAGCTAAAACATATATCGTGATACAAATTAATCACTTTATTAGAGACTTAACTGTGACTTTAAATATTTTGCATCAGTACCTCGTAAATATAATACGAATTGTGCAGGATATGTGTTTGTTGCCATATTTTCTACAGGGAAGAAAATATTTATAAAAAAAGTCTGGCATGGTCTATCGAGTATTTGTCTGTAGAACTTCTTTGCCAGAGGTCGAACGATGGCTCAGTGGATACTAATCTGTATTTTGGTACTGAATTTCGTGGGTTCAAATACCACTGCTGGCATGAATGTTCATAGCCGTTCAGAATCGGCTTTAAGCAGTAGATCCCTGTCTCATTAACTCTCATTTATCAAATAGGTTATCAATAGAGCACCCAACTAACCAACCAATCAATTGTCTGAATACTAATAAAGGAAGCCATATTTATAAACTGCGTAAGAAAATAGTACGTTGTTTCCATATAAAGTAAAAATACTCTTAAATTTATTTTTTCTATTTTTTCATATGTGAATAAAAATAGATATAAAATCTCTTTCCCAATATGATATTCTGAATTTCTTTAAGCGTTCCACTAAGCTAGTAATTTCCTGTAAAGCATTTTTTAAATTACTCAGTTACACAAGAAATTAACATAAAACGTGCAATAATCGAATTAATATAATAAAGCAAGCAAATATTTTCATTGTTACTGACTACTGCTGACTATTTTCTTGATATTTTAGATGGAAAACCTTTATCTTGTTGGTAAAAAAAAAAAATTCTGGATACATTTTTATTCTTGAAGGATGTAAACTGTAATGTTAATTGCGGAATTACCCATGTTCGTTTTAAGTATGTAATTAATTATCTCGTTATAGGGTACTTAACGCAGTCAAAAATTCCCAATTAACCTACTTACTCATTGGCTGACTTGTATTAGAATGTAATGACTCGATACGAATTTTTTTTTGCAGTAGAATGAAAAATACCACTACATTCTTATGTACCTTTTAACAAGCTGACATTTACCTCGATTTCCTTCCGCAATTATCCCAAAAGTAGATCAACCTTAAATTTATGACTTTTGAATATTTTTTTTATTTTACCAATTTAAATAGCTAGAAATCAGGAGAGGTTTATTGATTTTGCAAGTAGAGTTGAATGTTCTCAAAGGATAAAAGTAGCCCATGAGTTTGGAGACATTACCTTTAATGCGTATTTCAGAGAAAAAAAAACTTCATACAGAAGATTTAGAGTAAACGTTTTTCTTGATGTGGAAAGATTTTGCTTTTAAATATTCAGAATTCAGTTATATCTTATAATTATGAAATGAGGTATATATATATTTTTACTGTTTAATGTATGATTAAGTTTTAATTGCCAAGTAATGTTTTTCCTCGTAGTAATGACGCACGGTAATTTCTGTTTAGATATATGAAAGTTTTGTTTACAAAAGAATGCCCATGCTAGCGAGTATTACAACGAGATGGTAGATATCTTGGCCAAAGAGGCCACTCGAAAATTGAATTTAGATTTTATGGTCGGTTGGTCAGTAAAAAAAGTAAAAAGGAAACTTCATGAACTGACAATTCAGTTATGACAGGAAAGGTGGGATGGAGACCCTTCGGGTAGAAGAGTTTTTTTTTTATTTTTTTCCTAAAGTCAGCGCTTTGAGGCTAGAAAGCAATTTTTACTTAAATCAGATTTTTACTGGTCACGGAGCTTTCCCAATCCACCAAGCCAGGTTTTTCAACAAACCAACTATCTATTGGTGTAAAAAAGAGGAAGGTACGGTAGAGCATTTAATTTACAATTGTGAATTAGTCAAAGATTTTAGGAATAAATATTTTCCAAAAAATTATTTAACTGTAAATTTACATAATTTGTGTAACTCGCCGAAATCTAAGCGAGGTTTGTTTTCTATTATGGAATTTTTTGTAAACTTGTCTGTTGATTGTTAATGTGTTATTTATGTGCATAATCGTTTTTCTATGCTTGTAATTCGACATATCCAGTCTTTGACAATTTTGTCTTGGTTAAGATATTTAAATTGTGTTACTCGTCTTTTTGTTATGGATAGAATTAATATGCTTCTTGTAATTATTGTTATATTTTAATATGTAATATTAATAATCTGGAAATATCTGTCAACCTAAAATTATTGTAAAAAATTTATATATTGGTGGAATTCAATGTAATCCTTTTTATAAAAAGAATAAAGAAAGTACTAGGTTTAGAACAGGGGAAAGGAATTTTGGTTAGGCGGTTTCGCTCTCGAGTTAGGTTTAATTAGTCAATTGTTTTGCTCTCATTTTGGTTTTGCTTGTCTGGTTCAGGGTTGCTATCCTGACGACTTGGTATCATTTCCCGTAAGGCCTAAGCTGGGCCGGGTTAAAAGTAACTTACAAAAGAACTCTTGTAATTTCGTTAAAGATAGCCCTAATTTTTAATCCAAAGAGTAGCGAGATTATGCAAGATTAAGAACATATGATCAAAATTAATGTAATATTAGAAAAATAATCTGATGCGTGCATCACAGGATTTTCTTGTTACCGATGCCACTTGGATGAGCGAAGCATACATAGTAATTTAGAAGCAGAGACCAAACAGAAGATCCCTAGTCTTGGTCCGCCACTCCCAGAGGTATCGCTTAAGAACTTAGAAGACATTGTGACCACGAAAATATTTTACGTGTCCGTCACAATCTTCTTGGTGTTCTTTCTGATAAACCTAAATGGTTGAGAAAATTTCTTAATATTTGAGGTGCCACTCTGGTATTAGGAGATTGTTTTCAGTTTCAAATTTAAGCTCAATTCGTGATAATTTTTAAAGCTGTTTTAACAACCCTTCCCTTTAGTCTAATGGTTACTTGCTGAAACATAAAGAACTGACTTTATTTTCCAAGCTTATTGCTTCACACTTTCTTTGCTATTCATCCTAGAGTTGTAAATAGCAGTTTGATAGTTTTTTTCGACTTCTTTGTATGATTTTCACTTTTATGGAGCTCAATGATACGATTTCTTCTGTCTACAGATAACTTTTTAGGTGTTCTCAATTATTTTAAAAAATTATATAAAATATTCGATTTTAAATGTTATACGAAATTAACAATTATTTATAGCTACTAGCCAAATAATCATTTGAACCACTAACACTATAAAAAGCCTTACGTTTCTCTAAAGAAGCGTATAAAACTTTTTTTTACAAGAAAACAAACTTTTCTACTCAGAAACTTATTTAACTATAGGACTACTAAATGAAGTGGTTGGAAAATTTTACCACGAGTAGGAAAGTATTGGGAATATCTAAGGACTGATGAGATGTATTTAAAAATACATCTCATCAGTCATTTGATATTCCTAATTTGCGTAATACAAGAATGGTTAACTTGCAGCAAATGGATGCAACACTAATTTTGAGTAGTGCCATTTTGTCCTGCAAGGCATACTTTTACCACAACGGCATGTGAACAGTTTACAAATTAGCCGATTCGGAAATGCTTCCACCTTTGGCCTGAAAGCTAACGATCATACCCTTTTAGACGTTGGATAAATCGCCCCATTTCTGCTTGATCACAAGAACTGAAATGTTTTCTAGATGTCTATAACTCGCTTTATATATTCACGAAATTTTGCTGGTGACTTGTCTTCTGAGATTGGTTATTTAATGTTGACACCGAAAGTAGGGGGTCGTCACATTAATATTATTGGACTGTATATATACATCCACATAGCCTGTTACAAATTAAGACCACGAAACTTGCTATTTTTCGGATAATTGTTTCTGAGTTATGCTTCATAACGTTAATATACATTATACAGAAATATTTCGTACATATTGTAATCAAGAAAAGAACAATAAAGGCTATTACATCCATAAAACCAAAATTTCCCAATTATGCAGCTAAATTGTTTTTGAGTTATTTCCCACTATGTTAATGTGCGTTATATTCAAGCTTTTCTTTATACAGTATGTAGATCGCAATCAAAAAGAGGAGTCATACTCTTAAAACACTTATGTCCCAAATAGTATTAGGCAAAGGATGTACTTATGTACGGGAGAGAATTTAAGTAATTGAACGATTGTATAACATAAAGTTATCAAATATCTTATGTAAGTTGAGCCTATATGATAGAGATAAAAAAAATTGAATTCTTTATTAATCACTAAAACTCCATTCTTGGTTCTCCAGTACATCCAAAAAGGAATCTATGTTCTATACACCGAAAATATGAAGAGTAATATCGGTTATGGAATAAAAAATTACTTTGCATTTTAAACACGTGAAGAAAATATTTATAAAATAAGAAATTTAAGGAATAAAAATCTATTTCAAAGAAATGCTTACATTAAAGATATTAAAAGTATATATATATATATATATATATATATATATATATATATATATATATATATAACATAAAGAAGTTTGACCTATGTAGTAGAGAAAATCTTGGAATTTAGCCCCCTTACACTGTGGTTGCCGAACAATAAAATGAATGCACATTTGTATAGAAGGGTTTGCATGTTGTTAATAAACTATCTTATTCATCAACAATCTGCAGCATGCGAGATATATTCAACATTTTTATTAATACGTTTATCTTTAATAGTGGTTCTAAGACTTCTTTTGAGAAACATGTATAACCCAGACCGAAGACTGGATGCGAAGCAGCTAGTGTTATTTACTATTCTTCGTACAAAAGTAAGAGTTTTGTATATGATTAGATTTGTTGTTCCGTGAAAAAAAATTGACTCAAGGTTAGTTCTATCTATACGAAAGTTTGATTACATAAACAGGATCACTTTTATTTATTAGTGTATATACTTATGTTGGAAATGCGTTAAATATACAACATTCGGCAGTGTTAACTCGAAAACACTGTCAACCAGCTAAGCCTTAGACAGGTGATTGTTTTAAAAGGAATGTCTTTCTGATTAGTAATGTGCATTATATTTTCAATTCCATGAATAATGGAACATAGTTAAAAAAGAAAGTGATGCTTTGTGTCGCTAAGGTAACATTAAGAGTTCTGTGTCCCGGCTATATAAATAACATTAACTAGAATTTGTTGTCTACGGGAACATTTAGGTAAGTAAAGAAAGGTTTTAAAGATGATCTTCCATGAGACAATCACACTATTATTGGAATACGATATGTAAAATATATTTTTATTTCTAGAGTTGTACAAAAATTCTGAGCTTTTGTGATTTTATTCTTTAACAGAGGCTTCAATATTTCGTCATTTATTGTATAACATATGTAATGTTTTTTGATAAATTTACAACAAAAATGATTAATTATTATAGCTTCTTAGTTAAAAATAACACTTAAAAAACTTTGTTGTTCGTGAGAACATATGATATACTAACATATAGCCCGTCATATGACGGGATCAGTAAAATTTTTAATTTTCCAGAATTATAAAGTACCCTATGAGGCAGGTAAAAAAATGGTTTATTTTTTGGCTGAAAATTATCTGGTACACGCTCAATAATTTGTTTATCTTTACTGACCACATGTTAGTTGCCAATTTTAATTTATCTTGTCATATTATGTGATAGGATAGACAGCAGAGATTTCAATATTGAAGGTGTTTATTTGGCGGTATATATATGAATGATGTCCAAAATTTAATGAATCGATTGCCGTATGGTTATAAAAATCAAACACACGAGCAAACTTCATAGATATGTCACTTAAGCGCTAGATATTTATTAGTCCGTGAAATAGACTCCTAGACTTTTATGAAAAGAATGTGTTGTTAATACCGGTAATAAAATTTTCATTGCAACAAAAAATAATCGATGATTAAATTTTTAAAATTATCCCATATGTACATAATCTATTATTAAAACCGAATACAAAAGAAAATTATTTACGTAATATCTAAGTTCAGTGATAAAACGTATGAAAATAATGCAGATGATACTTAAATAATTAAAAAAAAATAATTTAATGAGATGGTTAAAAGAATGAAGTCTTAATGCTAGGAAAAAAAATGTTATTTTTGATTATTTATTATGTGATAAATTTAATTGCCTGCTCTTAACCGAGGGAAAATAGGGCTTGAAATAACGGTATTAAACGCTCGAAAAAGAAAGGAAGGGGGTGGATTTTGAACGTTTTAAAGACGACAGTATTTTTCGCTGTGATATGATGCATATAAATTCCAATTTATATTTGAATCCGATCGATAGATTAGAAGAAGATAAACGTTACTTGGTTTGCATTTTGCTAACCCTAACTCATCAATCCAATCGAATCCAATATGGATGCCTCTATCTGTGCCAGGTACAACCGCTTCATAAATTCGGGGGCAGACGGACAGATAACTTAGGCTATTATTATATAGGGGATGAGCAAGGGCAGGTTTTAAAGACGGTCCTTAATGAGACAACTACATTAATATTGAAATAAGATACATCAAGCTGTATTTTTTTCTATAGCCTTGTAAAACATTTGTGCTTTTATTTTTTAATAAAGGTTAGAATATTACGTGATCTATTACATTACAGAATGCAATATTTTATGGTACATACGGAAAAAAGGGTAGTTATATTAAGCACAACACTTCTCTTAAGCAAAACATAAGTGATTTTAAAGATTTAAAAAAATTATTATAGAAACATCTCCTCTAGTTTCCTTTCCATTTAAAATAATTTGAGCTGTTCTATCTTAATTGCCAGCAGAACTTTCGTAGAATAATTTTATTAGGCAAAAGTATGCAATGACAGTTTTTGATCAATGAGCTTCACATTATTTTTTAGCTTTACACAAGGTATTATTGAGCAAATAAAGGTCAAAATCGTATTCTCATTCCTGTTCATATTTAAACTACACAATCTTATTTTGAAGGTTATATTGATTATTCATAAAATTATAAGCCTCGTATAGTGGCATAATGATAGAGAACATTCGTTTATAGAGTTATGAGGTGTGCTTATTTTTGACAGAATAGGACATTGCATGTGAGCTATGAGATAAAATGCTCTAATAAAGACAAGATATATAAAGAATAGAATGTAAAATAAGGACAGGTTTTCTTTATGTATGTAAAGATAAAATGTCCTTATTTTACTTGCATAATAATTTCTGTATATGTGATGAACACTCGTTTGACTCAATGTATCTGAATTTCGGAAATGAAGGCCACAAATTTCATATTTTACATGAGGGCAAAATGTTTTTTACAGATTTGTTTGAGTTGGGGCATTTTTAGTGTATTTTGGCGCCATTTCATATAAATTTTTTTTAATTACGTGCTAAAATTAAAATCTCCGAAATGACTCAATTCATGAGATAGCATTTGAAATGTGCTTTTAATTCAGGGCTTTTTGACTAGACTTACTTGATGAATTATTTAATTTTAAATATTTTTTATTTTTTCTCTTTAACTTCAGTTTCGCCACTTTTTCAAACGAAAATCTATTTTGTTGTTCTGGTAAGAGTGATCGCTTAGAAAATTAAAAGTATTTTTTCTTAATTTTCGACATATACTTAGGATTTATAAGGGTATGATACACAGGGATGATAATGGGATATTTCACTTCTTTCTTAAACAAAATAGGTTACTCTACGGGTATGGAATCTAACAGGAAAGTAATATTAATAATTCTGTCAATTATTTTTATACATAAAAATTTTATTTTATTTTTATTTAAGAAAAATGTAAATACTTTATTGCAGAACGTAATGTTTTCTGGTAAATATTTGGAAAAGATAGTTTTAACATCTAAAACCCAACAACCCAAGACTCATCTTTTTTAGGATGTTTAAATTTAAAATGGTCCTTAATTTTTCTGAGTTTATTACTGAGTTTATTTACTCTTACTTCACCATTTCAAATATCATTAACATTATCAACATAATGGAATATTTTTTTCCTGCAAACTTAACTTAGGCCAAATTATATATAGGGAGTTCTTGAGTGACATACACCGCAGTTTAATAGGTGCTAATGCATCTTTAATGTGTTTACTATTTAATTTTATCTTTTTGGTGTTTTAGTCAAACTTTTCGAAAACATACTTTCTTTCTTTTTCTTTATTCAGAGAAATCTTTTTTAGTCTAGCTTTAGGACGAGACCTAAAGAGCTCGGGTAGAATTTTAAAAAGAGCAGCTGATATTGCCTGTTTTGGACCTGGTCACTTAAAGATGTATGAACATGCATTTCCTACATGCCAATAAAACTATGACCAATTTTAAGGGAGTGGTATAGTTCAGCAATAACTATTTCATGAATGTTTTAACAAAAGTTTTGAATAGCATTATTAATATCTCATTTTTCATTATCTTGTTCTTTTGCACAGTTTCTATTGGTTTTCAATAACTTTCCTTTAAGCATTTAAAATAATTTTATGTTATAATACCTACTGTTAAGTCACTTCCTAGATTTTATAAAAATATATTTTTCCTATTTCTTAAAATTTAATATCGCACTTGATTAAATAAAACACTATGTATGTTTTAAAATAAAATAAAAGATAGCTTTTTATATTTTTATAACTTTTAGTCAAGTATTTTGGTTACTGTATATTTTAAGCACAAAATCTCAACAAGTAAACTATATCTTCTGTTTTATTAGCCCCTTCCTTTGTGCTGTGTCCCATTAGAGCCCATACAATAATAATTTATATTTTCAACAGCATAAAATTTCATTCTTTACAAAGGAATACTTTATCAAATCTTTATATATTATATTTCTATTAGTTTAATTTTTTTCTATTTTTCTCAAGTGGGCAGCATTTCTGTTGTGTTTATGATACAAAAATTTTGTACAAATACTTTTGTATTTTGCATTCAAAACCATTTTTCATATTAGTCTTACGTCATATTAGCCCCCAGTCTCCCATGCATTTTCAAACTGAGAATAAAACAGATTTTTTAAAGTAATTCGAGACACTAAGGGCTCTCACACGACAGTATTTAATGCGTAACAAAATCTAATTTTAATAGATGTGTACTGTTATTTTTCTAAATTTAAAAGGAGGTACATAAAAGCTATATTAGTAATCGTAACGGAATTTTGAAAAATAATGAGGTATAATTCATCTGAAAGTATTATTCTAGAGTTAAACATATTTCAGTATCGTATATGTTTGACTTGTTTCAAAGCGCGCCGCGCCCTGCCCTTTCCCGAATACATTTAGTTTGCGCCTTATATTTTTTCAAAAAGTTTTTTTTTTGGAGAGAGGAAAACACGTGATTGCTTGGAAAGCTGATTTTTATTTAGGCTATTTTAAGTGAAACTGATAGAGATTTAGCATAATCCATTTGAATACATAATATATGCTTTACTGACAAAAAGTCCCAATGTGATGTACAGAAAGTACTTTCACTCAATAAAAAGTGTTCTTTTGCTTGTCTAAAACTGCCATCTTTGATAAATGTACCCTTCTCTTTTTTTAAAAGAAATGTAAAGACTATTTTTCAATATAAATTGGTTCTGTTGATTTTGCTTTTAAATTTGAATTCAATAAAAACGAATATTCAATAAAAATGAATATTCAATAAAAATGAATATTCAATATAAATGAATATTCAATAAAAATGAATATTCAATAAAAACGAATATTCAATAAAAACGAATATTCAATAAAAACGAGTATTCAATAAAAACGAGTATTCAATAAAAACGAGTATTCAATAAAAACGAGTATTCAATAAAAACGAGTATACAATAAAAACGAGTATACAATAAAAACGAATATACAATAAAAATGAATATACAATAAAAATGAATATTCAATAAAAATATTAAAATATTTATTAAAAATAAGTATTTATTAAAAGCATTTATTAAAATATTTATTAAAAATAAATATTTAATAAAATATATCAATAAAGATATATTAACCTTTATTAAATGCTATCATTCTAAGCTGTTATGTTATTTCGAACAAGATAAGCTAAATTAAGTTTATGATTAGTTAAAAATTGTTTGAATCTAAGTTGATAACGCTAAGTAAACTTAGATCAAAATGAATTATTATAAACTTAAAGAAATATAGATATTTAAGACAAGGCATTTCAGTTCGCAATGCCACGAAACTGTAACCATTCCACGGTAATATAACTTTCAAGTCAGTTTTGATTTCATTAAAGATTTAACGTTTAAAACATGCTGCCCTAGAAATAGAACAATGCGGAAGTTCGTTGTCTTTCTTCATGATAGTTCTTACTAAAAAAAGCAATTTAATTTCTAGGTGTTTGGAGTCTGTAAATTCGGAGAAATGAAATCGTCGATCATTCCTCATATCGACATGTGAACACTGCTGAGTCACGCTATATCCATGTATCTCGACGTGTTCTCAGAGATTTTCTTCTGTGTGCTTCAAGCAAAAAAAGCTGGCTCAACTGTGAAAGGATTGTTCAGGGATTCATGCGCGGGTTTTCGATGAATCACCGGATTAACAGGTAAGAATTTAATTTCGGTACTAGTTTTTAATATTAAACAGGGCAGACTTTCTGTCTAATAAATTATAAAGAAAAAAAACAGGTGACGCTGGACTCTTAGGAGACGTAGTACCTTTAGAGCTAAAAAATCTTTTATAATATCCTATTTTTGATTCATTTTAAAATTAAAAGTTCTGAATTGCTTAGAATAACTTTTTCTAGATTATTAATAAGGCCCTAACTTTATAAAAATATTTAGTTTTTATATAGGAAGGAATTCATGTTTAATTAAAGATAATATATGTACACCAAGGAAGAGAAACAAATCTGTTTACTAATTTTTGAAATTTGTAAATAACTATTTTTTATATGACAATTGAAGATAATTATCTTTTTTTTATTATGTGAACCTCCTAAATTAATACGTGGACTGTATTTTATTTTAAAACAATAGTCTATTTTTTATTTTCCGTTTTTTAAATATTTCAGACACTTCAAGTTTTAAGTTTCCAAAATAAAACGGATAATTTTCTTTAAATTACTATAAAAATTTATTTTCTAATATAAATATTTTAAAAGTTATGTCATGGGTAAGAAAATTTTTTTTTTATTTGGTGTATATTTTTTGCTACTTAAAAATATATTACCTAAAATGTCAAAATTAAATATTTTTTAAAGATATCTCAATATTAATTTTATTTAACCCTTATTCTAAATGAGCATTTTTGTTTTATGATGAATCGAAAAAGGTTGTTGTAGTGAAGATTTTAAGTCTGGAAAGGTTGCTATGTTACTTTAAATTAGAAAAATTTGATTGAAAATTCAATATTTATTTCATTCAAGTATAAAATATAATTCAAAATAAGAAACTAGGGTTTTTTATATTTGTCCCACTTTAATGGACATAATAACAACGACAGCACTAAATGAAATTCTTGCTGATAATTTTGTGCATTTTTGCAGAGCAAAATTATTTGTAATTTATGATTTTAGGTGCATATCCAACTAGTTATATTATTTTGAAATTTATCACCTGTTTATGTTACAGTAAATAAATGTTAGTTAAAATGATACAAAATGCGCAATCTGTATCAATTCTTTCCTTAAAAGAACTATTGCAGACATTTCGTAAAAAATAAAAGTAAAAAAAAATTGTACTGATTTTTTTTCTGTTTGTATTTTATGTGAATTCTTAGAAAAAATTTTATTTTATGGTCTAAAAGTTACTATCTCTTTCTATCTCTCTATATACACACAGATATATGTGTATGTATGTATATATAGCTTACAGCATTTTGAATTAAGGTACATTTAAGGCAGTAATTTTTAAAATAATTAATATTTAACCTTGAAATTTGATCTAGTTTTGAATAAATATATTGCGAACAACAAATTAAGCTTTCGGAAATATCGATTTTAAGCAAAATAATTTAGCTTTAAAAGTAGAATTGTAAACTAGAGTCCGAACACGTATAGGGGAATTGCCTGTTTGCAGTTCGACACAGGCAACTAAGTCAAATGGGGATATCGTGTTCAATCTAATCCATTTTAAGTATTGAATAATGACTGCACGTGGCACTGTTATGTTTTGTTAGTTCAGTAAAGAATGAAATGTCAAGTGCTGTCAGTTTCACTGCACAGACTCAGTGCTATTGTCTTTCACATCACTTTATGTAACATCTAAACATAAGTCATTATTATAGAAGACCCTGTACAAGCATCCGAAAAATGTTTCACCGCCGAATATTTAAAACATTCCAGTTGTTTTTAGCTTGAAGTGTTTTAAAATTACATCAAAGATAATTGCTTACTTAAATAAGACGTAAACATTGTTAATCCACCTATATTGAGTGCACAAAATTGACATTTTGAGAAAGTTTCATTTCTTATATTATGATTTATGAAAAGATGGGGACATGTATTTCCTTACTTCATAAAGCTTATTTGATATGATCATAGCCGAAATATTTACCTTTGAAAACCAAAATATTTACCTTTCATTATTCTATCCATGAAAACTATTCATTTCTAAGTATAAAATACCTTACATGTTTAGCTTGTATGGTTTTGAAATTGCGTCAAGAAATATTACATATTTAAGAAAGGCATGATCATTGTAAGACAACCTATACTGGACGCATATAAAATTTGTTAAACTGAAAAAGTATCAGTTTTTGTGATCATTTTTTTGTACTTTCAATAACATTCTTATGTGTGAAAGATTGGGATGCATAATTTATTATTCCAGAAAGCCTAAGAAAGTCACGAAATCATTGCTTTTCATTATTCTACCCATGGGGAACAATTCATCTCCGAGTATTAAAAACATTCCCAGCTGTCGTTAGCTGACATTATATCATATAATTGCTTCCGCAAGTCAAAACTCAAACCGCAACTGCACCGATCGTGAAAATTATTTTAAATACGCCTATTCGTGATGAAAAGCAAGTGTCGCGTAATACTGAGAGATATTATTGGGTATGAAAAAAAGTCTCTAAAATAGAAATAATGTTACTTAGTACTTTGCCTGAAGAATAAATTTCGTAGATATTTTTGTCCAAGCATAGCGTTGAAATTAAAAATTTTAAGGATTGGTTTATTTAATAGTATAAGACTTGCTCTGAAGTAAATTCTAATTTTAAATTAGTATCATTATAAAACAGAAGCACGTAGCATTGTTACCATAGAAATGATATTTTATTCACTATATAAAATAATATTAAAACGTTTAAGGATTATTGATGAGTCTAAAAATAAACAAAAATAAGCATTTTTTGCAATATTAAAAATAGTTGACTCTTTTCTAACTGTTATTTTAACCGTTTGCATGTCCTGAAATGCCTAGTTTTTGTTAATTAACCCCTTCCGGTACGATTTAATAATGAAAAACTGTGCGTGAAGTAACCATTTATTTTGTATTTAAAAAAATGGTTTTATTTTACAATTCTTACATATTCTTAATTAAAATCCACTTTTTACATAGTGTTAAGTATCAGAAATGGTAAAATTAAGATAATAGTCTTCAAGCTAGTGGTACTTTTCAAAACAAAGTGCAAAGGAATTCTGAATTGTTTACATCGCCAGGGAGTCTCACTTCTAATTTGATTCTTGTAACACACACGGCATTTCTTAGTAGGTTTTCTTTTATTCTGACTCATCAATTTGGCAGTGACTTGTACCAAGAAACTTTAAATAAACAATATGTAATAGTGACCTGGGATTTCCACAAGTAACAAAAGTGTTGCTAAATTCAGTATACTAGAAATTTTAAACTAAATTAATTATCATATTTATCAGTAACTTTAGTCGCATGACGAGTGTAGCTCGTCATTGTGCGGTATGGAATGAAAAACCAATGACGAGCTAGACTCGTCATTTTACCGGAAGGGGTTAACATACAATATTCGCTATTGGGGAAAATTAATTTTATATTTGACTTTTTTCTTCTGCTGGCCATGTCTGTACATTGAAGTTCTCACAAGGAGGATCGTCATCGAGCAGACATAGCCAGCATTCTGGATTTGTTTGAACGCGTCCGGCAATTCTTAGATTGATCCTTTTTCTAAATCTCTACACCATACCCTTCATAATTATTTTTGCAATTTTCACCCACCAAACGTGGTTTGTTCCCTCTTGTTCAGAGGTAGCTTTTTACCCTTTTAAATTCCTTTATCAACTCCCATAATTTATCAGTGAAATTCGGAAACTCTCTCTCTCTCTCTCTTTGTGTGTATCTATATATATAAATATGTAACCAGTGAAAATATTACCCAAGAAACTTAATCCTTATTTCGATTTTCCGGGATCACTGGATAATTACAAGTCCTAATCATAATGCAGTCGACACTCCATTAAAGAAAGCGAAGTCAAATATTGTGAAAGCCGAACGATGGTCGAATGGTTAGGGTGCTGGCCCTCGGAACCGGAGTTCGTGGGTTCGAATCCCACATTGGCATGGATGTTCGTAGCCCTTCGAAATCGGCTTTAAGCAGTAGGTCCCGGTCTCATTAACCCTCGTGTTGCATAAAGTAGACCGTAGCTCTCCAAACCAAACCAAACCAACGTTGTGAAACTTTAAAATCATTGACGCTAAGAATCGTCTTTACAGAACAAGAGCTTTGCATTAAATGCTGAAGAAAAATACATCTTTCAATTTGTTGCACCCAAAAGCGAGCGAAAACTGTGATTTCCTTCTCGTAAGACCAATAGATTACTCAGCGTTATTTGGGAGTCAGGAATGAACTTTGATCATTTAAGTTAGCTCGAAAACCTCATAGGCAGTAATTTAGTAAGAGGGAAACTATTTTCCTGTGATAGATTTTAGGTGTAATAATTTTGTTATATATCTTCGTTCGGCAAAATATTGTGATGATATGTTTAAATTTATTTGTAAATGAGTATATATTATTTCACTGTCTAACATATTAACAATTAAAAGGAATTTAAACCCAATTTTCATGCTTAATTAATATTGTATCCTCCCAAAAAAACTCGCTACTCCGTATACATTGTAAAAGAAATTCAACGTGGAAAAAAAAGTAAATAAACTTCCTTATTTTCTAAATTGCCCCCCTCCTTTTTAAGACTAGTACAGATATGTCGAGGGTTCTCTGAACCGGATGCCGAACGATGGCCGAATGGTTAGGGTGCTGGCCTTCGAAACCGGAGTTCGTGGGTTCGAATCCCACTATGGCATGGATGTTCGTAGCCGTTCGGACTCGGCTTTAAGCAGTAGGTCCCGGTCTCATTAGCTCTCGTGTTGCAAAAAGTAGACCGTAGCACTCCCAAACCAAACCAAAAACCAATCTCTGAAACGGACTATAGTTAACCCTCTAAGCGGTTCGC
Organism: Pardosa pseudoannulata; assembly: GCA_032207245.1. Classification (NCBI taxonomy): domain Eukaryota; kingdom Metazoa; phylum Arthropoda; class Arachnida; order Araneae; family Lycosidae; genus Pardosa; species Pardosa pseudoannulata. The sequence goes on from CM063511.1 coordinate 111,289,451, forward strand.
ACGTACAATTCCACCAAACCGATGACGTCTTCAAAACGTACAATTTTCGACCTTCGAAAACGCTCTGAAAATGGTTGTAATGTACATTTTTGCCAGTGCTTTCCCCCATGGAGTTTTCCGGTAGGAGGATCAGGTCGATTGTTTAGAAACTGCATCCCTCTTTGACTGATATTTATTGAGAGATGCACCCCCTACCCTCTGAAGCACAAAGACGCTGATAGCTTTTCATGGCTTTGTAAATCTCTATTTCGAAGTATTTCGTTTGTGGTAACAGATGTATCTCTAATTGCACCATTTAAATATCTTCGATGACTTCCGTAACAAAATATAAATAAGTCTCGCAAAGAATAATTTATTTGTACTTTTTTGAATCCAGTATTTCTTATGCGATGATCTTCGAGACTTGACGAGCTTTATGTGTATAAAAAATTAACTATCTATAACATCTATTTATATATCTATTTATAACCGGAAGTAAAGGGACAATAACGAGGGTGGGTTTCCTGTATTCCATTCTAGTCGACAAAGGGTGAAGGAAAAATCATAGAGCGTTTTGGCCACTGACACAGTAAACCTTTAGCGTATTTTTGGAGACTTTTTTTCCTCGATGTGTTTGTTCCACTCGGAGGGTTAAGAGTACTGATTAGAAGAAATGTCAAAAATAGAATTATATGATTTTATAATAGACGAATTATACCAGTAAAAAATGCCCGGACAATATCATATGACCTTAGTTTCAGTGTTAAAATACTAGTATAAAGGTTTTAGGTTTCCCACGTACCATGAAGTTAAGTTATGCTTAAGTTAAATTTTTCACACATTTTGCTCTTTTCAAGAAATAGATAAAAAGTAACTTCGGATTAAAAGGAAAAAAATTCTAATACTATTATCAGTAGACCATGACCCGTTTTCTTTTCCTTTCTATTATAGATTTTTGATTCTCTTTCAAAAATATGTGATGCTGTTATAATACTTTGTCAATAGTTTCCTCCAGAGATGTCTGAGCATAATAAACTATATTTTCGATTTCCGTTCGATCGATAGAAAATATTCTTATTATCATGCTGTTGACAAAGGCATGACCATAGCTGAAACACTATTGCCCCCTTACTTATTTTTCATTTATCTACGTAAAACAATTTCCTTGCAATCGAATAAAACATTTTAAATGTATTAATTACCACTATTACTTTTTAAAGGAATTTAGTGCCTTTCGATTTGGTGTCTGCAATACAAAATCCGATTTTTGATTCAGCCTAAATTTAAAAATCTTGTTGCGTTTAGAAAGCTTTTTTTCCTAAATCATTAATTAGGGTTCAAATTTCAGAAAAATATTTAATTTTAAAATATGAATTACTATATTAAATAAACCATAGTATCTATACACCAAGAAAAAAAATAGAAGTATACATACCTGCAAAATAACTTTGGAAAGATTTATCTATTGAAACTAATTTTAATATTAAATAGAATATAATTATATTTTTCATTATGTGAACTACTTGTACTAATACAACTTATATTTCATTCTATATCGAAAAAAATAATTTCTTATGTTTTCATTTATTTTTTATTTATTTAAGTCGTCACATTTAAAGTTTTAGTTTACAGATTAAAATACACATTTTTGGATATAAAAACTTAACTTTCTAATGCATATATTTCAAAATTCATATTCTTAGTAAGTAAATTACTTTTTTTTCATTTAGTATATACTTTTTTAATTGATAAAACTAAATATTTTATAAAAGTTAGTGAGACTCTAAAGAGCATTGGTTCAGCAGCGAAGCTACCAGTTAAAATTTATTTTCTCTTCTTTTCAAAGACAAATGAATCATTTATTTCCTGTTCTGACACAGCAATAAACACTACACTTCATTTATTTTTCCCTTTTTGATATGGCCGAACGATTGCCGATTGGTTAGGTTACTGGCCTTCGGTACCAGGGTTCGTGGGTTCGAATCCCCCAGTGGCATGGATGTTCGTAGCCGTTCGGAATCGGCTTTAAGCTGTAGGTCCCGGTCTCATTAGACATCGTGTTGCAAACGTAGACCGGGGCACTCCCAACCAAACCAAACCCTTTATGGTATGTTTTTAATCTTGCTTTGCATGGAAAAATCAGGAATTCGATTTTTTTCTCTTATAACCCTAAATTAAAATACCAAAAACAACACTTATAAATTATTTATTTATTTATTTATTTATTACAAAATTTAATGATAATTATTCATTGTTCTCCCAATAAAATTAAAATTTTAAGAAAGTACTATTTTCACTCTGTACAAGAAGAGTTTCACGATTAAACCATCTCCCAAATCCCCATCCCTGAAAAAATGTATAATTTTTCAAATTTATAAGGAATACCATTTATTTTTACATTTTGAGTTTCATATTTGTAAAGTTCATAGATAACTTTTATAACTTAATTTCATTGAGTCACAAAAAATATTTAATCGTGAACTTGTAAAGTGTTAAACATCGAAAAAAAAGGCTGTTACAATAAAAATTTTTAAGGTCGAAAGGTACTATGTTATCTTAAATATAATTTCAAAATATATTTAAAAATCCAGATGAAAGTCTAAGATACAGACATCAGAAATGAAATGTCTCGAGATTTGGTGTTTGCAAACTGGATGCCACAAGCGTATGCCACTGCTGCCAGGTATAAAATAAATAGATTGATTTAAAAATAAAATTAAATATACTGTACATAAATAAAATAATAAAATTTCATTCAGACTGTTTACTAATCACATTAAAAACAAATTAAACAAAGAACTGTGCCCTGAAAAGTGTTTTAGGCCGACAAGGATGCCGCTGAGAAGAAAGTTTGAGAATCGCTGCTCTAATTAATGAAAATAAATTTAAACAAAACCAGATCAGTAATGACCAAATGAAAAAAAAGACAGCTTTTAGTAGCAACGTACATTCTCTTGGTAATTGCAAAATTGAATGCTATAAAAATCAATACTATATTTTGATTGGAAACATAGAAAAATAGACTTACTACTGAAATTTGTAATAAAAACAGAATTTAAAAGAATTCTAATGCAAAATCTTAATGCGAGGTAATATAGCATAAAAACTCAAAATGAAATCGAATCTCAAATCATCTATGTCCTACACTTATCAGTTTTTATATTTAGTTATTTTTCACACTGATCTTTCTTTCTTTCTTTTGTATTTTGCTCAAATTATTCTCATTATGTTTTATATAAACAATATAAAGCAGTATTGAAAATTTAACTGAAAAATGAATTAAAATGTGCTTTATTCTTCTATATTTTATAGTATTGTGTTTTCAATAGTCTTACCTTTTACATTCGAGATTTAAAAAAACGTTATTACTTTAGACAGCCTAAAAATTGGAAGAATTATTGCATTTATGTATTATGCCTCTTTTTCTCTTTAATATCTTGATAATTCTAAGTTTAATCAGGCTAAAAAGATGTGATTGGGTATTTTATTTTAATAATACACTACATTAATTTTTGTGATTTTTGAAAAGATGTTTAGATGCAGAAACTAGTATAAATTCACGAACACATCTACTTTTCTTTCCAAAAGTTATTAATCTGAATACAATGTAAGAATTTTCTTTAAAATTAAGTAATAATAAGTTTTGTTTGAAAATAAATAGAAATAATACAGAAAGGAAATCTTCAAGTTTAAAAATGATATTTATCTAGAAATAAGCGGGTTCAAAGCAGATATTTTTATATTCAAGTAAAGAAAATTAGTGTTATATCTCTTTGAAAAGTTAATATCTCCATTAAAAAATTGAATTATTTTATGAATTGTAAACCCGTTAATATTGAAAAAGACTAATTCCCTTTAAAACGTCAAATTTCTCAGATACTTGATGAATTAGGTTACAAAATTTCGTATAAATTTCACTGATTTTTTTTTCTATTTATACAATTACTAGGTTAAATATTCCACGAATATTCAAGGTAAAAAATCAACAAGGTATACGGATTCAAAATTTAGAATAAAATTTTTACTTTTGACATTTTCGTGTTTTTAAGATAAATCACCCTTAGAAAATACAAAATACTAACGCATTATTAAAAATTAAAAGTTTATTTAAATCATCTTGTTAAGTGCAATTACATACGATAAAATAACAAAACAAAATCACCTTATATACATGTACATTTATTTTGTTTTTAGTTTAAGAAATCGTATAATTTTAAATATATTTCTTAAAATACTAGAATATATTTTTAGATGTATTACTCTACATTAAGATTTTGCAATAAAATTCTTTCAAATTCTAATTTACTGTAGATATTAATATTAGACCTTCTGTTTTTTCCCTCTTTAATTATAATTTTAAAGAAGTAATCATTGAATTCTTTAAAAGTTATGAAGAGGCAAATGAATTTAAGGCATTGGCAAAATTTTTAGTTAGAAACAGCAGTTTAATCTTGACAACAGTAGAAATGTGATTAAATGCCAAAAGCAAGCGGAACAAAATATAGTATAAACAAAATTGAAGTAGAAATAAATAGGAAAAAAAAACACGCTTAATGTCATCTACCTCAAGTATCGTAAATTACGAACCACAATTTTCAGTCCTTTAATAACTTTTATATTACAAATCTGTTACATTTACCTCTTTGCTCTGACCATTCACCTTTAGTTGCTGATGTCTATTAGCTATGCATGTGTTAACACAGTTTTCTATATTTTGCACATATCAGCAGGTTTTAGGCACCATTCCAGAATAATCTCTTTTCACTTGCTTTGCTTAATATTCAGATCGATACAGGAAAAATAAATAAATCTCTTGGTATTAATACCATCACTTTTTGTGAACGTAAATCCCCGTAGTGCAAGTTGTCAGCCAAAGGTTTTCTAGGAATATGAATTTCGGGTAATTATTTTGACCTCAACATCCGTAACTTGCTCTTGTTTTAACAAATGAGGACATCATTAGGGATGCTAGTACTTGTTGTATGCATACAAATTTCATAAGGAAAAAATAAAAGGATGTAGTACCTTTCGAGGTGAAAACTCTTCATAATAATAATAATGTATCTTTTTATTCATTTTAAAATATATTTTTGCTTGGTGAAAACAGATGAAAAAAGAAAGGAAACTGGAAGTTTTGTGGATAACACAAATAAGTTTAATCTAATTCTCCTAGCTATAAACTTCAAGTTTTAAGAATCGAAATTCAATTGAGAATCTGGTGAAACTGAAACATGTACAGCTATTTTATTATCAAAATATTTCCCTAGGATTTTTTTTATTTCATAAAGTGGAGTCTATAAAATAATCTAATTTAAACTATATTAAATTGACCTCAATATATAGTTGAGCATGAAATTAAACAGTAAGTAGCTATTAAAATTTAAAATTTCACTTTCTTAAAAATATCAAAACAGTCGTCCAAACTAGTACTTGCTACACTTGCATAAAAATCTGAGCAATTTTATAAGTGATAAGTTGATAACTGTAGATAAATGAACGAGACACAACTCAACACTACTAGAAACTAAGAACAACTTACAAGTGTTTATAAAAAACGAGAAGAGACAAATTAGAATTACCCGTCAATATGCGTAGATGACATGCAGCTTTTTTCCTTTTTAACGTTAAATGTTGTACCAGACGGGCATAGATATTTTGTTAAATATCAATAACTCTAGGCTTGTTTTGTAATTTTTTTATCTTTTAATAAATTTGGATTTTTTAATGGTACGTAGCAGTTTATGACCTGAATAATATCCATTAAAATAGACCAATTTTGGTTTAAAATGTAATAAATTTAATTTTGATTTAAAATGTAATGTAATTCTGCTCTGTGTGGAATAAACAATTTCCTATATTGTTAATAAGATTTCAAATATTTGAAAGTTATTTAGTTTTGTTATATAAAGCAGTACAATATATAAAGAAACAAAATGTACACCAAGTGTGGACTGATGTATTTTCCTATGATTGTCAGCACGTGCACACACAGTTGTGGACTAAATTTCTAAGAAGAGTATAGACGCAGCTGGTGACTTCGAGTTTTAATGGGGACCCCTGAGGAGGAGTTATAGCTGATGGAATGGCACAAGTGTAACAGTCAAGCCCAGGCAGGGATACAGCCGTGAGATATGGGGGCAGGGGCTAGGCAATAATGTCAATTTTTGCACCAAAGGGTCCATTTTAATGAGCCCACCTGCACACCTGATATGTGAAAATTTCACTAACAAGTGATTGGAAAAGCAGTCGAGGTCGGACGTGTGGAGAGAACGGGTGGATTCGGATCCCGTGAGCAAGCCAGAGAGCCCAGGCCAGCAATATTTTCCCTATCCCGCATCCATACGACCGTCACGCCCACAGTGACGTCCAGCAAATTAACGACCTTTAAGCCAGCACCGACGTGCAGCCTGCCTACCACCCCACACTGCTTTCCTGTAATTACTGGAGATAAACCGACTTAATATTCATGATTATTACCTGGGTCTCATAACATTTTGGTAAGGAATATCATTTCAAGAATATTCATTAATATTGTAAGGAATTTTGCACCCACGACTTATGTGTGCCTTTCACTCTATCTACAAAACAGCCCCATTGACCTCTTCCACCCGGCATTCCTTAGGGGAAATAAGACGCCGGCCGGCCAAGGGGGCTGATAACGTTTTTCGGAGGTGTCTCTTGTTTGTTTTTCCAGGGTCTTGGAAAAGGAGGATGTGTTCAAGGTTCCAGATACCCCCTCCCTCCCCCGAGGAAGGGAGGGAAGATCTGCAAGAGGGCAGGGGGAGTCGAGATAGAGCTGGCGGTCGAGAAACATCTCTCTGTGCAGATGTGAGGAAAGACGACGCTCGGTTATAAAAATCTTGCTAAGACTGGCTCTGAGGCTCACTATGATAGTTGATTTACTTTGTGTCTTAAATGTTGTAAATAAATTTGTTTTGTCCGTCCAAGCTTTCGGTGGAAATTATTTTAATTGCATGCATCTCAGTGACAGTGAACTAACATACCTGTCCCAGTACAGTAGGTGGGCAGGTCACCAGAAAGAGTGTGCACTTACAAATATAAAAACCAAATAACTGCAGGTCATGCCACATATTAATCAAGTCATGTATTAATCTGTAAATGTACATAATATACGTTTCAGTTTAAATATAAGGTATATATCTTTAATTCCGTAGAGTGTATTTTTACTGTGTTTCCCCTTTGAGGACCAACACTGGTATTTGTGTTGTAAGTACATTACAGCAAAGTGATAAATGTAGAAATTACCAAAATAATTTTTGAAGTTTCTGAATTAGAAAATTATATTTTAAAGTGTGTTCTACAGAGCGATATATTAGTCAAATATGTTAACTGATATGAAGACAAGAATTTACAAATATTAAAAACATTCTCCCTTGAAATAATTTTTATTATACTTCGACTAGCTTTTATATCATCTGGTAAGCGGTAACATGCCCGATTCGTCAATAGTTTCCCTTCTGCTTGACCAGTCATGAAGTGAATGTCAGCTGCCCTTCAGAAATACGATTTCAACGTATGATAGTGCAGTGCTATAAATCGTGTCCTTCTACCGAGTTCTTTCTATTTCATGTTTTAGCCTTGGTGAAAGTTACTGTTTATAGATTCGTTGAAAAGATCATGGTTTTCGAATTCAGTGACATCAATAAAAAGCAACGATTATTATGCCGAAATATAATGAATATTGTTTCAAAGAAGTCTATATAGATATATCTTTTTTTGTGAAAATTTAGGATTGATTTGACCTCTCTTTTTTTTCTACTCATATATATAAGTAGAATGTACAGATATCGTAATAAATGAGACAAAATATATAAAGAAGATCTATTAGTGAGGTGCGAGAAATACAGTACAACAACAAACAGAACTATATAAATATTCAAATGTTTCAAAATATATAACAGACAAATCTCAGATTTCTGACTAATTTTCTACAATCATAATAACTATAAACTAATTTCCTATATATGTATAGGCGAACGATGGCTGAATGGTTAGAGCGCTGACCTTCGGAATCGGCTTTAAGCAGTAGGTTCTGGTCGCATCAACCCTTGTGTTGCAAAAAAGCTCCATGTCTATATTTCTTTAATTGGTTTCAGCAGAGCTATTTCTGATTCATTGAGGTTTAAAATAGATTGCCCATTGATTTCACCTAATCTGTAACTCCTTTTTGTTGAGAGTAAACTTCCAGGTTTTTTTATTAGCTGAATAAAAGAAGTACAAGACGAACGATGGCCGATTGGTTAGGGTGCTGGCCTTCGGAAACGGAGTTCGTGGGTTCGAATCCCACTGAGGCATGGATGTTCGTAGCCGTTCGGAATCGGCGTTAAACTGTAGGTCCCGGTCTCATTAGCCCTCGTGTTGCAAAAAGTAGACCGTAGCACTCCAAACCAAACCAAACCAAAAGAAGTACAAACGGGCATCATATAGTTAAGTCGAAATTAAATTCACTAATGCTAAATATTATGCTAACAATTTACACATTAAAAATTTTCTGTGTTATAATTATAAGAACTTTCTATTTTACTAAATTCTTTGCTCATCCATTCTGCAAAGGACCATAATCAAATAGTAATCTATCTAAACAGAACACTGCTTCGTGACAGCAGCTTTGATATGTCTTTCCTTTGCTCTATATATCTTTTATTGGTTTCAGAAAAGCTATTTATAATTTACTGGCGTTTAAAATAGAATGTCCATAGATTTCTGCTAACCAATAACAAGCTTCCGTTGAATTTATCCACCTAGACTTTCAGGTTTTCATTACCTGAATAAAAGAAGTGCAAATTTTCATCACATAGTTAATTCTATAATTAAATTCACTAATGCTAAATATTTATGCTAATTATTTCCACACTGGAAAACAATTCCATTTTAGTTTTTAGAATTTCCATTTTTTTTAGTTCTTTGTTCATGAATTCTGCAAAGAACTATAATCAAAACGTAATATATCTAAACAGTAGACTGCTTCGTGACAGCAGATTTGATATGTCTTTCCTTTGCTCTATATTTCTTTTATTGGTTTCAGCAGAGCTATTTCTGATTCATTGACGTTTAAAATAGATTGTCCATTGATTTCTGCTAACCAGTAACGCGTTTACGTAGAATTATCAGACCAAATTTTGAGGCTTTTATTACCTGAATAAAATAAGTGAAAACTACCATTAGGTAATTTATTCGGTACCTAAACTGATTAATTTTAGCCTCTTATTTAAATTAAAGGACTTAATTATTAAATTGAATAACTGGAATAATTAGATGAGTATTCTTCAAAATTTTGATTTATATAATTTTCTTCCGTAGCACACATAGCTCTGTTAATCACTGTAAATTAGTTGAAAAAATTATATGTTCTTATATAAAACTTAGTGCTTCTAAAATAAAAATAAAGTTAACTTACAGAGTTTTGATGAAATAAATATAGATTCAATTTCATGAATTAATAAGTAATAGAACAATTTAATAAATTTTAATAATTTATCAAATTAGTTTACTAAATATATTTTAATAAAATTAAAAATTTCATAGTTATGAACAGTTCAAGATTTCAATAACAATTATGAACATCAGGATCTTATCTTACATATATTTTTAAGTGATTTTACAGTAAAAAATTCTTATTTGTTATTTCTCGAACATTAATATGTTGAATATTATTATGTTTTTTATAGTTTTAGCTCAACTTGTAATATTATGAAAGTAACTACAAAATAAGAAGTATAAGAGTATTGTTTTAGTACCTCAACAAACTCTATACAACAATATGGTTCTAAAGTAGATAATTTAAAAAAGGAAAGAAGAGTTTTGTTTTACTAAAGAGTCTGTTGAACGATTCATTACTATAGAATAAGAACTAAAAAAAATACTCTAGCACCTCAAAATCTTCAAAAATTAACATACCATAACATTATTCCGAAAGACAGAATTTAAAGTATGGATTTAAAGAAATATGGAGTTTGTGTCTCATGAATTTAGACAAGCATTCTATATGGAAAACTAATTAACGTACCCGGCGTTGATCAAGCTTTACACAGAATAAGAAGTCTTTATGTAGTATTCATGTGGGAATTACTAAATAAATCTCAGGTAAATAGTGATTTTCTACTCGTTTTGGTTCAAAATTGAATTAAAAATCTCTTTCGAGTGATAAAAATGAAATTTGATATTCTTGGGTTGCTATCAGTTGTCGACCGGCAATGTTTCAATATAAAAATATTTCCTAAGATAAATTTTATAAATCCTGTGTTACCTTGTTTTAAAGATCAAATGCGTAAAATTTAATCAGAATCTGAATAAACTGCAAATTTGTATAAATTTCAAAACACATACAAGCGAACACTCGTTATACACACACACACATAAATATGTATATTTGTGCGTTTATTTGTGTATATATGTGTGTGTAATACATTAAACATTTAACCTTAACTCAGCTAAATTACTCTACCAATTTTAATTACATTTCGCTATTTGCATTTGTTAACACTCTATTTTCTATTACACAGAGCCAAAGATTCCCCCAGCGGTTACTTTTGGAACTAATTTGTTTTTTCGCGGAATCTTTCGTCCTCCGTCCTTGTTTAATCTTCCTACAAAATATGGCGTCATTCTCGGAAATAGATCGCGCTACAGAATACTGTCAGCTTAATTATGGCCACCTGGTATATAGCATTATTGGGCTGGGCGAGGTTGACCCAGCCTTTCAGCCCTTCAGTGGGTAGATGAACTGAGGACCAAGCATGCTTGGGAACTAAATACTGGGGGGTTTCGCGTAAGATTGACTACCTAACCGGAACATATGTTTCGCATTCCCAGGGCCCTTGGTCACATAAGCGGAGATTGGCACCGTAGGCCCTGGTCCCCTAGGGACTGTTGAGCAGAGGAGTTTAGTTTTTGTGTATAGCATTATTGAATTTAATTATCCAATTAATTATCTGATGTCAGTTTACACTTTTATCTAGCTAATAAAAAAATCGAAATTTACTCTAAACTCAACGAAAACTCGCTTCTGATTTCTGCTAATCAATGGATATTCTTTTCTAAACATCAATGAATTAGAAATAGCTCTGCTGAAACCAATAAAGGAAATATAGTGCAAAGGAAAGACGTCACATATCAAAGATGCTGTCTCGAAGCAGTCTACTGTTTAAGATTGATTATGCTTCGGTTATAATCTATTGTAAAACATGAGCAAAGAATTTAAAAAAATAAGTTCTGAAAACTAACAAGGAATTGTTTTCCAATGTGCAAATAATTAGCATAATATTTAGCATAAATATATAGCATTATTTAATTTAATTATCCAATTATCTGATCTTAGTTTGCACTTCTTTTTCTTAGCTAATAAAAATCTCGAAGTTTACTCTAAATTCAACGAAAACTCGTTCCTGATTAGCAGAAATCAATGTTTTTTTTTAAACGTCAATGAATTAGAAATAGCTCTGCTGAAACCAATTAAGGAAATACGTCACACATTAAAGATGCTGTCTCGAAGCAATGTGTTGCTTATATAGATTACATTTAAATTATAGTACTTTGCAGAATTGATGAGCAAAGAGTTTTTTAAAAATAGGAAGTTCTAAAAACTATAATATGTAATAACTTTCCAGGACGGAAATATTTAGCGTATAGTGTTGGGGAAACTAATTATAAAAGATTAATATGAAAAATGTCTAGCGTATTTTGTTGTATACACGATGTTCGATTTATGACCCACTATCTATGTCCTACTACCAGTTGATTTTGAATAACGAAAAAATATTAGAGTATGGTTGTCATCGTAACATCGAACCGATAACGCTGACTGGAAAAGAGGCAAAAATCAATTTTAAATGTCAATTACGCTTTCCGATTTTCTTTTTATCATTAGGTGATTTTCTTCCATAGCATAAATAAAATCAAGGGTGTGTCACTCATAATATATTCAAAAGACTTTCTCTCTGTCCATTGTTGGAGCATGTTCATGCAAAATATGATGTTATACTCCAACCAGCCTAAAACGGTTAGATTTTGTTAAATTTATTAATTACAGAATATAATTAAAATTGAGTTAGATATAGGTTTAAAGGGTATTTATGTAAAACTAATATCTTTTAGCATTCCCCTTTCATAAAAATTACACACACGTAATAAATATATGTTTAAAATCTTAGTCTTGTACGAAGACATTCAACACAAAAATTTAAGTGGAGGAGAACATAAATTGTGGGTCAGAATTTTGAAAGGGAGTATTATATTTATAGATATTACAGAATGGCGTAATAAAGAGCTAAACTGACCTTTATAAACTTAATACACTGGGAATCAGGTGTAGATGGAAGTTTCTCAAGAATTATTCTCTTAGCTCTTATCTTTTCTTGCAGATTACTACAGGAATTTTTTTCTCTGATTAACTGCCTGCTATCTCTGCCAAACGATGGCTGAACAGGGTTGGGCACTTACTCTTTGGTCCCAAACTCATAGGGTCCAAAGCCACAGGTAGCATAGATGTTACATAGAATTAATTTGATTTATTGATTTCTAGTACGGTGTAAATGGAATTCCCATTGTAATTGGGAAATGATGCATTGCGTTATGGGGACAGTCGATTATTTCCAAAGTGTGTCAGGTAAATGCTGATAGATAAACAATAGCAACTTTACTATCAAATGCGTACAAACAGAACCAACTGGAAGAGTAACTCTTGCTTTGTCCTTTGATTACCAGGGCTTATTGCTTAGTGGTTGGACAGTGACCGAATGGCTAGGGGCTGCTTTTTGGTACCGGAGTCCGTGGATTCGAATCCTGATCTTAAGGCGGATGTCCGCAGCCATTCGGAATCTGTTTTAAGCAGTAGGTCTCATTTTCATTACCTTTGGCGTATCAAAAATATAGACCATAGCAGTACAACCCAAACCAAACCGCTACTTGTTGATTTCAAGAATCCAAGCTTCTCAATTCCTGAAGAACATTACTGAGAAACGTTCGAGAGATTAAGACGTGCAATTAAGGTTAAATGACAGGGACAACTGCAAAATGGGTTTATTATGTTTCCCGATGACACACATTCCCATATGTGTTAGTCGAACGATGGCCGAATGGTTAGGGTGCTGGCCTTCGGAGCCGGAGTTCGTGGGTTTGAATCCCACTGTGGCATGGATGTTCGTAGCCTTTCGGAATCTGCTTTAAGCAATAGGTCCCGGTCTCATTAGCCCTCGTGTTGCAAAAAGTAGACCGTAGCGCTCCAAAACCAAACCAAAACAAAACCAAAACAAAACCCATATGTGTTAAGTGCCGTTATATACAGAAGTTATACCCACTAAAGTAAGAGATAGAACTTACCCCCTGTAATTTCCCTGGACTCCTGCGTTTTTCCAGCCTTCGGTCCCTTAAAAATTCGACGGCTCTGTCGGAACTAGAAGTAGAAAGTAGTATCGATTTTATTGAAACAGTCAAAACAGGAGTTTTACCAAAATCTGTATTTAACCTGGATAGGTTGTGCATGATTTCGTCAATGCCCAAGAACATTCTTCATGAGATGCACACCAAATCTAGGTCTTCGAATGGAAACTTTTTAATTTCCTGTGTTTTGAACGGTATTAAGTTGCTATTCACACAATTACAATCTATAATCTAAAGCTTATATCTATTGAATCCGAGATTAAAACTCGACTTAATTTAGTCCTTAATTTAGCTCCTTAATTTAGTCAGAGAGGGATATTACTTTCCAATGGATTCCCAGAGACTGTCTGGCAATAAACAAGCGTTACAAGAATACAAAAAAAGTAATCTTAATGAACCTACTATATGATTATATGTGTTCCTCTAGAAACGTTAAAAGAATCATTTACCCCAGAATGTTACCCTTTACAAAACCTACGGTAATGGTAACCATTAGTCTCCATGACGAAGTGAGCATAAGCAGGATTGAAACCTTTCTTCAATGCTAATTAGAATAAAATTATACCAGGTGTAGTTGATTTTATGATTCTCTATCTTAAAGTTAGCAAGAAAGTATAATTTATTTTTTCAAAACAATTTTTAAATATTAGTTAAATGGTCTCCAAGCAATGTTCTGGAACTTGTTAAATAACATTTGAGTTTTTTCCTTAGTAAAATATAAAACACAGGGCTCAAATTTTCATTTTTTACGATCAGATTATTCAGGTAGCTGGATGCTCGTATTTGATTTTAACAGTTTACTAATAATTCTCCTTTTTGATCGTTAGACACATAATAGTGAGAGACTTCGGTATCCATGTAACAAAAATGTCTTCAGATAACTTTACCGTGACTTTTTTTTTCCTGATTTGCGAGCCGTATGATACACTTACATAAAATGTGCATTAACTAAACTAAAATTTATTATACCATAAATCTTTCAAAGTTGCCATCATTGTGTTTTCCTTCTCTTCTATCTGAAATAGGGTTCCTAACTGATCTAATGTGCTTACTGCTTCTTTATAGAATTGCAAAGTTTGACTATTTCTGGTTTTCTTCGTGAGTTTTATGTTGATTTGATCATGAAAAATCCAGAAAACGTAGAAGAGGATATCTATTTGATTTGATTTTGTATGGTACAATAGTTTTTATGTTAGAAGACACAAGACACATTCATAAAGCTAGACTAGGAAATATCTTCTGAATAGAAATGATCGTCTCTTTTACATAAGCTAATATGTACCTCCCTGCCAAGAGCTATTGGGGTATCTTTCTTCCGAAACGAAACTGGACATGTATTTAATGCACTTGTGTTCTGGTGGTGGAGTATCTTTTGATTTGTCCTGCCTTGCGGGACATAAATTCTTTAGATTTTGTTGTGACACTCCCATCTTCTGGGGCACTTTCTTTATGTATTGGATTGTCAAGCACCAAATACTTAATGAGCACTAAATATTTAAGTATTTGGTGTTCATTAACGTAGGTTAAGTAGTATCCGAAATACTACTAATTTTGACTTTTGGGTCATTGTAGGTGAACTACTGGATGAATTGTTTTAATACTTGCTGAAATAGCTTATTAAACGATATTAATGAATTCTGTGAAGATTCATTAACGTAGGTGAAGTAGTGTCCGAAATACCATCATATTTGACTGTTGGGTCATTGTAGGTGAACTACTCGCTGAATCGTCTTGATACTTGCTGAAAATCTTTTCAGACAGTGTATAAGATCATCTTAGCTTTAAAAACCAAACTAAGCTAGCAAGTACTGGTTATAATTACAACCAAAAACTAAAATGTAGATCAACCATGGGAAATTAAATAGAAAATAACGACTTACCGTTTTGTCCTGGTTTGAAGTCAACATTGAGATGATTTAGCACTAAATTTTGGAATTAAAAGAAGTAAAATCCGATGAAAAAATAACTTTAAAGATTTTCATAATAACACAGAATTTATTCCACGAGCACATTCAAAACATATCAGAATTAATATAAACATAGCATAGACAGTGTCATCTAGTGACCGGCTAATTACGGAACTCAAGACCGAACAGAAGGTATTGCGCTTTTCTGTACTGTCTCATTAACGTCTCTTATTCTCTTTAAGGTATCCGTCTACGTTCGGAGAACTTTTTTCTTTAAACGTAGAAACTAGTTCATGTTTTTACATTTTAGATTTATTTTTTATATTATCATACAGAATTGCACTTAAAAAATTTATTCCTGGTGAAGTTTTTATAAAATTTCTAACAAATGAAGAGAATTTAGTAAAAAAAAATCGGGTTTTTTCAAAAGGTCTAATTTTTTAATAAATTAAATTATTTCATTATTTTTTTATGCAACACATTTCTTATACACTGGACTGGTGAATCACCTAAAATCTTTGCTTAATTTACATTTTGTAAACAGTTTTCGTCTTTCAAAATCATACACATTGAATTTTTAACGAATTTTCATTACCTGTATATCTAACTATGAGTGTAACATCATTAAAAATTATCCAAATTTAAAGCTTTTAGGTCAAACACTAGTAAATACTATCACAATAATAATTAATAATAATTTTCAACAAAATAAGAACTTTTTGAGAAATCACATTTCAAGTTTCAACATTTTATTAAAAATACCGTTCTGATTAAAACGCATTTGAAGTTTATGAAAGCAACTTTAACTGTTAAAAAATTAAAATACATGTTTAAAATTCCCCATATTTTCTTGCTTCAAAACTCTCTAATTGCCAAGTTGATGATTATTAAAAATACTAGAAAAATATTTAAACTAATCCATGGAAATTTAAAAAGTTTTGTCCATAAATTCTCTTTAACTCCTTCCGGTATGATTTAATAATGAAAAACTGTGCATGAAATAACCATTTAATTTTTATTTACTTGTTTCATTTTAAAATTCTTACATATTCTTAATTAAAATCCCCTTTTTACATAGTGTTAAATAATATCCGAAACAGTAAAATTAAGAAAATATCAAAGCAAAACATTAATAAGGTATTCAGATAATAGTCTTCAAGCTAGTGGTACTTTTCAAAACAAAGTGCAAAGGAATTCTTAATTGTTTACACCGCCAAGTAGTCTCACTTTTAATTTGATTCTTGTAACACACACGGCATTTCTTAGTAGGTTTTCTTTTATTCTGACTCATTAATTTGGCAATGACTTGTACCAAGAAATTCTTAGTAAACAATATGCAATAGTGACTTATGATTTTCACAAGGGATCAAAGTGTTGCCAAATTCAGTACACTAGAAATTTTACGGATACCTTAATTGTCTTCGGCGGGCGTAATTAAAAAAAATTGAGATAAAATAGTCATATTATTCTTGCGACTAAATATATATAAAGAAAAATTATATACATCAATCCACAGAATTTTTAATAGATCTTCAACTTCCTTAGTAACGGAAAAGGAATTCTTAATTGTTTACACCGCCAAGTAGTCTCACTTTTAATTTGATTCTTGTAACACACACGGTATTTCTTAGTAGGTTTTCTTTTATTCTGACTCATTAATTTGGCAATGACTTGTACCAAGTAGATCTTCAAATTCCTTAGTAACAGTACTCTTTTCAGCCCCGGAAAGTATAAATTATAGATTTTTTTTCTGATTTTTTTCCGTCTGTCATTGGCAGTTAGTCTCGCTGCGAGCTTTTCGTAAAAATAAGAGAAAAAAAGATCTAAAAAAGTTATAACTGAATTTCTGTCAAGTACATTTATGGGTTACGATTTCAAGGACAGTTGATACTGACTTCGTGGCTGATAAATCATTTTTATTGGGGGTGGGTAAGGGATAATATCAAGACATAAAAATTTGAAATGAAATAATAATAAAAAGTACAGAATTTCTACTTTGTACAAAGTAAGGGAAACATGGTAATTGCAAAAAATTTCAGAGTTCATATTTTTACTAATAAAGTACTACTTTATTTTTACTTTGAAACTTTAAAAGTTCTAATTTTTATAATGCCTGAAATAAATTTGACAGGTTTCAGCGTTGTATGTGTGTAGAGGACATTGTGACCACAAACATATTTTACGTCCCCCAGTCACCTTTAACGAACACGGCGGATCTTAGGCCAGCTCAGGTTCCGAACCCGCAACCTCTCAGTTACTAGATCGTTGCTACGTAGCCGTTCTTTAGGATTATACCGGGTTCAGAACTGCCAATGAGAAGTGAGAATGGCGACTAATGAGAATTTATCTTGAGAAGAGGATGGGAGACAGATATGGCTATTTTATCACATATTTTATAGTTTTTCTTACATTTGTGCAATTTCCATATCAAAGTTGGGAGTTTTAAAATCAGCTAGGCAGAGTATCAACCACTTAACCCCTTCCGGTAAAATGACGAGTCTAGCTCGTCATTGGTTTTTCATTCCATACCGCACAATGACGAGCTACACTCGTCATGCGACTAAAGTTACTGATAAATATGATAATAAATTTAGTTTAAAATTTCTAGTGTACTGAATTTAGCAACACTTTTGTTACTTGTGGAAATCCCAGGTCACTATTACATATTGTTTATTTAAAGTTTCTTGGTACAAGTCACTGCCAAATTGATGAATCAGAATAAAAGAAAACCTACTAAGAAATGCCGTGTGTGTTACAAGAATCAAATTAGAAGTGAGACTCCCTGGCGATGTAAACAATTCAGAATTCCTTTGCACTTTGTTTTGAAAAGTACCACTAGCTTGAAGACTATTATCTTAATTTTACCGTTTCTGATACTTAACACTATTTAAAAAGTGGATTTTACTTAAGAATATACAAGAGTTGTAAAATAAAACAAGTTTTTTAAATAAAAAATAAATGGTTACTTCACGCACAGTTTTTCATTATTAAATCGTATCGGAAGGGGTTAAGAAAAAAAGGATAGCAAGGAATTTTAAATTAAGCAAGGCGATGAGTATGTCATAACCTACGCAAGCATTCCCAAGTTGAGTTTTTAGTTTGGTTTGATTTGATTTAGAGAGCTCAGTCTGTTTTGCTCACGAGGTCAAATGAAACCGGGACCTACTACTTCAAGCTGATTCTGAACAAATAAGAACACAAACACAGTAGTGGAGTTCGAGCCTACGAACTCCGGTGCCGCAGAGCAGCGCTCTATCATTCGGTCATCCTTCGGCGATTCCCTTCTTGATAAAATCTACTTTGAATCTATAAAAATGACAACTAATGATAAATGAACCTTTAAACCGTGTTATTTTTATTCAGCACATAATTTAAATCGACTAACTTCTTGAAATGGTTTCATATTTTTTTGTTCTTGCATCCTAATAAATTAATATTTTCGTACTAAACTATAAATTGTGTAATGTTCCAGCTCTGCAAGACAAACATATTGTAATTAAAAATTACTGTAGAAGTAATCTGCAAACATATTCCAATTTCCTGAACATAAACCTAAATCACAAAATATTTGTTTAGTTGCGAAGGTGTTTTATACCGACATAACACGCAGTTGAGCTCAATAACTTAAGTGCGTGACGGTAAAGAACTCAGAAAATTAGTCAAAATTATTGTACCTTTTACTCTCTTTCTGAGTAATACAATATAAATGCTTACAAAGTAAACTCTGGAAGTATATTAACTTGGATCGTAAAACTGGCGTAGAATGAAGGGTTTCAATTGTTTTTTTCTAGCTTTGAATCCTAATAAATATGGATTTTTGGATAATAAAAGAGGAATTGCTCTTAAAATTATTTTGCATGGGAATAGAATTGGTGTGTCAAAAACAGTCTGAAGGATTTCGTCCAGTCTACCTAAAACAATTTCGTTTAGCTGTGATAACAGTACTGTTGCTTTCTGTTGCCTTTGGAGAAATAAAGAGTTTTTTTAATAATTTGCTTGAGCTAAACTCTACTGCCTATCAATATCCAAAAACTGCCCTGATCATACTCATGGCCCCAGACATAATATTCGGGTGAATTAATTTGAAATTAAATTAAAAATTTCCACTAATTAATGCCAATTATGTTCATAAAAACGAACGATTTTGTATCAATGAAAAAAAAATCTTATTTAAAACTGAAAGGGAAAACAATGTTGCTATATATAAATATATATAAATATATATAATATATAATGGGGGATATATATCCATACAGTGAAAAATCACAATAAAACAAAAAAATTAACACTACAGGTCATCGGCAGATTATAGTTTTTGAGCTCAAATCAGACTTAACTTGTTATCCTGAGAAGAATGTGCAATGTAATATGTAAGATTCATGACGCATTACACAACTGAAATAAAAAATTGTGTATAACTTAATAGCGTACAGTGAATTCCTAGGAAATTTACATCAGATATTCTTATATTTAAGATATAAATGTCAAATTATACATACAGGTTGTTTATAATGCATATGGTAAAACTGTGCATGGAATTAGAAAAACGTTGCAGATTTCTTCTACTTTATACTAGTATATACCATAAGCTACGAAATTATATTTTTTTACATCAGTGCAAAATTTTATAAAATAAAATTTTATAGATAACAGAAAAGTTGGTGCATAGAAAGATTTAACAGTTCACATAAAATATTTTGTTTCAAAATTATTGATATTTGAAAAAAGTTTTACAGTTAAAAATTAGTTCGAAAAAATTTATATTTTAATTAATTGATCTATTTAAACAGACGTTGCTCTCCTAAATTGTTTTTTACAATCAGTTCAATATGTTATAAACTATAATTTTAAAGATATCAGAAAACTACAGTAGAACGATTTAACAGGTTGTTACAAAGTTTTAAAAAATTATTCAAATATTTGTATTTTAACTGAGGTATTTAAACAGACATTGCTCACTTGTAACGAATTATAAAAATACAAAGAAATTTAATTTTTCTGTAATAGTTAATACAGGAAATGTTTAAAAGGTGCTAGGTCCCTTAAACAATAAAAAAACTGGGATTCTAGAGTAATAAGTTAAAGAATTTGATCAATTAATATATAGTCCTTGAATAATGCTTTTTCAGGAGCTAAAAAATAGTTTGCTTAATTTTCCTCTCATTTGTTAATCAATCAAAGCAAACAAGCTTTAAAAATTTTCGAGTACCTCTATTATTTACAATTTTGACATTTGGATCACCTTTTTACGATTTTTCAAATCTCCACATAAATTTACTTTTTAGGCTTGTACTCGAAGTTCGTACTTATTTCTCGATTGATAAATTGTTTTAGATATAATATGTAGCTTCAATCAAATACTATGGGTAACACTTCATACCAAATAAAACTTTTATCATAAAGTTTTTTTTTTCCTTTTTTTATAAATAGCATCATATGATGTTTAAAATGACCCAAACAGCACACCGATCTCTATTAGACGCCTATACCTCACTTCATAAAACGACGAAAAATTTCTATTTCGAATCTTATGGAGCTCTATAGGATTTCCGAGATGTGCTCTCTTTGAGGCCATAGGACGTCTTATATATCTACACATATCTCTCAGTTCAAAATTTTATAAAATATAATTTTATAGAGAACATAATAGTTGGTAAATAGAAGGATTTAAAAGGTAGCATAACATATTTTGACTAAAAAATATTGATATTTAAAAAGGTTTTACAGAGTTAAAAATTAGTTTGAAAAATTTATATTTTAATTGACCTATTTAAACAGACGTTGCTCTCTTAAATTGTTTTTTACAATTAGTTCAATATTTTATAAAATATAATTCTAAAGATATCAGAAAAGTGGAAGGATTTAACAGGTTGTAAAAAGTCCTTTTGGATAAAAAAAATTGATATTTGAAAAAAAAAGTTTTAAAAATTTGTTCCAAATATTAATATTTTAATCAATTGAGCTATTTAAACAGACATTGCTCACTTGTAATGAATTATAAAATACAAAGCAATTAAATTTTTTCTGTAATAGTTAATACATGAAATTTTGAAAAGGTACTAGTCCCCTTAAACAATACAAGGAAATGGGGTCCTGGAAAAATAAGTCAAAGAATTTAATTAATACGAAGAGTCCTAGAATAATAATTTTTAGAAGCTTAAAAATAGTTTGCATAACTTTCCTCACTTTTGTTGAACAATTAAAGCAAACAAGCTTTCAAATTTTCGAATACCTCTATTATTTACAATTTTGGCATTTGGATCAACTTTTTACGATTTTGCAAATCTCCACATAAATTTATTTTTTTGGCTTGTACTTGAATTTCGTATTGTTGATAAACTGAAATCCGATAAATTGGTTTAGATATTATATAGCTTCAATTTACAAATACTATGACTTACACTTGATACCAAAAAGACTTTTATCATAATATTTTTTTCCTTTTTTTATAAATAGCATCATACGATGTTTAAAATAACCCAAACAGCACACCGGTCTCTATAAGACACCTATACCTCACTTCATAAAACGTCGAAAACTTTCTACTTCGCATCTTATGGAGCTCTATAGGAGTCTTTTTGAGATCTATAAGATGTTTATGATATCTACACATCTCTCTATAACACGTGTATAAAAGCGCAAATTTTTGCGTGATTTTCGCGATTTAGATGTATTAGATTTAAAGGACATGCTATTCCGAATGTTTTAGATCTCAAAAGGACGTGCTA
This sequence comes from Pardosa pseudoannulata, assembly GCA_032207245.1. Lineage (NCBI taxonomy): Eukaryota > Metazoa > Arthropoda > Arachnida > Araneae > Lycosidae > Pardosa > Pardosa pseudoannulata. The sequence continues at coordinate 111,311,463 of CM063511.1, forward strand.
TTCCATACTAAAACATTGTATGTTTCATCTTAATAATAAATTAGCTTAATTTATTTTGAACAATTTTCATTCTATCTGAACACTTATGCAAAAATAATTGCTACAGGGTAATTCCATACCAAATCAACACAAGGTTTCTACCTGACCTCTTCCAATTTTGATTAAATTTGGTATAGTAAGTGATTTCATGGTAATAAAGAAAATCCCCAAATCTTATGTTCAAATAATAATTGGTTTGGAGTTATAAGGCTTTAAAGTTGCAAGATTTGTCTAAAAAGTACACTATCGGCATACATTTAAATTGCACTTGCTACTCACCTAATTAAGCTAGAGATATGTGCAAGGTGTTATTTTAAACCTTTTTTAATGGGCTTTCATATAATATACAACAAATGATGACTTGGAATTTTTTTAAAAAAATTAAATTTAAATTTATATTTAAAATTTAAATTTCTCAAAAAGCCAAGTTTTTAAAATTTTGAAAAACATCTCAAAAATTGCTCATATTATTGTTAATTAATCCTCAAAGTTTCATGTTGGGATCATAATGGGATCACAAGCTACAAAAGTTTTTTGTCTGATATATTTACTATTGCAATAACGAAAATGAGAATATGCATTCATTACTTTTAATCTAACTTATCTGTATAGGATGGCATTAATGTTTACACACTACCTTATCGACATATACTCTAGTAAATAGTACATTTAACATTTGTGAAGATTTTAGAATGAAGAAAAATTATTAAAGTGCATTACTTTTGATGGATGGTGCTACTTATTTAGTTGAAACTGGTAGAAAGCTTTGTGTTTTAAGAATATCTACTTCAGAAAGAATATACATTGGTCCTGTTGGAGTTAAAGGATCCACCTTACACATAACATCGGAAATTGGAATCCATAGTACATCTGGCTTATATAGATATACAAAAAGATGGTGATGGTCCAGATGAGTGAAGGAATGACACTTTAACTTCTTCAGAGTTTTTATCTTCTTTCTCTTAACATAAATAAAAGCCATTAGTTGCAATTATAAACAGCACTTCGCCTGTCAACACTAATGTTTGATGTATCATTTCGAATTTTAAGTATATTAATTTATTTTATAATCAGCTGCTAATAAGAATAAAATTGTACATTTGAAACTTTTTGATTTTTTTTGCGTAATTTTACACGTGCACATTGATATTTGTAGGGTGTTTAAATTTGCCACTTTTACATATCCCTTAAGTTGAGATTTATTTATTAAAAATATATCCTTATGAAACTGAATATTTTCACAGTTACAACCCTACTTTCACTCTTCCAGGATATAATAAAACAAAATAATTCTATGTAAATAACAGAGTGCAAATAATTTTATCCTAGCTTTTACTTGCTTGATAAAAAAATGGACTTTTAAAAAAATGGAAATCTTTGTTCCATCTGCTTAAAAAGCATTGTTTTATTTGCATGCAAATAGTCGTTATCAGCCGTTTTTTTTTTGTTGCCCTGTAGTGTTATTGTAAGTTACATGGACTTTTTTCGTTATAGACAGTACGGATTTCAACCAAAACTTTTGTTGGCTATTAGATGTTACAAAGCTCCTAACTATAAAAGTCAATATTCTACGGCTAATCATTTTTGAATTATATAGAATACATACATCCGTACAGACATGTACATGTCCGTACTTGACATGTAAATCTGTACATGTCAAGTCAAAACTAGTCAATTCTTTCAGGAATATCGAAATGCATATTTAAAGTTATAGTTTCGGTGTACGTACGTAGAAACCTAAAATCTAAAACAGCCGAACGATGGTAGAATGGTTGGAGTGCTGGCCTTCGGTACCGGAGTTCGTGGGTTCGAATCCCGTTGCGGCATGGATGTTCGTAGCCGTTCAGAATCGGATTTAAGCAGTAGGTCCAGGTCTCATTAGCCCTCTTGTTGTAAAAAGTAGACCGCAGCACTCCAAACCAAACTAAAGCAAAATCTAAAATATTCAAAATGGATTCATGTATAATCAAAATGATTATTTTCACTGAAATCTGGAGATCGATAATTTTCCCAATTACAACATTTCCTTTACTTCGCAAAAGGAAGAGAAATATTTCTAATTTTTAGTGGAACTTTATTTCCAGTAATATTTTTATCAAAACCTTCTGTGAAATCTAAAGATTGAAATTGAATAAATCAAAGTTTCCTGAAATTGTATTTATCTTTTACTTATCTAAATTTTACGAAAAACTATAATAATTTAAATATTTAAATTTAAATTTAAATATTTTAATTTATATTTAAATTTTACGAAAAATTATAAATGAGTCTCCGTAACTAATACGGTCATTTATTTTTATTTAAACTTTTTTCGTAGAAATAATGTGGACTATATACAGAAGTACCAAGAATAGACTATTTCCATACAGAATAAAACGTTCCTGCGTTTAACACTTTTACAAGAAAGAACTCCAGAAATAAAAGGTGATTGATTTCTTAGGACAAAGTTACCATTGCCTTCTACGTAAAAATCAAAATTACTTCAGAAGATAAATGAAAGCCTTAGAAAATACTTTCAGTTCATTTTCTAGGAGAATTAATAACTGAAACTTGTTAATACTACTACCAAATTGATTACAAGATGATTTGATGTAGTATTTTTAGGAGAATTTTTACCTACGAGAAATTAATGCAGAAACGAGGGTGAAAACAGCTAAATTATTTAATTACAGAATAAAATATTTATGGCTTATTAATGTCTTTTATTTAACTTCACTTGTGTGTAAGTTCAAATTTTGACATCAATTTTCAACTACCTTCCTAACTAGCTAGAGAGCTGATATTTTGTACACAGGCTCATTTCCGGTGACAATAAAATAGTCTAATTTTTCATATAAAAATAAAAATTATTGAATATTTAAATAACTAGCATATAGCCGGTCATATGACGGGATCATTTAAACTTTTAATTTTCCAGAATTGTAAAGTACCCTATGAGGCAGGTAAAAAAAATGTTTTTTTTTTTTGGCTGAGAATTATCGGGTACACGCTCAATAATTTGTTTATCTTTACTGACCGCATGTTTCTGCCAACCTTAATTTATCTTATCACTTTACTTGGTACGATGGACAGCAGAGGTTTTAATATTGACGGTGGTTTTTTGGAGGTATAAATGAATGATGTTCAAAATTTATCAAATTAGTAATATTTAGCATTAGTGAATTTAATTATAGAATTAACTATGTGATGAAAATTTGCACTTCTTTTATTCAGGTAATGAAAACTTGAAAGTCTAGGAGGATAAATTCAACGAAAACTTGTTACTAGTCAGCAGAAATCAATGTGGCATTCTATTTTAAACGTCAGGGAATCAGAAATAGCTTTTCTGAAACCAATAAAAGATATATAGAGCAAAGGAAAGACATATCAAAACTGCTGTCACGAAGCAGTGTTCTTTTTAAATAGATTACGTTTTGATTATGGTCCTTTGCAGAATGGATGAGCAAAGAATTTAGTAAAATAGAAAATTCTTATAATTATAACATGTAATTATTTTTATTTGGAGATAATTAGCATAATATTTAGCATAAATATTTAGAATTAGTGAATTTAATTTTCGACTTAACTATCTGATGCCAGTTTGTATTTCTTTTATTCAGCTAATAAAGACCTGGAAGTTTACTCTAAATTCAACAAAATGGAATTGCTGGTTAGTTGAAATCAGTGGACAATATATTTTAAACTTCAGTGAATCAGAAATAGCTCTGCTGAAACTAATTAAAGAAATATAGAGCAAAAGGAAAGGCATCGCATATCACAGCTGCTGTTGCGAACAGTGTACTGTTTATATATTACTAGATATATTACGTTTTGATTATAGTTCTTTGCAGAATTGAGAAGCAAAGAATAAAAAAAAATGGAAATTCTAAAAACTAACACGAAATTGTTTTCCAGTGTGGAAATGATTAGAATAAATATTTAGCATTAGTGAACTTAACTATCGAATTAACTATGTGATGAAAATTTGCATTTTTTAAATTCAGGTAATAAAAACCTGAAAGGTGGTTAAATTCAACGAAAACTTGTTACTGGTTAGCTGAAATCAATGGATATTCTATTTTAAACGTCAAGGAATCAGAAATAGCTTTTCTGAAACCAATAAAAGGTAGAGTAAAGGAAAAACACATCAAAGCTGCTATCACGAAGTAGTGATGTTTACAGAGATTGTCCTTTGCAGAATGGATGAGCAAAGAATTTAGTAAAATAGGAAGTTGTTATAATTATAACACAGAATTATTTATAAAGTGGAGATAATTAGCATAATATTTAGCATAAATATTTAGCAATAGCATATAATCCGTCATACGACGGGATCAGTAATTTTTTTAATTTTCCAGAATTGTAAAGTACCCTATGAGGCAGGTAAAAATATGATTTGTTTTTTGGCTGAGAATAAACTGGTGCATGCTGAATAATTTGCTTATTTTTACTGATCTCATGTTAGTTGCCAACTTTAATTTATCTTGTCATATTACGTGATAGGATAGAGAGGAGAGGTTTTAATATTGGTAGTGATTATTTGGTGGTATATATGAATGATGTCCAAAATTTAGCGAATCGATTGCAAACCGCGTGGTTATGTATAAATAAACAAATACATAAACGAACAAACTTCTTCATTTTTAAAAATATATAACTTAAATGCTAGATATTTATTAGTCCTTGAAACAGATTCCTAGATTTTTATGAAAAGAATTTGTTGTTAATACCGGTGATAAAATTTTCATTGCAACAAAAAATAATCGATGATTAAATTTAAAATTATCACATATGTACCTAATCTATTATTTAAGCCAAATATAAAAGAAAATTATTTACGTAAAATCTCAGTTCAGTGATAAAACGTATGAAGATAATGCAGAAGATATTTAAATAATTTAAAATAACGAATGATTAACTTATAAGATGATTAAAGGAATGACGTCATAATGCTAGAAAAAAAATGTTATTTTCATTTACTTATAATGTGATAAACTGATGAATTTAAACAACTGCCTTATCTTAACGGGGAAAAATAGGGCTTGAAATAATAGCATTAAACTATCGAAAAGGGGGAAAGGGTGGATTTTGAACGTTTAACCCTCTAAGTGGTTCGCACGTACAATTCCGCCAAACCGATGATATCTTCAAAGCGGTTGTCACGTACAACTTTAGACCTCCAAAAACGTTCCGGCAATGGATGTAGTGTACATTTCTGCCAGTGTTTGAGGTAGGAGGTTCAGATCGATTGTTCAGAAACTGCATCCCTCTTTGACTGACATTTATTGAGGGATGCACCCCTACTCCCTGAGTCACAAAGACGCTGATAGCTTTTCATGGCTTTGTAAATCTCCATTTCGAAGTATTTCGTTTGCGGTAACAGATGTATCTCTAATTGCACTATTGAAATATCTTGGATAACTTTCGTAAAAAAATATAAATAATTCTCTTAAAGAATATTTTTATTTGTACTTTTAGAATCCATTATTTCTTATGTAATAATATTCGAAACTTGACGAGCTTTATGTGTATTAAAAATTAACAATCTATAATATCTCTTTAGATATCTATTTATAACCGGAAGTAAAAGCACAATAACGGAGGTGGGTATCCCGTATTCCATTCTAGTCGACAAAGGGTGAAGTAAACAATCATAGAACGCTTTAGCTATTGACACAATAAAACTTTAGCGTATTTTTTGGAGACTTTTTTTAATCGGCGTGTTCCACTCGGAGGGTTAAAAGACTTGCTTTGAATTTTGCTAACCCTCACTCATCAAGAATCCAATATGGATGCCTCTATCCATTTTATGTCCAACCGCTTCATAGATTCAAGGACAGACGGACAGATAACTTAGACTATTATTATGTAAGGGATTTGATATAATATATAATTTATAATATGCAGAATATATTTTAATTAACCGACAACTTTAACACTAGAACCGTGAAATGGGCCATTTTGACCCAAACAGTATTTTGTGTTCATTTTCACAAAAAGTTACTAACTAAATAGTAATAAATTTCTTGACTTTTCAAAATTTTATATCCATAAAAGCTTAGTTAATAATTTTATTATTTAATTAAAAATGCATTCTGTTTCTTTGAACAGTCTGTCTGTGTTATGGTAAAAAATAATCAATTTTAAATACTTTGTCAGTATTTGGTGTTTCAATAGCTTCATGGAATATTTTACAATGTAAACAGCTTGTTTATTTCATAAAAAACTCCTAAAATAGATGAATGTTTTTGTTGACCGCGGTAAAGACTCTTAAATCGCAAATCGATACAGTTAAAATAGCTCTTCATCGTATGCAGTACTTGTTTTTTTACAATTTTCGCTGTGGTGTTTATTGAAGATTTTTAATGCACTCTATTTCTCATCAAAATAAATTATATCCCGATAAATCGATAGTCAGTTATTATAAAGTGGTGCATGGAATCAATTTCATAACAAAAGCTTTATCATTCACGCTGCTATCTAGCAAACAAGAAAATTACTGGGAGGTTGAATGGAATACGATAAATTCCCGCCTTAAGGTTTATTATATGACAATTCATGTAGGGAATTTAAATTTTTTATGTCAACTCTCTTAGTGTAACTTTAGAAAAGGATGTTTTAGTTCTTCATACTTGATCTTTTTTTGGTTCTTTAAATGTCAGCATCTGGTGATTTTTACCTTCATTTTTTTATTTTGCCTTTACCTTCAAAGTAGATTAAAGTTGTGTTTTTTTTTAAATATTAGGATATAGAATACACCGACAATATTCTTGTCAAAAATGACCAGTGTATTTTTCATTGTTATTGAACTCCTATTTCTTTTTTATAAAATTATGTAATATATATATATATATATATATATATATATATATATATATATATATATATATATATATATATATATATTGTAGCGTACTGGGGCTCTAAGTGAGCCCGGAAAAGGGATAGCGGAGGCCTACGTGCAGACTATGATATTTATTAAGAAACACAATATTGAAGTTATGCTACAGATGAAAATGATGAATATCTACAATGAAAAAAAATGATCGATGCAGGAATCAGCTTCCTAAGAGAAAAAAGTGTGGGGGAGGACACTCTCAGTCGCTCCCTCGAAGTCTGGGCCGATGAGTTCACACCACTCGATCAGTCAAAAATCCTCCCTGAGCCTCGAACTCTGCTGCTCTTATATAGTCGTCTGCTCGCAAGAATGTCCGTCCCATCTGATCGGACAGATGGTTGCTGACGTGTTGGGGAAAACGCGTGTCGGCTCTCTCGCCAGCAGGTGTCATTGAAGCTTGCAGTAATCGAGAGCAATCTCGCGTTGCCCTTGGACAACCCTTGGCGAACAAGATAAGAAAGTATTGTGGCCTGTAGCATTGTTGCAATGTAGAGGACTTGCTGTAGTGTGAGAGTCTTTTTTTCGGGATGCCATTGAAACTAACACTGGATACAGTTCGCTATCATCCCAAAGAATGTCTCAGACAGAATGATTGAGATGTCAACAATCCTCCATTCAACATCCATTCTACGCTAAACAACGGCCTTTCACTATGCAAAGAAGAGCCCAGTTCAAAAAGCTCACAAAAGACACGTTTGCTGTTCTTTTACATCATGCCGTCTTTTCTTGCGGTTTTAGTTAAGTCTGTATCAAAATTTAATGTAACGAGAATTCGTTATATATATATATATATATATATATATATATATATATATATAATATATATATATAATACAGTGGACTCCGCTTAATGTAATCGAGGTTAATATTAACAACCACTTATTGTTATCGAAATCACTTGCTCCCGATTTTCTCTATTCATTTGTATGTTAAAATTATCGTTTTATGTGATCATTTGATCACTACATCGGTTAATGTTATCGGTTTTCGAACCTCATTTTAACTGGCAAACGAATATTCACATTGTATTCAGAAGGAACCCATCCTTTCTTTCCTTCTCTGTTGTTTGAATTTTTGAAAATACTCCCTCTTCCAACTAGGTAAATAGGAAATGAACGAAGGAGTGGAATATTACACGTTTCTGAATTCTTTCAGAAATACGCACACCCTACTGGTGGTCAGTGGTTGTCAGATAAGCAAAAGGCAACACATTCTTGTCAGAACTGAGAAGGAAGTATTCACATTTTATGACTTGCTCTTTTACATGTAGCTTGTCGATACGGAAGCCAGAAAGCGAAATATTTTACCGTTAAAACAAAAGATGGAAATTTTAAATAGATTTCACAGGTTATGATTACAAACAATTTATCAATGAGTTCTTAGAAAAAATTGTAGACAGTCAACAATTGATCAATTTCTTTTATTTATGCATACAATTGTTATGTTTTAAAGGATAAAATACATAAATGCAGGATAATATAGGGTGTGTTTTTTCATCTTGTTTTGAAATTTAGTACCTGTGAATTAAAGGGAGGAGAAAATTTATCTAATTTTGCATATAGTGTATTGTTATCAATCGGTTATTGTTATCAAAATCATGGTGTCCCAAATTGATCACATTAAGCGGAGTCCACTGCACATGTAATATATGTGTGTGTGTGTGTGTGTGTGTGTGTGTGTGTGTGTGTGTGTGTGGTGTGTGTGTGTGTGTGTGTGTGGTGTGTGTGGTGTGTGTGTGTGTGTGTGTGTGTGTGTGTGTGTGTGTGTGTGTGTGTGTGTGTGTGTGTGTGTGTGTGTGTGTGTGTGTGTGTGTGTGTGTGTGTGTGTGTGTGTGTGTGTGTGTGTGTGTGTCTGTGTGTGTTGTGTGTTGTGTGTGTGTGTGTGTGTGTGTGTGTGTGTGTGTGTGTGTGTGTGTGTGTGTGTGTGTGTGTGTGTGTACGCACGTACGTACGTACGTACGTACGTATGTATATGTATGTGTATGTGTATGTATATATATATATGTAATAATATCAATATCTAAACCCTAAAGCGTATTCTAAAATTATCCCTTTTTCCCATTCATATTCTAGATCTTAATTTCATCTCTTTATATTAACCATATTTCCCAGCCATCCAATTTAAACGAGGATGTTTTCATTCCTTCAGAGTAATCCCAAATTCTCTCTATGATTCCCAAAACAGAAAATGATGTAGCTGGTATTTTAATTAGGAAGTTATAACTTTCCCATGAAAATTTGTAACTATCAGCAGTAATGCTCCTCTGAGACGCCACACTTTGCAGATGGCTCCAGTCAAAGGTTACTTTCTATAAGCAAATAACACGTGCCTCAGCATTTTTCCCACACACGGGTTTTAGCCGTCTCTAGCAGAAGGTTGGCATTACAATTACTTAGAGAGAGAGCGTTCTGACACCGTGCGGTTCAGACGTCTCTGGATTCTGTGCTAATTTTATAGGATGAAATAAAAGTTAAGTTCGACCACGACAAATGATGTGCTTCTTTCTAACGGACGGTTAGCGGGACACTTGGCAGCCCAGCATGCCCGGGCTGAGGAAAATAATAGGGGCAATTTTAAAATGAGTTTTTAAGTGTAAAGTTCGGGGCCAGTGAGACCCCTGGACGATTACATATATATGTATATATATATATATATACATATATATTACACACACACACACACACACACATATATATATATATATATATATATATATATATATATATATATATACTAGCATATAGCCCATCATATGACGGGATAAGTAAAATTTATTATTTTCCAGAATTGTAAAGTTCTTTATGAGGCAGGTAAAAAAATGGTTTCTTTTTCGGCTGAGAATTATCTTGCAACAAAAAATAATTGATGATTCAATTTAAAATTATCACATACTTACCTAATCTATTATTTAAGCGAAATATAAAAGAAAATTATTTACGTCATATCTAAGTTCAGCGATAAAACGTATGAAAATGATGCAGATGATATTTGAGTAATTTATAATAAGAAATGATTACATGAGATGGTTTAAGAAATGACGTCATAATGCTAGAATGAAATGTTATATTTACCTATTTAACACGTGATAAATTAGTAAAATTAACCGCCTGCTCTTAACCCGGGAAAATAGGGTTTGAAATAATGACATTAAAAGCTCGAAAAAAGGGGAAGGGGTAGATGTCGAACGTTTTAATAACGATAATAGTTTTTGCTGTGATATAAACCATATTTATACCAATTTATTTTAGAATCCGATGGAGAAGATAAACTTTACTCGCTTTGAATGTTGCTAACCCTAATTCATCAGTAATCCAATATAGACTTGTATCCATTCCAGGTCCAACCGCTTCATAAATTTGAGGACAGACGGACAGATAACTTAGGCCAGTGGTTCTTAACCTTTTTAAGCCGAGACCCAAATTTAAGAAATATGTTCATGTCACGACCCAAAAAAAGTCAAAACTTTTTCATTGCTTTATTTTAGAGCGTATTTTTAAAAAATCTTCAATCCTACGATGATGATTTTTTTTAACTTTCAAATTTTTTATTTATTTTTTTAATAATAAAGATAAACAAAAGTACTTTTCGATCCAAGGAATATTTAATTAATAATCAAGTGTTTTTAATAATTTTTATTGACCAAATTAAAATATATTTATAACTTTTTGAAAATAATTGACATTTTAACTTATTCCTAAAAAAAAAAAGAAATATCAATACATATGTTAAGTTTTTTAAATTTTAAATGCAAGTCATACAGTTTTAATGAGAACCTTATGCTTGAATACATTTTGAAAGATCTTCAAACCTCGGTTGAATGCTTGTCAAGGAGCACCTTATATCTATTTCAGGATTTAACTTGTTCTAGGAGGTGTTGGTATTACTTATTATTTGGTGTATTACTAACTTTTTTGGTTCGACTCAGCGCGACCCAAGAAATATGCTTCGCGACCCAATTTTGGGTCACGACCCATATGTTAAGAACCGCTGACTTAGGCTATTATTATATAGGAAATAGTATGTGTGTTTGTCAGGTTTGGAAATTGGGGAATAATTGTCAGGGCTAGCTGGGCAATTAAAGCTGCAATCGTGGTGGCATCCATACTTGTGGAACTTTACACTTATTGAGGATCAAAACTCATCGGTCAATTACCTTTACAATGCAACTTCTTTGCTTAGAATGCTCCAAGAGTGTATGTATTTGTCACTAATATATACCACACATGGTTTAGTGGTTTTGTTAACTTGAGAATTAAGTTAGTTCAGCACTTTGGGGAAGTCAATAGTGAACTTTGATCATTTAAACTATCTCAATGTAACTCAGCTGAAATTGTGGTGGCATTAGAAAAAAAAAGTCTAGAATTGCGGAATTTTGCACTTATTTAGGATCAAAACGCATTGGTCAAACAATTATTTTTAGACTGCAACTGCTTTGCTTACAATGCTCAAAGAGTGTACCCATTTCTCAACGATGTAGGCCACACAGCGAGCTATTAGCGAGATTTTATTACCTTGAGAATTAATTGATTCAGCACTTTGAGTTAGGCAAGAGTGAACCATGATTATTTAAGCTATCTAGGAAACACGCATTAGTAAATTATTCCAGAAATAATATTTTCCTGTGACAGTTGAAAAATATAACCAGCAGACAGGAAATTGGCATTTATTCCAGCGTTCGTTTTGAGAATCGGGTAAAAAGAATTTAAGTCGAAAAACAGTCCTTTATCTGACATTTTTCAGCTGGCAAATTAGGTATTAAAAATGAGAAGTGTGGGGGGGGGGCGAGAATTATGGATATATATTTTATAGATCTAATTGTGATATTACATGCACACCCACATACACATATACATCAGTGGCGTGCGGTCCATATGTGCAGGGTGTGCACTGCACAACCTGGCAAAATTATGAGGAACAATAATTTTCTGCACCTATGTCTACCTATCTTTATATGGTGTATAATAAATATTATTTATAATATATTCAAATATGTTGATTTGCTCGCTTGTATTCCAGCAGTGCGTGCGGTACTAGGTGCTGCACCACGTAGCGCGTTCAAAAGCAAACGAACATAGGAAGTTTTGATGTGTACGCACTGCGCACTAAATTGAAAATCACGCTTTATATGTATGGGCTACTAGAGAAGAACAGCACTGAGGCAAATGCAGCTATTATTCCTGCACTTGACATTCAGAATCATCCGAAGATACGATTTATTAAGCGTTGTATTAGAGCGAGGCCTTACGTGCTGAAGCGCTTTTGGTTTTTTAACTGATTAACTGGCCATACGATTTTGCAGGCGGTTAATGTTTTAATTTATATATTGTAAGATTTTGTTTTCATGGAAATATAAAAAAAGTATTTCATCAATATAAAGTGAAATGTTTTAGTGTGGTAAAGTAATTTCGGTTATGTATTATATTTATTGAAATAATTCGCTGAAAAACAATGTTTTGTTTTAAAGAAACGAATTTTAACAGAACAGTCCAAATTTTACCATTCATTGTGTCATATAGACAGTATATAAGTTATATCTGTAACACCATATCCCTGGTTTTGTTTTTAAAAATTGTCAAGATGTTTTTCGCAGAATATATGATTTCCAAATGTTAAAAATAATTAAGAAATATAATTTATTCCACTAACCGAACAAGAAGCAGTTCGTTCTATTGTTCCAGCGAGCAGTAAAATCCTCTGAACGTGGAATAGACGTTCGGTTTGTCGGCACCAATGACCATCCTGATGAGGCACCGCAGCGGCGGGGGCAATGTGGAGCTACGTTTGCTGAAAATAGTTTTTCGTGGAAGCCCGAAGCGTTGCTTTTTCTACGCCGATATGACGCCATACAACAAAAGACATGATTTTTGCTTCAGTGCTAGTAGAATTGTCATAAGTTTAGCTGTTTTTACAGTTATAACTCGACTACTCGTAGGTCAATATTTTATTTATTGTAATCTTTAAATTTATATTCATAATAAATAACCCGTTTCACAATGGAGAACTCAGATGTCTCAATAATTAAAGATTTATTGGAAAATCCATGTTTTCTGCACACCCTGCATGAAAACCTATCTCACGTCACTGATATACACACAATCCCACATACACATATACATACATATACACCTCACACACACACACATATACATACATAATCACACATACACATATATGCATAATATAAGGAGTCTGGCATAAGGTTCAGGTGAACGAGAAAGTTAATAGCTTTCTAAAAACGCAGTATTAATATTCCATGTCCTCAACGAGGTATTTTTATAAACTTGGTAATATTTTTGTCTCACGTTAACGGTTAGTGGTTGCACATTATCCAAGACTGTGATTTTTATTTTCATAGAAAAACCATTATCGATGACGTCACAATTATCAATGGCTTTCGCCGAGTCACGCGAGCACTTTCACTAGCGTGACACAGAGAAAACATAAGACGATTGTAAAACCATTATGGTGTTTATTTGAACAAACAAGAGTTAAAAAAAATACATTTGTCCTGGGTTATCAAAAGGAGTTACTTTAAACCTAAGTAAGGTATTTGGAAAATATGTGGATAAACATTCATTCATAAATTGTTGTTATCACTAGCAAATCATTAAAACGAGTTAATTTCTCTAAAATTTTGTGAACGATGTAATAATTTATCCATATAAAGTACGTGAAGTTTGTTTTCAAACACACAATGATTATTGCTGCATTGAAGTATTAATTTTTTTGCTATGTTTTAGTTTTCAGGTGTAAGTTTGGTCAAAAGATTGTTAATGGCTTAAGGTTGTTTACAGTTTAAAGTAAAATAACTTGATTTTTTTTGTTAGTTGCCTTGATTAGGTGTGGAAAATAAATGTCAATATAGTAAACATTCTTTTGTTTAAACTTGAGATTTTCGAATTGTCATAATTTATTACTTCAATAATCTTATGTAATGAAAAACATGACGATTAAAAATATTAACTTTGACATGCATCATTTCTGGCATTGAACTGTGATTTATTTTCTGTATTGTAATCCTGTTTAACGTCAAATAAAGGAGTCGTTCACTATCAAAGCAAACAAGCCCATTTAAATGTAGAGAAACTGAGTTCATTTCTATAGTTAATTCCAGGAAATTTAGATTTTAGAAAATGCTTAATAACTTGCGTATTAAATAAGTAAAAAGTTATGATAAGTAAATAACTAAAAAGTTATTAACCCTCCCAAACGATTTATTTTTATAATGGAAAGAAATGGACTTAGTTTACTCTGGTTGTAAAACCATCAAACATTTTCTTACATCTTTTGGATATTTGTCTTGACATTATACCTTTCATAACCATTTTTATAATTCTCAATGAATAAACATTGTTTGATGGACCTCTTCCTTAATCATTACGTTTCAGGCATACATCAGGCCGAACGATGACCGATTGGTTAGGGTACTGGCCTTCAGTATCAGAGTTCGTGGGTTCGAATCCCACTATGGCATGGATGTTCGTAGCCGTTTGGAATCGGCTTTAAGCAGTAGGTCCCGATCTCATTAACCCTCGTCTTGTATAAAGTAGACTTTAGCACTCCAAACCAACCCCCCCCCAAAAAAAAAAAAAATTAGCCCTACATCAGTGGTAAGTTTGTATTACTTAATTGCCTAAGTCTGCTGATGTTTCCAGTAATTTTCTTATGCAGAATTTGGTCCATGGTTTTTTCTTTATTTTTCCTGTTATTAGATGTTTAACTTGATTGTCGAGCTGGCTTTTATGTATATATATAATACTGCCTGTGTGTTATGTGGTTTTTTTTTAGATGTTGATAGAATTAAAACGTTTTAATAGCTTCCAGTATGTGTTGTTTAGTCAGCAAACTTGACGTTTTAGAACGTAAGTTATCTGCAGTTATTTTAATCAAGTTTACATAATAATCATCCATGGTAATATTTCATCCTCTTGCTGCCTATTATCTTCCCTCTGAATTTGTCAATCCAATTCTTCAACAACTTGCATAGTTTAAGGTGACTGATAAAGTTCAAATGACGATTTTTTGGAAAACAAAATCTAAAAACATTTGTTTATAGTAGTTTATCTTATTTTAAAGATAAAACATTTAGATTTCGAAAACAATTTTCCTTTTGTTTTTGGAGTCATTAGAAACCGAAAACGGCTGTTTGAATCATTACCAGAAGTGCTAGAAATATACAGTGGACTCCGCTTAATGTGATCACGGTTAATGTTATAAATCTCATATTGCTATCGAAATCACTTGGTCCCGATTTTCTCTATTCATTTGTATGTTAAAATTATCGCTTGATCTGATAGTTACATCGGTTAATGTTATCAGTTTTCGAACCACATTTTAATTGGCAAAGGAATATTCACAATGTATTCAGAAGAAACACATTCTTTTCTTTCCCTTTGTTGTTGTTTGAATTTTTGAGAATTCTCCCTGTTCCACATATGGGAAATGGAGAAAAAACAAATGTTTTTTGTTCCTAGAATTTTTTCAAAATACGCACACTTTGCTGGTGGTCAATGGTTGTCAAAAAGTGGAACCAACAATCTTTTAGACTGAGAAGGAGCGTATTCACATTTTATTTTGCTCGCTTACATGCAGCTTGTTTATGGAAGCCAGAAGCGAAATGATGTAACATTAAAACAAAAAATATCGAGATTTTAAATCGTTATGACAGGTTATCAAAAATGAGTCAGCGCAATGCTGCAGCGCTGTTAAACATTTCTTAGCCTCTGAATTGCATTGAATGTGTTGAAACAGGGAGTACAACACCGTTCCGACGACTTTAAAAAACCGTATGATTACGAGCAATTTATCAATGAGCTTCTTAGAAAAAAATTGTAGACAGTCAACAATTGATAATTTTTTTAAAATTATGCATACAATTCTTAGGTTTTAAAGGATAATATACAGTACATATAAGGTGAGTTTTTTCATTTTATTTTGAAATTTAGTGTTTATGAATTAAAGGAGAGGGGAAATTTATCTAATTTTTGCATACCTTTTATTGTTATCAATCGGTTATTGTTATCAAAATCACGGTGTCCCAAACTGATCACATTAACCGGTGTCCACTGTATCTAAAGTAGCAGTGAAAGTGATTTGCTTTGACCGTCAGCATACAAAAGTTATAGCGTATTGTAACTTTTAAATAAAGCGATAAATAGCTTCAGGATATTTCTAAACGTTATCAAATTATAAATATTTTTCCTTTTTTTTCCAATTAAAGCTTTAAATTTTTTTAAACTGATTTTGTTACACCGCTATACCTACCTTAGCAATCATAACTGCTAGAGTAATTTTCAGAATGTAATGAAATTTTGACTGTTTTTAAAGATGTTGTGCATGTATCTTACCAAAAGATTTTTAAACATAATTATTTAGAAATCAGTTAATTGCATTTGTTTAACATTTAATGTTTTATATAATTTTTTTCTCTCAATTACTCGATTAATCTTCCCTCTGAATTTGTCAATCCAATTCGTCAACAACCTGAATAATTTAAGGTAACTGATCAAGTTCAAATGACGATTTCTTGTGAAATAAAATCTAAAAACACTTGTTTATAGTATTTATCTTTCTTATTTTAAGGTTAGACATTTAGCTTTCGAAAACAATTTTCCATTTGTTTTTGGAATCACTAGAAACCAATATGCGGCTGCTTGAATCATTACCAGAAGTGCTAGAAATATAGCTGAAGTGTGCAGTTAAAGGTGTTTACTTTGACTGTTAGCATAAAGAAGTTATAAATAGAGTAATGTAGCTTTAAAATGAAGTGATAAATAGCTGCCGTATATTTCTGAACGTTGTCAAATTATAAATATTTTTCTATTTATCCAATTAAAGCTTTAAATTGTATTTTTGAAAAACTGATTTTTGTTACACCGCTATAACTTAGCAATCATAACTGTTAGAATAATTTTCAGAATGTAATGAAATTTTTACTGTTTTAATGATGTTGTGCATGCATCTTACAAAAAGTTTTTTAAACATAATTATTTAGAAATCAGTTATTGATATTTGTTTAACATTTAATTTTTTTTAAATTTTTTTTCTCTCAATTACTTGATTGATTTATAACTCATTTATACTTTAGGTATTATACATTCTACATTTTCAATGTATATATAATAGGCGGATTTCTACATTTATTAAAGTAATGTTTTACATATTTTTTTAGATAGGTGTGTTGATGTAAAATGAAAAAAAAGTTTGTTTTATCCAGTTTTAATTAGATTTTAACAAAAAATTGCATTCATTTGTTTTAATTTTCACATTTTTCGTTGTTTTATTATTTAATATTCCAATATCTTTAAGAAAAGGTTCTACAAAATTTTATTTAAAAATTAGGGAATATAACGGGATCAATTACCTTAAACTTTATTTAGAAAAATGAAGTTATAGAGCTTGCCACATAGTGTTCAATATTCAGTTTAGAGAATTCAGGATCGTAAATAAAGGTTGTATTAATTTGAAAATTTGTAATCTCTTTAGATTATATTACGTATCTACCATTACTCGTTTAGTAGTAAACGACGTACCTAATACTCACTTTTTTTCCAACAAGTCGCCAAAGAGAGTAGTAAATATATCTCCAATGGAAATACCGTTATTGTTGTTTCAGATGCCATTTGGACAAATCAAGCATGTTTGAACCATACGCTGCATGTATTAAGGCAAAGGGGTGTCAACATTGTACAGGATGTCCCAAAACGACCGCATAAATTCTGCACAGCTAGGTTCCTCATTGGAAGTACATAAAAACTGTCCAAAGAAGCGTTGCTGTACGATCCATAGTTTACGAGAAAAATACGAAAAATAAAGTATGGCGTCACTTCCGGTGCAAGAAAAAACACTTTATTTGAACATATCAACAGCAATATATGCACGGGCATAATCCCTAATAGTTTGTAAGGCATATCCATTACATCAGCAGTACATCAGGTACATGTCGCGGAAATCACGAACGGAATATATGGCCACCATACGAAGGTAAGATGCAGCCTTATAAATACCAGTTCAACAGCGGTTTAACGTCATTCCATGGCGCGAGTGCATGCATGATGCGATATATGACGCGAACGTTTTAAGCATTATCATCTGGAAAAATATGCAAATACTGTTGTGGATATGTCCAGTAAAGTGTTTTTGTTCTTACACCGGCAGTGACGCCATACTTTGTTTTTCGTACTTTTCTCGTAAACTATGGATCGTAGAGGGACACTTCTTTGGGCAGTTTTTATGTACTCCCAAAGAGGAATCTAGCTGTGCAGAGTTTATGTGGTCGTTTAGGGACACCCTGTATTGGCAGAACGACGTTACTCAAGAGGGTCCTCGTAATTTAGAAGCAGTGGCCAAGCAGTGACCAATAGCCCTAGTCTGCCACTCCCAAAGGTATTCTTTGAGAACTCGGAGGACACTGTAATCATGAACATGTTTATGCATCCGATTTACCACTTTTAACAAACACGGCGGATCTTAGGTCGGTTCTAGCTCCTAACCCGCAACCTTCCAGTTACGAAATCATTGCCTTAGCCGACTGAAGGAAATAACTTGAAGCATAAAAACTTTAATTCCTTTCGCCTTATTGGGCTCTATATTCTGTGGTAACTTTTCCTCCTCTTGCTGCCTACTATCTTCCCTCTGAAGTTGTCGGTCAAATTTAGCAGAATCCCGTATAATTTTTATACACAAAACAACGCTTGAAAATATATAGTTATTTTTAACAGTACATCAATTTAAACTTGATTCCTAAGGGTTTCTATAGGCAATTTGTCTTTAATGTTCTGTATAACAAAGTATGTTTTTTTTCCATGAATTTATCAGGACATTGATCTCATGCTAATGAGTAATAGAGAAATGCCGATAAACTTTTGGGCGCCATCCAGCAAGAGAGAATATTATTATATGTGCCAATGAATATTTTTAAAAATGCTTTAATATTATATTAAAGAACGTAAAATCCATACAAAAATGTAAAGTAAATGTGCACTGAATTAATGAAAGCCCATTATAAACAACTCCCCATTCGTTATAACAAAAATAGTTTATAATTATCTTTTATATATAAAGAACTTTTTTAAAGTTCTAGTTTTATCTTAAATTCAGCAGCTTATAGAACCAATATAACTGTCTAATTGTCAGGAGATATGCTCAGAATATACTGTAGATATACAACATAACCAAATATATGGCGACCAAAAGTTCTAGTTTTATCCTAAATTCAGCGGCTTACAGTCCTGAAACTAAAAGAACTGTCCAAGACTAAGGAAATATGCTCAGAGTACACTGTAGAAATTTGTTGATCAACAATTCAGAGGAATATATACAACATAACCAAATATACTGCCATATAAAGTTCTAATTTTATCCTAAATTCAGCGGCTTATAGCCCTGGAACTAAACTGTCAAGGAGTAAGGAAATATGCTCAGAGTATACTGTAGAAAATTGTTGATCAACGATTCAGGAGGATATATACAAATAACCAAATATACTGCCACATACAGTTCTAGTTTTATCCTAAATTCAGCTGCTTATAACCCTGGAACTAAAACAACTGTTCAGGAATAAGGAAATATGCTCAGAGTATACTATAGAAAATTTTTATTAACGATTCAAGGGGATATATATAGAACATAACAAAATACACGACCGCATATGATTGGTTGGAGTACTTTACTGTTTTACTGTACGAGAGCTAATGAGACTGTTTTAAGCTGATTCGAACCGGCTACGAACACCCATGCCTTCTTTGGTATTCGAAGCCACCAACTCCTGTATCAAAGAGTGGCGCCCTATCCATTCGGCCAACTCTTGGTGAAATAGAAATACAAGTTGGTCCATTGGTTAACGAAGTAATTGGTTTAAAACTCAAAGTTTCTCGAGTGCTAAATATATGGTACACGCTATATACAAAATGTGTTACATATAAAGGAGTTTGTCAATTTTTCTTGTAAAGATCAGGGTGAACGTTATATACGTATAGTATAAATACGGTATTTATTCATTTCTTTAAATTGTTTATGTAAATTTGTGTTTACTTGAAACTGTTTCAAAAATTACTTTTGAGTGCAAAATGTTGTTTATTTTATTAATAAACTGTTGCTAATACTTATATTATTCTTCAAAGTACACAAAATTTTAATGAATCTGACTAGAGTAAAAAATTACTCTAAAAGTGTGATTATAATGTTAAAATTTTAACCTTGACTTTTAAATTACCTGTAAAGTTGTGTGTTTGACAGAATACTAAAATGTTTTTATGAATTAATTTCAATAAATTTTTCACCATGTTTTGGAAATGCTAATGTTTGCGTTGAACACGTATCTCTGAAGTTGTTCTATCATCATTTAGAAACACTTGCGGTAATTTACTGGATCATTAAGGTTTCTTTAATGTTTCGAATATAGAGGGTTTTCATACACTTTATTTTCAAAAACATTTTGCTCAGAAAATCTGTTTGGATGTATATATAATAATAGTTATAAGTACAAACCGACATTTTCGAATAAAATGAAATAATAAATATTTTAATATTGTATAACTTTTTAAGGATTTTTATAATAATGATGAATTTATTGATTTACTTTTTTTTTATAACTTTTTAAATTATAACTTTTCAGAATTTATTAGCAATTTTCTAACTGTTCACTTTATTAACAAATTGAAGAATTGTCCCTCACGTTCACGTAGTATAAGTTTAAATGAAGGATAGAAAAATGTTTATACTTTATTAAATAGCACTCAAGAAACGCATATGGTTTCCTCATCGAAAATTTTATTATAATCACCTAAATACTCCATTTTCTCATTGAGTGTTGTTACAACTTTTTATTTATTAGTACACTATATAAATAAATATTGTAATGGTCACAAATTCAAAGGCAAGATCTTGATGAATTTTGACGTTTAAGGTGAATGGGTAACAATCAATATTGAGTTTCTATGGGATCAATAATAACCTATCGAGAAAATATTTTTACCGGTAGACTTACATTGAAATATTTCTTCACAGAAACTTTTATCGCTTTACAGACTTAAATTTTCTGCTTCAATGTCTATTCTTTTTTTGAAAATTATGTGGGTAAGGTGCTTTTATTTGGTTGAAAAAAATGTTTACAAATATTTTTCGTAAATAATTTAAAACTAAATACGTTTATAGCTCTTTAAAAAAATTACCGTAGAGAATTTTTCCCTCTTTTATGTGCTTTAGTTTATTTAAAAATTCTTTTAATAGTAGCCTTTTATAGGTAGAAATCATTTTTCTATATTGTATGCATTAAACTACAGAAATCCAATATTACCGGTACCCATCCTCCAAGCCTTTTATAAAACTTTTTTGTATGATACACATTCATGTATCATACAAAATGATACATGAACATACTGTTAAATTTTTCATAAAAAAGTACTGCTCTTTTAATATTTTACATTTTTTTTTATATTTATTTTATTTCAAAAGGAATTTGGCAAATTATTTTTTCTTTATTACATATGGGAAGAAGAGTTATTTTCAACAATCAAAAAGGATTAAAATCTAAATTATTAATAAAAATTAATAATCTAAAGGATTTTAATTCTAAAAGGATTTCGTTTCCAACTTCAACGATCAAATTCATATTTGAAGACTGTTTCTAATTTTGAAGAAAAATTCTCAGTGGGATAGTATCGCCCTTTGGAAATCATTAACCTGGTTTAGAGGATTTCAAAGTTTTTAGTCACGCTGCATTTTTAAAATTAGACGTTAAACACAAAACACAAAAAAATTATTTTACTGTATTTAATAAATGTAACGACAAAATAGTAGTGACTATACTAGATAGTTTTATCATTTAAATTTGGAGGACATTAAATTTTACATTTTAGTTTTTCTCTGCCCTAATTTCCCATTGCAGATAGAAAACGCCCACACACAAAACCTCCTTTTACTACAATAAATTTTATAATTTTTCTGTCTACTAAATGTTAACTAAAACGCAAGTGATTTGAAAAGCGAGTAAACAGAAAGATGTTATAACATTTTTCTATGAATCTGGTAAGGTGTTGAATATTCTAATCGTTTTTGCAAACGATGAGAAATTAAATCCAGTCTCTGCCTGGTATTGTCGTTTAACGTAAATTTGTTTTATTGACTTACAACAAATTAACTTAAGGCTGATTAACTTAATATATAAGGAATTGATTATTTTGAGGAGCCCTAATAGCACCACGGAGTACAGTTTGAGAAACTTTGGTCTAGTTTAGAACTCCTCAAATCTTTTGCAGCACCACACTAATACGTGACGATGTAATCTATGCTGCAACACATTTTTTGCTGCAGAGTAACAAAAATCAATTTCTCTAAAATAGAAAATACTCTAAGCATGCATAGAAGCAGAAATAAATGTAGATGAATAACTCTAGAACGCTATCTATAAGCATCGGAGATCTTTTTAAATTGTTTTGGTTAGTTATATATACTATAGTCTATTTTGCTATACGAGGGTGAATGACACCGGGATCTACCATGTAAATCCATTGTAAACGGCGACGAAAATCCATACCACTAGTAATCCAACTAACTCTGGTATCGAAGAGCACCCGTTCAACCTTCGTTCGGTTTTGTAATTAAAATAATAAACTGTTATGACCTGAAAATATATTTAATGTGAAATAAATGATTGTCTTTAACGTCTCAAGGTTTTTGATTTATAATGTGTTTCTCCTAGAAAATATAAGCTAAATCTACGAAGAAACTAATTTATGGACATCGTACTTTTTTTCTTTACTGAAGAGAATGGAACGTCATGGAAATTTTATAATTAAAATAATAAACTTTAAAAACGTGATAATAACCGTTATCTACAATAAATCATAAATGAATTTATTGAATCATTTTAAAATGAAAACATGCGTTACTTTCTTTCCCTATATTTCAAATACATTTTAAAAATATTTGTCTTGCAAATGTAACAAAAGTTGTTGGTAATAATCCCAGATGGTATATGGTGTAGTTTTGCAAGACCATCTTCGTGAATCCAATCCCATGATCTCCATAAAGTCAATTAATACTGACGCATAATTTAAAATATCTTCTTTTATGAATTATAAACAATTCAGTATATGGGAAAGGGAATACCTGGTTAGCTTAACACCAAGGGAACTCCGGAAAGAGCTTCCACTCTTGATGAACGCATTAGTGTGTCCAGTAATAAAATGTGAGTTAGCCGTCTGCAACTTTCTGAAATGTTAATTCTTGATTTGCGTACAGACCCACTTGAGCCTTCAACAAAGTCTCAGAAAATGAGGGCTTATCTTCATCCAAGGTTTCAGCAAAAACTCTTTGGTCAAAAGTCATCAGTTTGTCCATTCCCATGCAGCAGAATGTGGAAAACGCAAGGTCAGCAACGAAAACATAACAATAAAAAACGTTCTATAAAACAGGTTAATTAACCTTAAAAGTAGAAACATTTGTTTAATCTAGTCAGATTACGTGTAATTTTATAAATATTGTCACAAACTGATTGGTACATTATAAAGTTTTTGATTATCAACGTTTTTTACATTAATTTTGTGACGACTGGTAATGTAAGTTCATCTTCTACGAAAATAAATCAGGCAGCAACGTACAGTTTGTCTCTTGTGTTAGTAACTGGTGGAAGTTTGTTCTTTAACTACTAGTTTTTAAAAATTTGTCCTTTTGCAACTTGTTAGTTAACCTTCAAAGTAGCAGAATTTGTTTATTCAATTCAAATTAAGAGCAATTTTACAAATTTTGAAGCAAATCACGTCCTTTAAATATGGTTTACGATTTCCATTTAAACACTTTATGACCTCATTACCGGTTTAACAATAGCTATATTTTTTTACAGCTGCTAAGGCGTTTGCACATTTTTCAAAGGTCTTGAAATGCATTTTTAATAACTTTAGACAATTTTAGCTTCTCGTGACCATTAAGAGTTATAGAACGTGAAGGTTGTATTAATGAGATTGATCCGGTAAGAACACGTCTTTTCAAACCAAAGGTATCAGTCCTCAAACAAGAGTGTAGTTGTTTTGGAATACAAGAGAAAAAAATATCAGTAGATAAAGGAGGAAATATTACCATCTTGTCTATGCTTCACCAAATTTTAATAATGACAAGTCCTCACGCATCGGTTACTTACGTTTAAGATTCGCTTGTAGTGATCGATTAGTCAGTCTATTTATTATGGGTCGTGAAATTATGGTATTTGACGGTTAGGGAAGCCTTTAAATTACGATAATTATAAAATAGGATAAAATTCGTTAATTTTTTCCATTTGTAATACCAATTTATTGTAAGAAGGATTTATTAAAGACTTTGTATTACTTCATATGCACACACACACATATATATATTATATATATATATATACAATATATATATATAAATATAATATATATAATATATATATGTAATATTAAAATCCCTTATTTACGTATTTTAATATCAATTTAATAACTTTTGTTCATAAAGTAAGTTCGGGGTTTGCTCAGTAATTCTGATTTTTTCCTCCAGACACGCTATAGACTTAATTCAGAATCTGTCTATACTACTTTAGCCAATAGTTAGCGAGTTCTCTTCAAACATGTGTATTTTTTATCACGTGATCAATTGTGCTTAGGGATTATTCGTAGTCTTTTTACCTGAGAAATCCCTACTTGAAAAGTGTATGTGCAGGATCGTATTGTGTGCGTGCACGATGTTGTAAAAGTGCTTGCCTGTTGTATTGTTTCATATACCTTACCAGAAATAAACTGTGTTGTGATTGTGAATGAGTCTCGTCCATATTACACACACATACACACACACATATATATATATATATATATATATATATATATATATATATATATATATATATGAAATATGGGTGAGATTCATCCAAAAACGTAACACATTTTATTTCTGGTGACGATACATCAAATCAAAACAACAGTCAAGAACATAGAGATCATCGTGCACACATATTTTTTAAGTAGGGATTTCTTAGGTAAAAAGACTACTAATAATCCCTAAGCACATTTGATCATGTGATACAAAATACCCATGTCTAAAGAGAAGGAGTTTACTATTTGTCAAAGAAGTACATACAGAGGCTGGAATAAGTCTATAGCATGTCTGAAGGAAAAAATCAGAATGACTGCGCAAACCCCAATAACGTAATTTATGAACAGAAATTATTAAATTAATATTAAAATATGTAAAAAAGGGATTTTTATATTACGCACACGCATACACACGCACACACAGAGGGTGTCTCGTAAATGTTTCCATAAACATATAAACATTTATAGAAGATAGGACACACTATAAGGATGAAGAATTACATAGGAATCCATGGGCAGATTTGTCAGGGATAACTGGTCAGATATCGAATATGGGAAAAGAAAAAAGAAAGTGGTTAATTTGAAATAATTTTAAGACATAATAAATACAAATGGTGATACCTAAGTGCATGTTTTCAAGCTCATCGTTCGTATACAGTTTCTTGCTCTCGTACGCCTGTGTCCTCTAGCAATCTCATGCTCGTTTTATAACTTTTCTAGCATGAGTTACTAGAAATTTCTAGAGGTTTCTTCATTCGAGTAGTAATTAGCATACGAAGAGCATGGGATGGTATAAGAACGGTGAGTTTGCTTAGCAACGTAATTTTATTGCAGTCATATTGTGGAAGGTAACTCACTGGAGAATTAAAATAGGACAAAATACTTATCAAAAACCCTCTATTTTCATCTTAAAAGCAGAGAATCGACGAATACGTCTGAAACGGGCAAGAGACAATCGGGCATCTTTTGGGTTTCTGAAAATGCCATCTTGAGGAAGGTGAAATCACGCGGTAAACTTCTCATGAAATCCAGTTTCGAATAGTGGCTGTACTGGGACTTTTAAAAACATTCTTGGTGGAATAAA
>CM063511.1:111342284-111344784 GCA_032207245.1 Pardosa pseudoannulata
TTATGCATATATAATGTTTTTAAAATTTTGATAAAGCTTCTTCAAAATCTCAAAACAAATGTATTTCTAGACTCAACAAATTTTATGCATATATAATTTTTTTAAATTTTGATAAAGCTTCTTCAAAATCTCAAAACAAATGTCGTATTTCTAGACTCAACACATTTTATGCACAGATAATTTTTTTTTTATTTTGGTAAAGCTTCCTCAAAATCTCAAAACAAATGTCGTGTTTCTAGTCTCAACAAATTTTATGCATATATAATGTTTTTAATATTTTGATAAAGCTTCTTCAAAATCTCAAAACAAATGTCGTATTTCTAGACTCAACAAATTTTATGCATATATAATTTTTTTAAATTTTGATAAAGCTTCTTCAAAATCTCAAAACAAATGTCGTATTTCTAGACTCAACAAATATTATTAGATATCTATTTACAATTTAGAAAAGCTTTCTGAAACATTATATTTTTTACCAGATTCTTTGAAACAACATATTAATTAGTACAAAAGAAAAAACAAATTGTATAAATTTTTTATCTGCACTGTTGTTTTGGATCCTTTAAAAAATATTGTTTTTCATTAACACTGTTCAGAAAGAGAAAAAATGAATCCATTTACTTAGCAATTTACTTACCAGTAACGAAAAAGAATTAAATATTTTCCCACGAAAACTTGTTTTTAATCTTTTATGTTGAAAATATTGAATGAGATTTTTGCGTGATTGAGTTCCGAGTCGTATCGAATCTGCTATTTAATGGTCAAAGAAATTCCAAAGACTTCAGTTAACAAATTCATTGTAGCAATAAAAGTTGTAGTAAGTAGAATGTCAGATTTATGAATAACTGCCTTTACTGCCTCTTTTTTTCAAGTTCATTGAATGTGAATGACCACAAATTTTCGAGGAAGTTCAATTTCTTTATATTATTTGAAAAGTTTATCATTTTTTTACTATTACACACACACACATACACACATACAAACATATGTATATATATATATGTATATATATATATATATGTGTGTGTTATATATATATGTATATATATATATATATGTGTGTGTGTCTGTGTGTAAACCAGCAATTCTAAAACGGTCGTGTGCATTTGATTATTGCCCCTATTCTTTTCACTTGCCAGGGCTACTGGGCAAGTAGAAGCCTAGTAAACTAGACTATAAATAATGTTGAAGTAGGGCCACAATGAAGAGAAGCACAATTTTGAGAACTACTTAAATCTTTTTTGAGGATCTGCTAAAATGACATCTGAACCAGCCAATGGTAGACAACAGAAACGAATACGAAAAACACTTTGCTCGAACAGAGGTGTACACAAGAGAGAGACAGATAGAAATTTTTCAAGGGACAAGAAACTTAGTCAGTGAATTTAACTGTTAGATCAGGGAATAAAACTGTGCCATTTGCCGGCGGCAGCTAGAAAATGTGTTGAATGGACAGAAAATTTGCATTTATTGGACAAAAAGCTTTGGGAAATATGTGGCAAAAATTTTAAGTCGAGTACACTCCTTTGAGTCCCATTTTGTGACTGGGAAAATAAATTTTAAGGAATTAGAATGGTAGAGAGGAGATTTTTAAAAAGATATTAAAGTGAAATAATTTTGATGCATTACATTAAAATACATAAATATGTGTATATATATTTAAACAGCGGTTCTGATACGGCCTGTAGAAACATTCGTGGTAGATTAATTGTATACAACAGCACTGATTCATTGAATCTATCGCTATCCTGGAAGAACTGACATCTGGTTTCAAACAGTGAAAGAAAGAACAACACGTAACAGGTAGTCCCGTACTGGAAGGGGATGGTGGGCCCAGGCAGAAATGCTTCAGAGTACTAATTTTTATTCAAACTACGACTTCACAAATTCCAGAACATAATGAAACAGCAGTTTTCTTCGAAGTTAATTCGATACCTTATTAAATAGTTAAAAATATTTAACCATATTTCTTATCAATCACTGTAAGAAAATATACGAAATAGAAAATTACAATATTCTAAGCAAGAAAATGTATAAACAATTTTTAAAAAATAAGTATACATTCTGTTTCATTTGAAGGGATAAGCAGATATGGAATCAAGCACCGTGTAACTAATTTAAGATGACTTTTTAAACAAAGATTCTTATCTCTAATACTAATATGACTTCCGTGCATTGGAAATGCGCTAGACAGCTATTTATCTTTACTAAATCAACCTTGTAACGATTACTCATTCGCACCTCCTTTTTTGCGACTCATGCAGGCTAATCTTTCATGATTAGAACGTTCCCACCCAAACGTTACATTTTTTTAGCTTCCAATATTAATGGTAGCTTTTTGGCGCTTTGATGTCATTTCACCTCTTTATGGTATTTGCTGTATCACTAGAGCAGACGGAAAAAATGCTGTTTTATTGAAAAAAAAACCTTTATAGAAGTAAATCTCTCTAAAACGGAAACATTGCGTCCAAAAAGTAAAAAAAGTTAGCTTTTTAATATT
>CM063511.1:111349784-111369784 GCA_032207245.1 Pardosa pseudoannulata
TTCATTAACGAAATTTGCAAGAAAATCCGAATTTTTGTTTAGAATTTTAAATTTTTTTTCAAAATTTTTCTTATTTTATAAACTTGAACTTCGGTGGGCCTAATGATGGCAGATTGGTTAGGGTGCTGGCTTTCGGTAACGGAGTTCGTGGGTTCTAATCCCACAGTGGCATGGATGTTCGTAGTCGTTCGGAATCGGCTTTAAGCTGTAGGTCCCGGTCTCACTAGCCCTCGTGTTGCAAAAAGTAGTACCGTAGCGCTCCGCAACCAAACCAAACCAAACCGAACTGAACTGAACTATGGCCTAATGGTAAAACGCTGCTCTTCGGTACCGGAGTCTGCGGATTTGAAACCAGCTGTTGGCATGGATGTTTGTAGCCGTTCTAAATCAACTTTAAGAAGTAGGTGTAGGTGTCATCAGCCATCGAGAGTAAAACCGTAAAACGTAGCACTCCAAACAAAACAAAACCATTTTATAAATCTTTATAATCAACATAAAGGAATATTTCTTTCTCGTGTTCCCATGTTGAAAACGTGGAAAATTTTTATTCTTTGATTCTAAGAAAATAGCCGCTTATGACGTTACAGAATATAAAAATCTTTTAAAAACCAAAATATTTTTAAACAAAATGAATTTTTTTTTCAGTTAAAATACTACATTAGTATAACTGCAAGCTTATTCTCTCATACTACAACACAAACTTCTCTACCTCAATTTTGTAATCAAATTTGCATTCAATAATCAAATAAATACATTAATGTAAAGAGTGGTCTTAATACTTTGTTATACATAGGTGTGCTTAAAAATGTTACCAGTGTTTTTAAAACAGTAAAGTATACTTTACTACTAGTATAAGTGCTTCTGCATTTAAATGAAAAAGTTTTCAGTAAAGCGTTTTATAAAATGAATTAAATTTTTAAAAAATTGAAATTCTCACCGTGTGGATTTTTCTTAGAAATCTTTTAATAAAAATATTATTTGTATAAGCAAAAATTTATATTCATCGATTGAACTAATATTATAGAAATATTCGTGCCAACATTCACGCTTTTCAGAAGAATGTTTTTACAACATATTTTCTCTCAAAATGTGTTTTAAAAAACACATTTTGTGAGAAACTGTAATAGCGTTATAAATTTTTGAACATGGCTATATTTATTTACATTGTAATATTCTCATTAACTTGAGTTTGTCTTGATACGTTTAAAAATTAAACATTTTACGCGTATAAAAATTTAGATTTTGCGAAATTCTCAAAATTGAATGTTTATGCGGCATTCATCTAAATCTAAATATCTATAAAGAATGCCTCTAATCTATTGTGGTTCAGTGTGTTGATATCAATCCAAACTCAAAAAAAGATTCAACGAGAAAAGTTAAGAAAAATTTAATAAAGAAAATTAAGTAAAATTAACGCGTCAGCTATCATTGGAATCAAACTCTTATCTCTCTTATCTCTAGAACGCTATAGACGCGCTTTAGGAGGAGAAAAAATAATACACAGTAGTATGCGCATGCGCGTTGGACAGTTAGCTAAGTGCTATACAGTTTTCGTCACAAGTGACGTATGGAAGAAAGAGTTCAAGCGGTTCTCGTCGGAACATTGAATTTTGGGAATGTTATACGTATTAATCCTTATAAGAATGCTTATGTTACTTGAAACATTTTTTTATCGGAATTATGTGTAGGAACGATTCGGAATAAAAGCGTTTCGAGAATTTAATTATGCATCCAATATAGGATATTTCTGAAGGGGAAGGAAACAATTTTTACTGCTTACTTTAATATATTAATTACTTTATTTGTTATAAAAAAATATAGAATGAAAATTAGTTTATACGATTTCAATTATATGAAGTACTTCTTATTCCTCCGTGAAACTTTCATAAAGTCTACGAAATAAATTATTTAAACGAATATACAGTTATTATGAAACATTCACTTATACGGAGGAATATTCAATGCCCTACAAAATGTTTCGTAATGTTTCCCTCAACATACTCGGTTGATTATATTCTCAAAAGAACAATTTTTAAGTATTTTGTACAGGAAAATGAATATTTTCCCTGTTATAAATGTTTTTTTTTATTATTATTATTGGTTGCGTATGATAACTAAGTTTCATATTATCCTTTGTTGAAACGATTGCTGCTTTTGAGGTTTTAAAACTCATCGTTTATTCTTAATACTTCAGTGAATAAGAGTTAGAAAGTTATCCTTACTGCAATGAATCTCTTAACTAATTCTATAGATGAATAAAAAAAATACTCCTATATTGAATTTTAATAGCTTGCTCAATTTTTTCAGAGAAGTGGAATTTTTGTGCCGACTCTTAGGATGACATTTAAATTTTGCCAATTATAATGATAAAAACTACATATAAAAGTTATATAAAAATTTAAATTTCATAACATTTTTCAAAATTAGATTTTTAATTTAAAATACCATAAAATGAATGCTTATTTTACTCAAATCCTTTTCATAACTCTAAGTATATGTCTAAAACCCCCGGTTACAGATTTAAACGCCGATTAAGGACTTAACTGTGCTCTTAATATATAGAGGTCGACTTGACCGTTTTTGCATATTGTTCCGGTTTGACCTGTGTAGAATATAATTTGAAAGAAACATAAGCTCATTTGTGAAAGAATGTGTGTAAAAAAAATTACTCTTCAGGTACAAACGTGATTTTACTGATAAGATGACCCGTTTGGCGCGTGCAGCAAAATTACTCCATTAATGCCGTGACGGACAATGCTGACCGCACATCAAAAAGACGTTAAAAATCCACCAAAATAATGAAATATTAATTATGTTTATATATCCTTGAAATTTATCTAAGCTTGAAAACTAGTAGTAATGTTTCAACCAATTTATATAAAATTCTACGGCGATTAGTTTGTTAAACAGTACGTTCTAGTCTAATTAGTATTCATGTTGCAATAAAGAGACCATAGCTCTCCTAACAAACAACCCGTTAAAACTGTGTGAAGTTGGAGCTATGGACAATTATACTACCAAAGTTTGCAGACTCTATGTATATGGTACCTGATTGATTAGTTTTGGGTATTATGTTAAGTTTGTTTACTACATGTAAGTTAAGCCCCTCAGAACCTGCTGGTAAAAACCAATTTCAAACTTCTGCTTTTGTCAGTATTTGGATTAGGACTCCTGGATCCGTACTAAAAGGAAGTGTTCAGTCATCCGGACATTTCTATTCGAGCAATGCATATCTTAAGATGGTAAGAAATGCTTTAAATTAAACCATTATATAATGATTGACATTATGAAAGCATAACATTTTCAGCATGTAATATTTTAAAAGTTTATACAATCTCAAAAAATTGATTCAACAATCCCATAGGACGAATCCCATAGACTAAAAGGATTTTTAAAATGATAGGCCATAGTGCTACACATCAGTATGCATGCGTGGTAATTAAATTTTAAATATATTTTGTCCTATCTAGTAGGATTTTTTTATGTTACACTTTAATTCTAATTTTATAATAATTTCTTAAGGATTCAAAATTACAGCTCCTTTGTGAAGAACTTTTAAGGTTCTACTTTTTTAGGCTATTGAACGAGGAATTTAGGCTATTGAACGAGGAACGTGAGAACAAATAAGTGTTATGGATATTCTTCAAACCCTTAGCTGGTGATAGGAAAACGGGGCTCAAACACTTACAAGGTTAATTAAGCAGAATATTGCTTTCATAATTTTTAGGTTATATTGCGAAATATTTTCTCTTGGGAAATTGTATGCCCTGATATACATCGATAATAATTTCAACAACTAATATTTAGTAGGAATTATGTTTTTTTCTCTGGAGATAACCTCTGTTTATAAAGAGTTTTAAAATAAAGCTTTTGAAACTTAATGTTGAGGAGAAATGATTTGAAATGATATCATTTCTGTTTTGTTGTTTCTTAATGAATTTAAATACAAAAAGTTTTTTAATAATCGGCAGATCGATAGATGATAATTGATCTTAGACGGTATATTACTGATACACCTCAATGAGTACAGTTTAACCCTTTAGAAAACAGTGGTTTCGTAGAAAAACTTTTATTAAGCATTGTTTTCTCTCTCTTTTTTTTATAGAAATATGAATGGCTTTTTCGGTATTTTATGTTTTTAGAATTTAAAACTTACAATAAATGATAGTACTACATTTAATTTATTTTTTCTTTTGAAATATATGTATTGATACTTGCTGTACCTGGAAAGTTAGTAATTTGATTTTTTTCACTTACAACCCCAAACAAAAATATCTATTCAAAACAACACTTATAAATTGTTAAACTATTTATTTATTATACTTTTTAAGAACACTTATTTATTGTTCTTCCAATATAATTAAAATTTTAAAAAGTATTATGTTCACGCTGTACAAGGGGATGGGTTTCAATTAACCCCCCCCCCTCAATTCCTCCTACGGTGTCTTTAATGCAAACCCTTCTAAGGATTGTAAAGAAAAATTTAAATACATTTTGCATTTATAAGGTTCATAGGTAATATTTATAAACTAATTTCACCAAATTCACCACAAAGTGTTTGAACGGTTAAAAAGTAACTTAAGTCCTTTAAGTATATAAGTATTTAAGAATTCTTCTTTTTAAATTTTTTATAGCCCACTTACATTATGGCTTAGTTTATAGTACTTCTTTTCTGAAAATAATGCTCTTAAATATTAAAAATTAGCAATTAAAAGCTGCTTCTTAACTTTGAAGAACTGTTGAGAATTTGAATGCTTAATATGTCATAATGGATTAATCAAAATTGATTTCGTCATCACTAATCGCCTTTAATATGTCGTTAACTGTAGGAGTACTTAAATTCTGCAAAAGAATGTATTTTAAAGAAAGTCTTGAATTACTATTTGTTTTTTATATGTTTATATTTTTACTATGTTTCCACTGGTAAAATATTGATTTTTTATAAATCATTGATTTTATTCAATTTTTCCAGAATTTGGTCAATATTTTACCCTGTTAAAACAGCTTTTTTTAATCTAGTTTAAAATAAATTTATTTGTGCAAAATTTTACAAGTTTCAACATAATTTCATTAAAGTTTAAATTGCTGGAACAGATTTAGTATAGGCCCTCAATGACGACTTTTTACATTTGGTAACAATTATATCACAATAAATACGTTGCGATATATTTTGGCGACACTTTTGTAGCCAAGTCAAGCGTTATATGGTTAATACAGTATAAATTGCATTGAATTTAACTCTAGTACTACAGTAGTAGTTTTTCTTCTAAAAAATAAGATATTACAATATCAAAATGTATATAAAGTTAGAAACATTCATAGACAATTTTAATAGAATTTAGTTTCTTATCAGTCAAGGTTCTTACACACTTTAGTCGCAGTTTTTTATAGATATATTTTGTACATATCGCTATTTTAAAGTTAGAACAAATATTTACAGTTTTATTTCTGTACTTCGAAGCTTAGTAATAAACCATTTTTCTCCTATGCACAGATTTTTCAATATTATATTTTCATAGATTTTTATCAGCAAGAAATTAGGAGAAGTCAAGAAATTAATTTTAATTTTGCTAGTAATTTTTGGGGAAAATTAGCCACAAAATGGCTTTTGGGTAAAAACCACCCATTCTGTAGTTGTAGTGTTCAATTTTGAAAAATATATGTTTAAAAAATAGACATACAGGAAAAAGATCATGAACGCTGTATATCCAGAAATTATAATGTACAATTTACTCTTTTATTACAAGTTTATTATTTACTAGTTTTATATCCTGCTCAGTTTACAGACCTTATAACTTTCAGAAATAAATGTAAAGATGAGCCAAATTTTAAAGAGTCGCTAATGAGGTATTATACTAAAGCTGTACCAAATTGCTGTCAACTCCTAAGCCCCGTTTATATGTGCTATAAACCAGTACAAATGCGGAATAAATCCCTGAATTGTACTCACCTTTCAATACTTATCCCCATGGGTTAGCATGATTTAAATCAGTTGATTTTTTTTGGAAAAATCATTGATTTAAATCAATTTTTTTTTACTACTTTTAAAACCTATATTCCAAAGACAGGAGAATTGGGAATCAGTCAGCACAGTAATACCAATAAGTAAATAAGGATAAATAGATAGCATGTGCTTTCCAAGAATTTAGGGGTTGTTATCAGAAAGTATGTAGTAGGGGTAGTACAATGATTAATTATGACTGGTGGAATTCATTTTATGTAATGAGAGGTAAAGAGAGTATTACAGAACTTGAAATCCAGTTTGTCTACCAAATAACAGCCATGGCTTCAGCTGCTGGAATGGAAAGACAGTTTTCTTCTTTTGGTATTGTTCATTCTAGCCTTCATAACCAATTAAGAGTGGGTAAAACATCAAAGCTAGTGTTTTTATTGAAACAATTAAATCCATGATTCGGTGCTTAAAATATTAAAATAATTGTGATTTGTTTTTTTAAATAAATAGTTTGCATTAAAATAATATTTAACTCGTTCTTTAAATTCACATCTTATTTTGTTTGCACTATCCAATTACAAAATAATGGAATGTATTTAGATTAAAATTTATATATTTAATTTTTGGTAATCAGTGTGCATAATATACTAGATAGATAAGATGTTACTTCTTATAACAAACTAATCTATGTATATTGCAAAAAACATAAAAACAACAATTAAAATTAGTATTCAGAAAAAAATCAAAGAAATCCGTTTTGATTTAAATCAAATAAATCTGATTTTTTTTTATTTTTTTTTTAAATTATTTTGTTCCAACCTTGTCGCTGGCCGATTGGTTAGGGCGCTAATCGTCGGTACCGGAGTTCTTGGGTTCGAATCCCACTATGGCATGGATGTTCGTAGCCATTCGGATTCGGCTTTAAGCAGTAGGTCCCGGTCTCATTAGCCCTCGTGTGCAAAACAGTAGACCGTAGCGCTCCAAGCCAAACCAAACCAAACCAAACCTTGTTCCAACCTTGCTTATCCCTAACTAGGGGAAAAATTGAGGTGTACAAAAATTGCACCTTCCTGCTAGGGTAATTGCAGTTTAACCTCCTTTCCCAGGATGCTTTGCGTTTGCTGGCGATAGTTTTTAAAATTTCCGACTCTACTGCTGCAAAAAGCAATAAAAAAATGTAATTGAAAAATTTTTACAGATGAGATTGCAACTCAGAACCAAAATTACAGCCAAAAATTGTCTGAGAGGACCAAAGAGGAAAGATATTGTTATTTGTGAATGATACTTCAGTAAAACAAAATTAAGGTTTAAAAGCATATTTGAGTGTATGGCAATTATCCATTTTTAACTCGAATTATTAAAAAGATTTGATGACAAACGAGAAAAGACAAAAACCAACGAGAAAAAGCTAAAACTGAAGGGAAAAGGCAAATATAGCAGAATACAGAGAAATCAAATTTTCGGTCAGAGACTCGGCAAAACTTTTTATGGCCGAAGCTATTTTTTTAGGAACGTGTTCATATACAGCTAGGCAGATGGCACCTACACACACGTGGAACATTTTCTTTTGATGTAATGTTTTTTTAGAATTTCGGGAAGGGACTGGTCCCCCAAATCCTTCCCCTTGCTTACGGCCTTGTTGTACTGATATAATGACAGAATAACGGATCGAATTAATTCTTACATTTTATCCTCCTTACTCTTCTGCTTCTAAAATTTTCATCAGAATTTAAAAAAAATTTCACGCGATTCAGCTTGACTAAACAACTTGGTTCCCCCGCCAACTTGGCGATAAAAGTTTAAGTATGGTCGCCTAACATTTTCTCCTGATCTCACCGTGTCTAAACAATCTGTATCTATATTTATATGATATTTGCATCCAACTCTCCTTGTGTAACATTTACATTAACGCTTAGTTTATACTACTTCTTTTTTGAAAGCCGAACAATGGCCGAATGGTTAGGGTGCTGGCCTTCGGAACCAGAGTTCGTGGGTTCGAATCCCACTATGGCATGGATGTTCGTAGCCGTTCGGAATCGGCGTTAAGCAGTAGGTCCCGGTCTCATTAGCCCTCGTGTTGCAAAAAGTAGACCGTAGCACTCCAAACCAAACCAAACCTCCTTGTGTAACTCTTTTGTTATATATTAAAAGTGTGCAATGCTGAAAAAAATAGATATAACAAACCATTAATGGTTAACTATGGCAGATTTTTAATAATTTTGAGCTGTTGAGTATGTAAACTGTTAAGGAATTAATTGCCCATAAATATAAATGTTCGGTTTTCATGTCGTTTTCTTTAATTAAGTAAAAGTATATAATTCATTGCATTGTGCATTAAAGTCGCCAGAAAAAACAAGAAATACAATGTTTGGATGGATTACCTTTGTGTTTTAGTGAATATCGCCAATATTTTCGCCAAATTAGCCAACGGGAACCCAATTCTTAAGTAGTCCCTGCGATTCATTAAAAATAGTAAAAACAAACGTAGATGTCTCATTTTGCATCAAGTAAACAAGAGCACGATAGACGGAATGATGAGATTGCCCTCCCGTACGATCACGTGACACCTGACGACAATCTCAGCAAAAAGAAGGGTTGAAATAAATACTCATGTAAATGGGATTTTACACTAAGTATTATCACTTTTACCTGGTAAAAAAAGGTAACATTACTGGCACATGTAACGAGGTTTGAATGGTATCACATCTCCACTTTAGAGTACCGTTTTGAAGAAAAACTAAATCTTTCTGTATTTTTCATAAATCTTCACACTTTCTATCTTCAAAAAATCATGTATTTAAAAGAAAAACACATTTTATCGATCTTAGCTGCAAAAATAACTTTCTGCATAATCTTCAGGTAAAACCTGTTATTTATTTTGAAGTGTGTTTTGTAGAGAAAAGGAGAAATTATTGATCAAAAACACTAGTACCTCACGAAACGAATGACATTGAAATTGGTATTATATACGAGGGAAATTTCAACCTTATCATTAAAATGTTTCTCGTGTGTAAACTTAGAGTATGTATGTCAAGTATTGATAGCTATTCTCGAAATTTAGGTGAAAAAGAACGTTGTTACGTTATTGACTTTTCGACAATTGTTCGCTTTTTTTTCTTTTTTTTTAATAAAGGCAACGTTATTTTTTTTTGGAAAGTTAGACAAAAGTTTTTCAATCTTTCCATATTTGCGACCTAATTTTTAATCAAAATTTTGTGTGACCTCTCTCTCTCTTTCTCTGTTTCTCTCTCTCTCTCTCTCTTATATATATATATATATATATATATATATATATATATATATATATATATATAATATGTAAAAACGTAATACTTTAATCCTAAACTAAAATAACTAACTACTCTATTAAAAAAACCACCAAATTCGCAATTTCATCCTCTTTTTAGTGGACTTTCGGCGTTGAACTCTTTTGTTTCCTTCCTGTTGGCGAGCTTAACTCTCCAACCTATTTTGACACTTAAAAGCATTTATAATTTGCAGAGTTAACAAATTCCTTTCTCAAGCGGGTAGCGTCTCCAAGGTTAAATAAGGCTGTGCGACTATCCTTTGTGGGAATTTTGCTCTGTACGTTGCCTAATAAAGATGCTACGAAACTTCTCCTGAAAAATCGTATTCTTTTTCAGTGACGACTACATCCCGTCGTCTCTGTTGCATCCTCGTAGCATAGAAGGCCACGCTATGTTACTTACACACACACACACACACATATATATACACATATATACACACACACATATATATACACATACACACACACACACACACACACACACATATATATATATATATATATATATATATATATATATATATATATATATATATATATATATATATATTTTTTTCTTCTGTCCGTGTGTTTGTAATAGAACCCCTCCTAAACAGCTATACTGCTTTTGATGAAATTTTTTTATGTAGTTAAGTTGATTCGAAAATGGTTTAGATTCACAATTTGATCCGATAGAAAATGTTTTTTTTTATTAAAAATCTATAATTGTTAGCTTATTGTAATGTCGCTTGAAACCCTTCGCTGCCAATATGTCTGTGGAGTAGTGGTCAGCGCAACGGGCTTCACTAAGAGAAGTTCCAGGATCGAATTAAAATAGTATATCATGGCGTTCTAAAACAAACCATATATTTGCAGATATTCTATTTATGACGCCTCATAAAATCAAACAATTATATTCCAATATGTCGAAAGCGTGCCGAATGTCCGTTAATCGTATAATTAGTTTATAAACACAAATATCAAAAATAAGCAAAAATAAATACAACTAAACAACCGTTCAGAATCGGCGCTACGCTGTAAGTATAGGTTTCATTAGCTCTCGTATAGTAAAATAGTGCACTATGGCGTTCTAAAACAAACCATATATTTGCAGATATTCTATATATGACGCCGCATAAAATCAAAGAAATATATTCTATTATATCGTAAACGTACCGAATGTCCGCTATTCATAGAAATAGTTTATAAACACAAATAGCAAAATAAGCAAAAATAAAGACAACTAAATAACATTCAGAATCGGCACCATGCAGTAAGTATAGGTTTCATTAACTCTGGTATAGCAAAATAGTGGACCATGGCGGTCTAAAACAAACCATAAATTAGCAGATATTCTATTTATGGCTCTTCATAAAATAAAAAAGATATATTCAATATGCCGAAAGAACCGAATGTCCGCTATTCGTAGAAATAGTTTATAAACACAAATAGCAAAAATAAGCAAAAATAAACAACCTTTCAGAATCGGCACTACGCAGCAAGTATAGGTTTCATTAGCTATGGTACAGCAAAATAGTGGAATATGGCGTTCTAAAGCAAACCATAAATTGGCAGTTATTCTATTTATGACGCCTCATAAAATCAAAGAAATGCATTCCAATATGTCGAAAGCGTTCCGAATTTTCCCTATTCGTAGAAATAGTTTATAAACACAAATAAGCAAAAATAAACACAAATAAACAACCGTTCAGAATCGGCTCTACGCAGTAAGTATAGGTTTCATTAGT
Source organism: Pardosa pseudoannulata (assembly GCA_032207245.1). Classification (NCBI taxonomy): domain Eukaryota; kingdom Metazoa; phylum Arthropoda; class Arachnida; order Araneae; family Lycosidae; genus Pardosa; species Pardosa pseudoannulata. The sequence goes on from CM063511.1 coordinate 111,360,775, forward strand.
TCTCGTATAGCAAAACAGTGGACCATGACGTTCTAAAGCAAGCCATAAATTTGCAGATATTCTATTTATGGCTCCTCATAAAATCAAAGAGATATATTCCAATCTGTCGAAAGAACCGAATGTCCGCTATTCGTAGAAATAGTTTATAAACACAAATAGCAAAAATAAACACAAATAAACAACCGTTCAGAACTGGCGTTACGCAGTAAGTATAGGTTTCATTAGCTCTCTTATAGCAAAGTAGTGGACCATAGCGTTCTAAAACAAACAATAAATTAGCAGGTATTCTATTTATGACGCCTCATAAAATCAAAGAAATATATTCTATTATGTCGTAAACGTACCGAATGCCCTCTATTCATAGAAATAGTTTATGAACACAAATAGCAAAATAAGCAAAAATAAACACAACTAAACAACCGTTCAGAATCGGCGCTAAGCAGTAATTATAGGTTTCATTAGCTCTGGTATAGCAAAATAGTGGATCATGGCGATCTAAAACAAACCATAAATTAGCAGATATTCTATTTATGACGCCTCATAAAATCAAAGAAATAGATTCCAATATGTCGAAAGCGCCGAATGTCCGCTATTAGTAGAAATAGTTTGCAAACACAAATAAGCTGTTTTGATTTACAAAAGGTAGAAAACATTAAGTATTATACTCTTTAGATACTCTTTTAAATGTTAAGTAACTTTTAGAATAATTTAGATTTCTGAAATACTTTTATTTTTACTCCCCTGGACAAAATTACCAGACATTTTAGTAGCAAAAAGTTATTTTTAGTACTGTTTGCAGTAAACTTTAGTATAAATGATTGTAAATAATATAAACTATTACTACTATAACTAATACTTACCTTAATAATATACTTATAACTAAATAATATAAATTTATTATAAATAATATAAACTTTAGTAAAGTAGTTACGGACAGTAGAGCCCTCATAGCTGATTCAGAGTAAGTAGCGGCCTCGTAACCGAAGGGTAATGGAGTTGAGATTCGAGACAGCCAAAGTTCCGCCGTGTTTATTAATGGCGGTTTGGGGACGTAAATTAGGTTCGTGGTCGGAATATCCTGCAAGTTTCTAAACGATACCTCTGGGGTTGGAAGACCAAGGAAGGTCTTCTGCTTAGTCCCTATTTCTAAATTACGAGGACTAACTCTTAAAGTCCAACCTCTAGAGGGCCGAACGATGGCCGAATGGTTAGGGTGCTGGCCTTCGGAACCGGAGTTTGAGGGTTCGAATCCCACTATGGCATGGATGTTCGTAGCCGTTCGGAATCGGCTTTAAGCAGTAGGTCCCGGTCTCATTAGCCCCCGTGTTGCAAAAAGTAGACAATAGCGCTCCAAAACCAAAACCAAACCAAAACCAACCTCTAGAGGTAATGGTAACCATTTTCCATGAGAAATCCCAAGACTTCTAAATGGACACGACACCAACCAACCAAGTAACAGACAATTTCAACGTAAAATCCAAAAGTAAAATATTCCAAAATACCCAGTTATTTGTAACCCCTTGAGGACCAGCATGTAAATGCTATACGAGTCGACCGTTGTGAATGCCTTTGCCGTTTAGCGTCATCTAGTGATTAAATCTAGCATTTAAAAATTAAAATAAAACGTTCCGATTATACATACGTGACGCTGGTCTCTCAATATCAACAGGAAATCATACTATGGAGGTGACGCTAGACCAGGGTTTCTTAACCTGTGGTTCATGGACCCCTTGGGGGTCCATGGGTCAAATTTTGGGGGTCAGCCGATTGCTCCTAATTTTTAAAATGTTTGCATCAATATTTTTTAAAAAAACTTGTTTTTGTCACGAGCAACCTCTGTAAGCCGTTTGTATGCCATTTCCCAATAGAGACCTCTACAATACGAGGAGAAGAACATTTGCAAACCATATAAAACTTGAAATTTTTAGAAACACAAAGTAACCTATGAATTTTACTTCGCTTGGAAATTAAGTGACGTTAAAATCAGTTCTGCAAAGTTCTTGCAAATTAAAAAAAAATTGTTTTTCTTTTTTATTTGAATTCTTTGTTTGTCTTGTCACAATAAAAACAAAACATCGAAATCGACTGAATATCAAACATGATATGAGCTTTCTTTGTCGAAAACCATCCCTCAATTCAATCTGTTAATCAAGGAAAAGCAGCAACAGCCTTCACATTAAAAATTTTAATTTCTTCAAATTTTTTATACTATTGAAATAAAAATATTAAAATAATTAAATAATAAAACAGAATTTTTTTTTGTAATAAATGATGTTTAAGCATTTTTTTTTTCACAGAGGGGTCCGTGACATATTTAAAATTTTTAAAGTGGTCCATTGTGCCAAAAAAGGTTAAGAAACACTGCGCTAGACTGATAAGAGTGAAATCGCTGCTTCGCGTATTCGAGACGTTGGTCGCGAGCTGGTTAAATGCGAAGAATTTAGCATTAATAGTATTCCACTACCGGAAATATACTTGGCTAGTCTTAATATTAGTTATATAGTGGGTCAGTAATTTAAATTCTAATCTCAAAATGTAGTCATAAAGTAGGCCATCACTTTAACCAATTATTTTTATTTTACAATTATCGCAGAGAGGGGTAAAAAAAATATTTTTCTTGCTGTACGTGAAACGACTTAAGATGTTATAATATGGGCGTGGTGCGACTTATTGCAGACTATTCAAGAATGTTTTCCATAAATTTTTATAGTTTCCTCATAATTCTTTTAGGACTGTATGACCTTGTCACGTTTTTCTTTGTTGATAAACGGTTGTTTTAGGATGCATCTGGAATACCAAATTTTGGCAGCTTTAATTGCTGTGTTTTTATTTGCACCTCATTGTTACTTGAATTTCCGCACGACGTTTTGTTGTAGCTCACAGGGTAATTGATGAGACAAATTCGGTATGTTCTAAATTCGGTTAATAATTCCTTTTAGGTAGCGAATTTTTAGGGTTCTTGTAGAATAGAATGAGGTAAGAGATGTAGCGAGATATAATGAAAGGTTCATCGATATAGAAATCAAATACAATTTCTGTATCAGTGTCGTATGACGTTGCGGGTAATTGAGGATTCTAGTTCGGTGTGTTTGGAATTTAGTTAATAATTGCTGTTCTCGGTAGGAAGTTTTTGGGTTCTTGTAGAATAGAATGAGGTAAGAGATGTAGCGAGATATAATGAAAGGTTCATCGATATAGAAATTAAATGCAATTTCTTATCAGTGTGGTATGACACTGCAGGGTAATTGATGACTCAAGTTCGGTGTGTTCGGAGTTTAGTTAATAATTGCTTTTCTCAGTAGGAAATTTTTAGGGTTCTTGTAGAATAGAATGAGGTAAGAGATGTAACGAGATATTAAGAAATGGTCACCGATATAGAAATTAAATGCAATTTCTGTATCAGTATGGTAGACACTGCAGGGTAATTGATGATTCAAGTTCGGTGTGTTCGGAATTTAGTTAATAATTGCTTTTCTCGGAAGGAAATTTTTTGAGTTCCTGTAGAATAGAATGAGCTAAGAGATGTAACGAGATATTATGAAATGGTCACCGATATAGAAATTAAATGCAATTTCTGTATCAGCATGGTAGACACTGCAGGGTAATTGATGATTCAAGTTCGGTATGTCCGAAATTTAGTTAATAATTTCTTTTTTCGGGAGGAAATTTTGGATTCTTGTAGAATAGAATGAGGCAAGACATGTAGCGAGGTGTTATGAAATATTCACTGATAAAGAAATTAAATGCAATTTTAATTTCCCTGTCAGTATAGTTAGACACTGCAAGGTAATTAATGATTCAAGTTTGGCATGATCTGGATTTGGTTAATAATTTCTTTAAACAGCGAAATTTTTGGTTTCCTGTAGAATAGAATTAGGTAAGACATGTAACGTGATGTTATGAATTGTTCATTGATAAAGAAATCAAACGTAATTTTATACTTTTAGTAGATTAACACATTGTGTGTGGGTACATTTCGCAGCGAAATTATACCGGGTGCGGGCATTTTGAGCGTAAATTTAGTTATTCAGTTAAATCTCAATAGATCAAAAATTATTTAATTTTTAACCAACTTTTTGTATTTTATATTGAAATACATACACAAATATATAAATAGACTAAACAAATATATATATAATATATATAATATCATTTTCGCAAGGATAAATAAAAAGTTAATTTTAAATCTAAATTGTTTTTTTAATCAACCTTCCCGTTCTGTGGTTCCGCATCGACTGATGTAAAAACTAGTTTTTATTTGTCTAAATTTTTCCAGAATCTATGTAGAAGACAAGAACATTCGACTTCGTTTTCCTGTATATACCGTTATTTTTGTACCCACAAACAAACCATGTTGTTACACTAACCCATACTAGTACGTAACCCGCGCTCAAGTATCAATCGTCAGAAAACATACTAGTACGTGTCCCGCATACAATGTGTTAAAAGAAATGTTCAAGTTTTATAAAGTATAATTTTGAGCTTTCAAACCGTAGTTAAATATTATGCTAAACTCAAAAGTAGTTTGCATTAAGTTTTACAAGAACACTTTAAAAACTTTTTTAAGGGATTTCATTCCTTCTAAAAGAATCTTAATAGATGCTGAAAAAGTATTTTCTGCAAAGTACCACAATTGTTCAAATACGTTACAAAAGTAATACCTCTTAACTGATTAAAATAAAATGAATATTATAGTTAAGGAAAATTAACGGTCCGTAAAATAATTTGATGCTGAATATAGGTATTAAATATTATAGGTTATAAGTATATCTAACCTACATTCTAATAAAATAAATTAACTGTAAAAATGTTACGTTGGCCTAGTGTTTGAGAAAGAAGAAATTAAAACTCATTAAAAAACACATGGACAAATATGTCTTTATTAAATAATTTTATGCAATTATATGCCTAAGGAATACAACTTTAATACAACTTGTCGCTTGTAGATGTGGAAGACTTCTCTGGATTCGGCGTCGGTCTAGCAAAGAGGGCATTGCTTTTCCTCTTTTTCTTGTCGCTCCAAAATGTCTATTCCTCAAGCAGCTGGTGCCAGGAGCTTTTTTCCTTCTCCCTTCCTCTGGTAACAACCTTGTCCACTAAAAAAAATCAGACTCCCCACGGAGAAAAAGCCGAACTATGGCCGATTGGTTAGAGTGCTGGCCCTCGGATCCGGAGTTCGTGGGTTCGAATCCCACTGTGGCATGGATGTTCGTAGCCGTTCGAAATCGGCTTTAAGCAGTAGATCCCGGTCTCATTAGACCTCGTGTTGCAAAAAGTAGACCGTAGCTCTTCAAACCAAACCAAACCCCGGGGAGAAAAAAAACTGGTGTCCCATCAAGAACGGAGGGTTGAGAATCCCGCCAAACCAACGGGCCCTTCTATTGGTTGGGAGAAGGCGGAAGTTTCTTTTAGTTCAAACCGGTCCAGTTCTGTATATCTTTGACGATGGCTCACGGGAAGAGGTAAGAAAAAGCTGAACCAAATGTAACTTATTGTTACATTAACACAAAAATCTTTTTGATATAAAAAGTTTAAAAAATATGAAAATGTGAAGAAAATACAAGTATGAAATTATACCAATTTAATCATTAAAATAATTTAAGCCTTTGATTAGCTCAGCGGTAGCTCAGTCGGCAAAGGCAACGATATAGTAGCTGGAGGGTATGAGGGTTCGGGACTCGAGCCCGCAGCCTAAGATCTGCCGTGTTCTTTAATGGCGACTGGGAAGATTAAAATATGTCCGTGGTCACAATGTTCTCCAAGTTCTCAAACGATACCTCTGGGGGTGACAGGACAAGGATGTTCTGCTTGGTTTCTGCTTCTAAATTGCGAGGACCCACCCTACAAAGTTCGTTCACCCTAGAGATGCTTGTCAAACGAAAAGCGCACACAATCACTTTAATTCATGAGGCCACTGGCCCACATGCTTGGCTATCCAATGGCATTGTCAAAAACAACAACAAATTTTGATTTATTTGAGTGACTTTAACTATTCTTTTGACAGTATTGCCTCATAAAGAAACTTTGCCAACGAACTCAGTGGCCGAATGGTTAAAGTACGAGATACAGACCCAAAGTTCGATGCTCTCCATGGCGGTTAATCCAAAGTATGGATTTTTAATTTAAAAATGTTATTTATTGTTGCATTATGTTCTCTAACATTCTAGATCTTTCTTTATTATGTAAATTAGTTATTTCTCGAATATACAGTTCGGGTATAAAAGCTGATACCCACTAGTTGTAGGCAACTTCCCGATCTTGTGAAATTGCGAGTTGCTACTTTGCTTCAATAAATTCGTCTGTTAGGCTAAACGGTGTGTTCATTCGAATCTTCGTGACAATATAGCAAATAATCATGTGCATCTAATTGAACGATAAAGGAAATTTTGATACCATAGGAAATCATATGAATGTAAAGTATGGAAGTTAGTATGGATTTTAGTATCGCTTAATGAAACGCTGAGATAATTGTGTTAGTTGCAGCGTTGCAAAATAGCACCGATAAAAAAAAACCGTCTTTAAAAGCTCAATTTGTAAACTAACGCCAATGTTGGGGTATATTACAGACGTTTAATGCGGTGATACAAAGGATTAAGAGGTATAATTAAGAGTTCAGACAAGTCTGAAATATCTATCGTAATTTGTAGTTTTATTAAGCATTCAGAACCTCATGACCGATAAAACAAACTCTCACCATCAAGATTTCTTTAGAAAGTATGAAGACCCTTAAACAACCCAGTAATGAAGAAAATTTGGGTGTCAAAGAAACATTGTTATTTCATGAACTAATTTGAAAGAAAGGGTACGTAATGTGTATTAATATTACTTCCTAAGTCAGTGAGTTGTTGCACACAAACCATCATATGGTTTGGTTTGGAGTGCTACGGTCTACTTTTTTTTTTTTTTTTTTTTTTTTTTTTTTTTTTTTTTTTTTTTTTTTTTTTTTTTGCAAAGAGGGTTAATAAGACCGGGAACTACTACTTAAAGCCGATACCGAACGGCTATGAACACCCATACCAAAGTGGGATTTGATGGTTGGTTGGGGTTTATCGGCACAAGATCAAAGGAAGGATATGCGGCGCCAAACGAAAGAGTGAAATTCTAAAACAAAGAAATACATAATTTAAAAGTAGAGGACACTCACTGTCAAATGCTTAAAAGAAAAAATACAAGTAAATGATTAAAAAAGTACGCATTAAAATATTTTTTAAATTAAACGAGATTTAAAACGTCAATGCAAATTGGAAATTCAAAAAGTTTTGGGTAGGGGGTTTCGCCCAAAAGCTCGCTCAGTGGGATTTTGAACCCACGAACTCCGTTATCAAAAATCGGTACCCTTACCATTCGGGTATCGTTCGAAACCCTCAAATGTGTGACGTTTGAGCTATAAGGTGTTTAAACGGATTTTGTGTCAAATCAAATATCAATGTGTGATATAGCTCTGGATATATATCAATTAAGGATTAAGAAAATTTAAAACATCCCCCCCCAAATAAAAAAAAATCTCAAAATAACCTGAAATCATTAATTTTTCTTAACTTATTTCTTTATCCTTTGTTGTTATGGTAAAACAGTCACAGTTATAGTGTTTTAGAACCTAATGAGATTTAAAATAAGCATTCAAAGAAGTTTAATTTTTCAAGATTATTACTTCATACAGGTGACTATGTTTCTAATACACTTTGTTCCCTCGATTTTCGAAACAGTTTAGTCAAAATATAATGTCTAAGCAGACCAGTCTGGGAAGACTTTGTCGTATATCTAAAACGATTGGTAAGTAATGTTTTTGTTGTATTTGTGTTGATTTTCTTTACCAAAATCTAAATGTATTTTTCATCATTTCTCCCCTGTTTTATGCAACACAACTGGTATAAAGAAACATCTTACAGTTTATGGACAGGTTTACTCTATCGATCATGAAAGATGATGCCACGTGCAACAAAATAATTCTGTTCATTTGGAAATGCAATATCTTTTTCGAAGATGAGAGTTTAATATCTCTTAAATGCTTTTAAGAATGCCTAATGAATCAGCTGTTTTCAATTCTTCTGATGGACAGAAAGCTCACATCTTGACGCTTTGTATTCAGTTTTTTATTCATTCAGTCTTTAGTTTGTACATGCTCAGTTCAAAGTTTTTTTGTATTCGCTGTATAATACCATATGAGTACATTTGTTGTCAATTCGTTTGTGAAGCTATATTATAAACATCAAGAGTATGTAAGTGTCAAATACATTGATTTCCTTATCAAAGAGGTCTTCATCTGTTCCATTATTATTTATTATGTTATTCTATTATTTTTTCCACTACTATATTCTCCATGACATAAAATCATAGCACATGCATGATTTTGTATGTGAGTGTGCGTTGGAAGTAAACAAGGGTAACTTACCCCTTGCTTGTAATAAAGATAGAATACCATGTTAATATATTGGTAGAATGTACTTTATTAATTTTTATTGCTTTAAAGAAAAGCTACTCAAAGATATTGGTTCAGGGGCTTAGAACAAACAAAGCCTTTTAAGCGAGGTTGACTCTTAGATGCAATTCTGTTGTTATCTCTTGATGTCCCCTGGTCTTGATAATTTTATATCAGTAATCCCCATTATCTCTCTCAAGCCCTGTAAATATCATTCGATATTCTATTTTGTTATTATTGCTCTTGTCGCAAAATGTCCTTTTATTCCTCATCTACAGGGTGTCCCAAAAGGTCGTTTACAAACTTAACATGCTGTCTGTCATATCAGGATGATCAAGATTTACATAGGAGCTTGTGTCCGAAAATGCAAACTTCGACTGCTAGAGGGCTATAACTGCAGGAAAACGGGAAACATCTGATTTCAGCATGATGGAGCGCCTGCCCACTTTAGCTACGCTGTTCGAGAATATTTCGATAGGAATTATCCTTATCGCTGGATCAGTAGAGGCGGACCAGTCGCATGGCCTCCCCGATCTTCCGACCTGACTCCCCTGGATTTCTACCTGTGGGGACACATGAAGTCCATGGTGT
>CM063511.1:111374784-111404134 GCA_032207245.1 Pardosa pseudoannulata
TAGAAAGATAATTCAAAGTTTTTTTAGCTAAGTCAAAATTATCCTTAAGTTCTCCCCAATTTTTTTCCACAGTAATTAATAGAAGTAAAGGAATGAAACTAACCTTTTCACTATACCCTGGAGGTAGATACAATTTGTTGTTAATGCAGGGGATAAAATTTTCATTGAAACCCAAAATTATTGATGATTAAATTTAAAATTATCACATATGTACCTAATCTATTATTTAAGCCAAATATAAAAGAAAATTATTAGCGTAATATCTAAGTTCAGGGATAAAACGTATAAAAACAATGCAGACGATATTTAGATAATTTAAAATAAGAAATGATTAAATGGTTAAAGGAATGACGTCATAATACTAGAAAAAAATGTTATTTTACCTATTTATTAGATGATAAATTGATAAATTTAATTGCCTACTCTTAACCAGGGTAAATAAAGCTTGAAATAATGGTATTTAAGGCTAGAAAAGTGGGGAAGGGGTGGATTTCGAACGTTGCTAACCCTAACTCAACAAAAATCCATTACCGATGCCTCTATCCATTCCAGGTCCAACCGCTTCATAAATTCGAGGACAGACGGACACATAACTTAGGCTATTATTATATAGGGGATTCATTTAAAACTACACCCCATGTACTGATTAAGACGCATTTAAACTAAAAACTTCTTCAATGAGATTTAAAATTGAAAACTTTCTTAACCTTACTTCCATATTTTTAATAATAACCAATGCGCGTGCAATTGAAAAACAATTTGTTTCTGTCAAAATATTTCAACAAGTGTTACTAAACACAGTGCACTTATTGCTTTATATACTGTCCCACCACAGTTTCATAAAAATCCGTCTTTTGCGTTGAAATGAAAAGACGAAAGAAAGCACTTGGAATTTGAATATATTTCTCTCTTGTAAACATGCAATCTGCTCGTTTGTAGATTATGCTTGCACCACTTAAGACTTACACGTTCGGCTTACTATTTTAAAATCTGAAAGTTATGATCCGATACAACTGAGACATCTAAATTATGTCGTTAATCATTCTAACCGAGAAATAAAATCAATAGAATTTTGTTGAAGGTATTGCTGTAAGAATCCGTAATCGTTAAGAAGTTTATCTCTTAATAATTAAACTAGATGCTTCGCACCCTGCCTTCGGTCTGGATATTAAAATATTTCGATTAATGGTTTAAAAGCACTATTAAAGGTAATAAGACGTATTAATAGAAATGTTGAATAAATCTCGTAGGATGCAGAGTGTTGAAAAATATGATAGTTTGTTAACAAAATACAATTAAAATTAAAAATATGTACCTGCAGAGTATTGCCCAGAAGCCACAACGTAATGATGCTAAATTACACGAGATTGTTTATTACATGAGTCAATTTTCAACATGTTATGGATATGCGTGCATGTAATAGATTTTTAAGAAATTTTTTTAAATACATATCCGATTTTACTCTTCTTTTCTTTGGTGTATAGAATAGTTTCCTTTTACGATGTAATGGAACACCAAAAAAGGTCAAAATGTATTAGTTGGACTTTTTAAAGTAATTACTAATATTATTAAATAATTATTTCTTATTATTAGTAAACATTAAGAAGTTTTTATGGAATAATGTAACTTCCAACACAGCCTGTTAGCATAGAGAATAAAAAATTATCTAATAAAGATATTTTGAACACATTTTATTCACGATGGTTACTCTAATTGCTTGTTTCATTATGAAAATAAGGGATAAAAGAGAATTAATTAAACCTTGTTTTTTAGTACCTTGACAAATAACGTCAAAGGATCTCGAGCGCTATTAAATATAAGGGAAATTATAATATCCTAACTCAAAAGTTCAGTTCAGTTCAGTACAGTTTGGAGGAATGAAGGCATTTGTTGCCACTCTAGAGTTAAACAGCAGTGTATTACTTAAAACTGTTAACACATTGTGTGCGGGTACATTTAGCAGCGGAGCGTTTTGCGCGTAAATTTAGTTATCCAGTTAAATCTCAATAGATTGAAAATTATTTAAATTTTAACCAACTTTTCGTACTTTTTATTGAAATATATAAACAAATATATAGACAAATAAACAAATATATTTATAAATACAAATATATATATATATATATATATATATTATTTTCGCAAGGATAAATAAAAAGTTAATTTTAAATCTAAATTGATTTTTTTAATCAAATTTCCCGTTCTGTGGTTCCGCATCGACTGATGTAAAAACTAGTTTTTGTCTAAATTTTTCCAGAATCTATGTAGTAGACAAGAACATTCGGCTTCGTTTTCCTGTATATACCGTTATTTTTGTACCCACAAACAAACCATGTTGTTACACTAACCCGTACTAGTACTTGACCCGCGCTCAAGTATCAATCGTCAGAAAACGTACTAGCACTTGTCCCGCATACAATGTGTTAACGAACAGCTGGAAACTAGGCTACTTCGTGTTAACAGTGAAGTTTAAATCTGCAGACTAACTCGAGTGTAAGCTCCCTGGCTATTGGACCATCATCCGAGAATCACTTGTTCTTCCTACGGCTCTGACCACCGAAGATCACGTGATGGCATGGTGTTGAACCCTTCCCCTCTTCCCAGCATTTGTATTACCTTTACTAGTTCACTACTAAAAGCCTTTACATTATAATGAAAGTTAGTAGCTAAATGTTAAAGAGAAAGTAGATTAATTTCTTTGTGAAATTCAGTATTACGAAAGTATCAAGAGGATTTAGTGATCTACCGAATGATTATATTGGGTACTGCTACTACAGTTTTAATTCGAGAATCTATTTCATATGACATGCTGAATCTGCCTGTATTAAATTGACAAAAACTTAGAGGACAGATTCTATAGGAACTACTGTATCAACTACTGGAAATACCGCGAAAGAAATGCTATTGGTCTTTTACTACTTTTACGATTATTAGAGTCATAATTGTTGGCAAGAATTAACTATCAGTTGTGTGTTTAGATCGTAATGAAAGTTAGTAGCTAAATTTTGGGGGAGATGGTAAATTAATTTCTCTGTGAATTTCATTATTACGAAAGTATCAAGAAGATTTAGTGACCTATCGAATGATTAAATTGGGTACTGCTACTAGAGTATTAATTAGAGAATCTGTTGCATATGACATGCTGAACTGCCTGTATTAACGTGACAAAAACTTAGAAGACAGATTCAATAGCAACTACTCGAACAACTAGAAATACCGCGAAAGAAATGCTATTGGTCTTTTGATACTTTTACGATTATCCAGAGTCATAATTGGCAAGAATTAACTATGAGTTGTGTGTTTAGATAATAATGAAAGTTAGTAGCTAAATTTTGGAGAGATGGTCGATTAATTTCTTTGTGAAATTCACTATTACGAAAGTATCAAGAGGATTTAGTGATCTACCAAATGATTATATTGGGTACTGCCACTAGAGTATTAATTCGAGAATGTTTTACACATGACATCTGAATCTGCCTGTATTACAGTGATTAAAAACTCAAGACAGATTCAATAGCAACTACTGAATCAATTACTGGAAATACCGCGAAAAAAATGCTATTGGTCTTTTCCTACTTTTATGATTATCAGAGTCATAATTAGTCAGAATTAACTATGAGTTGTGTGTTTAGATAATAATTAAAGTTAGTAGCTAAATTTTGGAGAGATGGTCGATTAATTTCTTTGTGAAATTCACTATTAATAAATCATCTATCACTATCACTAAATCCTCTTTATACATTCAGCAAGAGGATTAGTGATCTATCGAAGGATTACATTGGGCACTGCCACTAGAGTATTCGAAAATCTGTTACTTATAAAATCTGAATCTGCCTGTATTACAGTGATAAAAACTCAAAGGGCAGATTCAATAGCAACTACTGGATCAATTACTGGAAATACCGCGAAAAAAACGCTATTGGTCTTTTCCTATTTTTACGATTATCAGAGTCATAATTATAATTGGCAGGAATTAACTATCAGTTGTCTGCTTAGATTTTAAAGAAAGCTAGTAGATAAATGTGCGAGAGAAAGTAGATTAATTTCTTTGTGAAATTCTCTTTATTTTACTGTCGAGAGAGTGTTAATATGAGAATCTACTGTATATGACCAAGCTGATCCGCATATGGTTAAAGTTACCTTAAAATAATAGCATAAATCAGGGATGGACAAACTTTTTCGACCGCGAGCCAAAAATCAAACGAAAATAAATTTGGCGAGCCCAGAAAAAATTTTCTAAAATTTTAAAAACAATATACAAGTACGTAACGGTTTAAATACGTTAATGAGATGAATGAAATTGCGATTTCATTTTTAAAAGTTCCTTATACTGAGGTTCGAAGTGAGATGTAATGATTTTAAGGAACAATGCTAAATGCTCATCTATCAGTCTACTTCTGAAATTATTCTTTCTAAGGTTCAAAGTTGAAAACACTTGTTCACATATAAGAAGCAAAATACCGCTGTTCTTCTGAGCTTGAGATAATAAATTTGAGGTATAATATTTAAGCAAAGTAGAAAAGAAAATGGATATATAGTGTATAAATATATATTTCTTTTAATTTACCTCGGACCGGCAACTTAAAATTATATCTGCTGGCCGGATAAAACCTTCCAGTAAGCCAGAGTTGGCCAGTGGACCGGAGTTTGCCCATCCCTGTTCTAGACCATAACTGTTTTATCCTCTAACACACTTGTTTGTTTGTAGATCATTTTAAAGCTCCTTTCACCATGAATTCATGGTGGGCTTCACCCATCTCCCATTTTATTCCTCTCTCATATACACACACTAAATGGTTTATTTGAGGCATTAAGATATTGCATTTGTTAACTCCTCCCATAATGACAGCAAGCTCTAATATTCAGACAGAGACAGGTTTCCTGTGGCATTGAATATATGGCTATTTTTAAAACTGGCAGGAATTTTAAATCAAATACTGGACATTTTTCTATTAATTTCAAATATAAGATGCACCTGAATTTGAGATATAATATTTAAGCAAAGTAGGAAAGAATATGGATATATAATATATAAATACATATTTCTTTTAATTTGCCTCGGACTGGCAACTTAACATTCTCACCGCGGGCCGGATAAAACCTTCCGGCGGGCCGTAGTTCGCCCATCCCAGGCATAAATGATCAATTATTAGGCATCATTGGAGTAATTAAATATTTCGAGTAATAATATGTCAAGTGTAAAAATGCAAATGCATAAATGCTGGAATTTAATGAAAATTTCATCACTTTCTCAATGGTACTTCTACGCTTAAAGCGTTCCGGCGATCACGGGTACATTAACTCACCTAGTAATCCGTAGATATCAATCCATCGTATCTTTCTTTTTACTGAATGAAATCGTCTAAGCTTCCGTTATCGTGAGTGCAATGTCATCTTTAGATTTTCTAGTAGCACCAATTCATCGATCGATGTATTCCGGAATGACTTATAGACCTACAGATCAATAACTGATCGGTCAGTGATTTCAAATCCCTGAATATCAAAGAAATTCCACAAAAAAATGTTAGTATCATTTGCCAGATGTAGCGCCATCTAGCGGTCATCTGATACACTTGTAGCTTTGGAAAGGAGATAGCTGAATAAAATAGACTGCAGATTTTTATCTATGTTACCTATTCCAGAAGAGTTTTTTGATATATGAAAGCCATAAAATGAAAATGAAACTTTTCAGGCTTGAAAATGAAACAAAAATTACGTTAAACTTACGTATACATGAAATATTATGAGAGTAAATTTTATTTATATTTTCAAAATTTCATGAAATTGGATGCAATTTGATGAAGCAGAAGACTAAGAGCTTTAATTAGAACACAACAAAAATTAAGCAATTTTACGTGGAAGATTTTTTCGTATTTTTCACCTTGTTGTACTTTTTTATTATTATCATAAGTACATGAGAGTTTCACCATTTGTGCTCTTATTTTTATTTAAGGTATCCGTCTATGTTCGGAGAACTTTTTTCTTTAAACGTAGAAACTAGTTCATGTTTTTACATTTTTAGATTTATTTTTTATATTATCGTACACAATTGCAGTTAAAAAATTAATCGTGGAGAAGTTTTTATAAAATTTCTAATAAATGATGAAAACTTAGTAAAAGGATCGGGTTTTTTCAAAAGTTCTAATCTTTTTAATAAATTATTTCAATATTTTTTGACGCAACACATTTCTTATACACTGGACTAGTGAATCACCTAAAATCTTTGCTTAATTTACATTTGGTAAAAAAATTTGGTCCTTCAAAATCATACACATTGAATTTTTAACGAATTTTCATTACCTTTATATCTAACTATGAGTGTAACATCATTAAAAATTATCCAAATTTAAAGCTTTTAGGTCATTCACTAGTAAATACTATCAAAAGCATTCATAATAATTTTCAACAAAATATTTTAAGAACTTTTTGAGAAATCACATTTCAAGTTTCAACATTTTATTAAAAATACCGTTCTGAGAAAAATTCACTTGAAGTTTATGAAAGCAACTTTAACTATTAAAATAAATAAAAAAATAAATGTTTAAAATTACCCACACTTTCTTGCTTCAAAACTTTCTAATTGCCAAGTTGCTAATTATTAAAAATACTAGAAAAATGTTTAAACTAATCTTCAAGGAAATTAAAAAAGTTTTGTTCAAAAAATGCTTTTTAAAAGGCTTTAAATTCACAACTTCCGTTTCCTAGGCGCTACTTCCGTTTTGTTTTGACAGCTGTCACTGGTGTTTAAACAGCTGTAACTTTTCTTTAAAATGCCGTAAAGACAAAACAAAAACAGATTTAGAAGCCTAAAAGTTGAAATTTTACAATAGAGAAGTAAAAAAAATTTTCATTTTTGGCAAAAAATGACGTTTTTAACGTAGACGGATACCTTAAGCAACTTTACGTGGAAGATTTTTTTCTTATTTTTGCGTTGTTGTACTTTTTGATTATTATCATATGTATATGATACTTTCAACATTTGTTCTCTATTTTTATTTCTTTATCTTTTCTGAATTTACTTTTCTTCTAAAAAATGAGAACTTCTGATATAACGTGAAAAGTGAGATCTTGTAAATGCATGCATGTTTATAAAAAAAATAAACAGGAACTGCATTCAAATGATAATTTTCATTTTTATTTAAAAATTTGACATTGTTCTAAATGGTATTTCACGAATATTACTATCAGCAAAGAAGCAAAATTCCAACACAATGTTCTTTTTCTGTATTTGCTTCAACAAACCTGAGATTTTTCAATATTTTGCTACCAAATAGTGCGGACCGATGGCGGAACGGGTAGTAACCAAGAACTCCTGTGGTACAGGAGTACTTGGATTCAAATTCCACTACAGACATAAATACTCGCAGCCGTCTATAATCGGCTTTAATTAGTGATCTCGTGTAGAAAAAAGGTAGATCGTATAGCTTCAAACCAAACTAAGTTGTGCTTCCAAATGTAATCGAGATGTCACATGCATGTGGCTTAAATATCAAGAGGTGTCACTGTTTCTTGAAAATTTATTTTAAATTAATGCTTTTATTACCTAAATTAGCTCATACGAGGTTCAGATGAGTAAGATAGTTAAACGCATCACATTTCTCTCAAGCATGCACAAATCTTAGCGTATCACAAGACATAATCTAGTTATAAAGCGTATTATCTAATCTATGAAATAACTAACCAATTTTCTAAAATTCAGATTTTTTTTTTTAAGATAAAAATATTGCAAGTTGAATAATTTATGAAAATATATTTAAACCAGATATGTGTAACAAGTGAAAATTATCATAATGCATCACATAATCAAAATAAAAAAATGTGTATAATTTTATGGACATATAAGGATTGCATGTGGTGCCCATATCTTTTTTTCCTTTAAAGAAAAAAGTAATAAACAGTCTAATGCTAATAAGATGTATTTAGTATGCTAATAAGCAGTATTTAAATACATATAATAACGTTATATGTTTGTGTATATATAATGCATAATACTTATAAAGACGTATAATAAAACGTATATGGTATACTAATAAGACGTAATTGTATGATAATAAGACGTATAATACTAATAAGACACAAATTATACTAATAAAGAATTTAAGACGCATATGAGTATGCCATTCAGACGCATATGAGTATGCCATTCAGACGCATATGAGTATGCCATTCAGACGCATATGAGTATGCCATTCAGACGCATATGAGTATGCCATTAAGACGCATATGAGTATGCCATTAAGACGCATATGAGTATGCCATTAAGACGCATATGAGTATGCCATTAAGACGCATATGAGTATGCCATTAAAGCATGTTTAGAATTCTAATAAGGCTGAGACCTTCTACTTTTACCTGATTATATACGAACGGCCGTTTCTAATTAGGCTTGCATATGGATTCGAACACATGGAATGAGCTATGGATAATCACCGCCAGCATGTTTACCCATCATTTCACCTTAGTGAAATTTTATATATATAGTTCACCTTAGTGAACTTTATATATATAGTAGCTCTTCATTTGAATGAAGATACATAAATTACTTTAAACGATGAATAGACAATTATGCGATGAAATAGTTTGGGACTTATATCTGTCTTGTAACATCAAAACACTTTGCTTATTCCTTGAAATATCCTATTTTCTGGACCTCACGTGCCTTCTACACACTTCTAGCCTCTTTATGGGATTAAATGCGATCTGGTTAAATTACTCAACAGTTCATAAGGATTAAAAACCGTTGCCAGGCCGAATAATATGTAGGGTTTCACCTAAAAGCGTCGTTTGAGGAAGTGTCGCTCAAAAGTGTACTTACACAAGTTCAGATTACTTGTCATTGCGCGAATGCTTTATGTGGCTTCTAAGGTAAAACTCATTCACATGCATCAAACTCCAGCTATTGGGATGTCCTACGTGTTGGAATTCCAATCAATTTTGTGAATCGCTGCAGCACTTTATCGCTGAAAGGTAGGACATTGATTGGATACCTTATGTGATGTATGATTTTAAAACTTCAGATTTAACAATATTTTATTAAACAACAGTTTCTTCATTTAGAATATAAATGTAAAAGGTGTTTTCAATCATTAAAATTAAGAGAACACATTATCTTTAATTTATATCTTCAGAGGAAAATCTGTTTGATTAAAAGTAAATATGTGAATCACACACAAATACGTATATGTATTAAGTGTATATAAAAGTAAACATGTATATACGTATGTATAATATATTTGC
Organism: Pardosa pseudoannulata; assembly: GCA_032207245.1. Lineage (NCBI taxonomy): Eukaryota > Metazoa > Arthropoda > Arachnida > Araneae > Lycosidae > Pardosa > Pardosa pseudoannulata. The sequence goes on from CM063511.1 coordinate 111,384,022, forward strand.
ATATATGTTTGTGTATATCTATATATTCAAAATTTATTTATACAGATATATGCATATAATATATATATATATATTATATATATATATATATATATATAAATACATTTGTATATGTATATATGCCTATATGTGTGTATACTTGTATGTATGTAAATATGTATGTGTGCTATAAAATGTATACCACATAGAAGGTAATTCTGTTTCCAGAAAGATTGAAATTATGCGATGAAATAGTTTGGGACTTATATCTGTCTTGTAACATCAAAACACCTTTGTTATTCACGTAAAATATCATATTTTTTCTGGACCTCACGTGTCTTCTACACACTTCTAGCCTCTTTATGGGATTACGAATGCGACCTCTGGTTAAATTACCCAACAGTTCATAAAGGATTAAAACCGTTGCCAGGCCGAATAAATATGTAGGGTTTCACCTAAAAGCGTCGTTTGAGGAAGTGTCGCTCAAAAGTGTACTTACACAAGTTCAGATTACTTGTCATTGCGCGAATGCTTTATGTGGCTTCTAAGGTAAAACTCATTCACATGCATCAAACTCCAGCTATTGGGAATGTCCTACGTGTTGGAATTCCAATCAATTTTGTGAATCGCTGCAGCACTTCTATCGCTGAAAGGTAGGACATTGATTGGATACCTTATGTGATGTATGATTTTAAAACTTAACAGATTTAACAATATTTTATTAAACAACAGGTTTCTTTCATTTATGAATATATATGTTAAATGTGTCATCAAAATTAAAGAGGATACACTATCTTTAATTTATATCTTCAGAGGAAAATAACTGTTTGATTAAAAATAAATATGTGAATCACACACTATATACTTATATATGTATTAAGTGTATATAAAAGTAAACATGTATATACGTATGTATAATATATATGCATATATGTTTGTGTATATTTCTATATATCATATTTATTTATACAGATATATGCATATGAATATATATATATATATATATATATACATTTGTATATATGTATATATGCCTATATGTGTGTATACTTGTATGTATGTAAATATGTATGTGTGCTATAAAATGTATACCACATAGAAGGTAATTCTGTTTCCAGAAAGATTGAAATGCCACTGGAATTAATTTACTAATTCATTGCATTTAATTTTCCCACATATTTATTTTAGCTTCCATATTAAGTTTTCGTAGTTTAGAAAATTTGTTCTGTGTTTAAAATTTCTAATAAATACCCATAAGGAAAGGGTGTTCAAATAAAATATGTTCAACTGATATTTATGTTTAATTGGCCGGACACCTGCTACACTACAGTATATATCATAGGCGTAACGAGAAGCTTTCTATAGGAAGATTTCCATAGGAATGGGTTCCAATGGAAATTTGAAGTGTCTCCCCTTCAAATCAATTGAAAGTAATAAAGCAGTCCTTACATATAGAACATATGTGGTATGTGTATTTATATGTATGTGTGTTATTGTATATATTCACATTTTTATATGAATACTTGGATATTTATATATATACACACATGTATTACATATGAGAGAGAGGTATATATTCGTATCTATGCCCATTTATGAGTATATATACATTATACTGCCAAGAAGACCGACTGGACTCTGAATTTTAAACATTTTTTAAGTATGTAGAAAAAAACTTGACTAATTATCCTGAAATATCAGTATTAGAAAGAGTGTGTTAGACATCATATATCCAGTAGCGTTTTGTTCCTTAGTCAAACAGGAAAACAGAAACAAATCAGAGAACAGGATTTTTTAAGCACCTTGTTAAAAATGATGTTTAAAAATTATACTCTAGTAAATGAATTTGCTGTTTGTAAAATCTTGAGTTTCTGTGAGAATGAAAACTAATCATGGAGATATAAGGTTTTTTAAATTTTTCTCAATTTTTGTCTTTAACACATTGTTTGAGTAATATTTCAGCAAAGACCATTTTCCCAAATTTAGTTATTAATATAAACATGCTATAACAAATTATATTAAATTTTACATGTGTTAAATAAATTATATAAAAATAATTTTTATTATATATGTTTTTTATAAATAATATTATAATTATATTTAAACTTTTTTTTTTAAACATTTTTAATTTAAAATATATTTAGAAATAAAAAAAAATTATTGATACATTTGTTTTATCTTTTATTTTTTTTTTTAAAAAATAATATTTTAAAAATTTATTTAAAAAGTTTTAATATTATTTTTTATATTAAAAAGATTAAAAATATTTAAAAATTTTATAGATCTTTTTTTTTTAAAAAATATATAAAAATTTTCTTAAAATTTAATTTTTGATTTAAATCTCAAGATCGAAACTTATTTAATTTTACATCAGTCGCATCGACTTATGTAAAAACTAGTTTTTATTTGTCTTAATTTTTCCAGAATCTATATAGTGTGCAAGAACATTCGGCATCGTTTTCTGTATATACCGTTTTTTTTTGTACCCACAAACAAACCGTGTTGTTACATTAACCCGTACTAGTACGTGACCCGCGCTCAAGTATCAATCGTCAGAAAACGTACTTGTACGTCTCCCGCATACAATGTGTTAACTTAGTTTTCTACCCAGTGCAATGTTATTCTCAGAAAACTTTACAAAGAATAGAAGATAAAACATCCCGTAATCAGAATATAGAAATATTAAATATTTGATATATTTTTTCTAAACAGTTTTAATAGCACATCTGCCATAATCACCCCCCCCCCCAGTTACACATTTTCCTCAGAATTTTCTCAGCCTTCAAAATCCGTAATTGTATAATTACTCTCCGAACCTCGATCTTTCTCACACTGCTAGTCACTCAAATGTGCAAATTTCGGGAACCAAATAAATAAACATTAATAACTGTGATCTATAACATTATGGTATAAGAAACAATATTTAGAATGCATTTTATCTAGATATCTAGGTTATTTCTTAGAAATAATTAAATTCACGATACCACGATATTTATACTAGCTTCGATTCACGATAAATTTATTAGCTACATTTTGTAATGAAACTAAATCTGATATTGTCGAAGATACCAGTTAAAAAGGATCTTAATTTTTTTCTTCTTAATTATTTACTGAAAGAGCTGAATTTATTCCTTTTTAGAACATTTTTTAAAAGTAACACTTTTAAGTTTTATAATCCAAACAATGCAAACCAACCGTTTCTATGATGGTTACATAACCAGAAGCTTCCTTTTATGTTATACTAAATGTGCACGCGATGCCTGCTATGAGAAATAAAGTTAGTTTAGGCCAATAGGTTTAACACATTGAAGATGGGAGACGGGAATTCCCGTCTTTTATTTTTCAACTGTTGGCGACGGATGACGGAAATTCATGGTTTTTTTTTTTTTTTTTTTTTTTTTTTTTTTTTTTTTGTGTGTGTGTGTGTGTGTTAGTGTTATCACTTTAATAAAAAATGTGCGGGAACTGAGGCTAGACACTTTTCAGCGTATACCGTCTTCAATGTGTTAACAATTGATAACTTCGAACAGATAAATCCTATAAAATTTATATTTATGAAGTTCTGTAGATTCCAGTGGTTCAGTTATTTAGAATTGTCTTCGGCATTTTTCATTAGGAGAAAAAGTTTTAAGAATTTTTTTTCTGCAAAAAAGAAAAAAATATTAAGTGTTATATTGTGACAACCTCAGTAATTAAAACATTAACATTTTGTCTTTAAACTGACTTCTATTTTTAATACTTTGATAAAAATTTATTTACAAGTAATTTAATATTGAAGAGTATACAGCTAGAGATACGTATGAGGCCACAAGTAAAAATATTTCAATGGATATTTTTTATTAAAAAAATTAATCAAAGTTTCAACATTCCCGTGTGACCATCACCTGGTATTCTAATATGACAATTCCAAACCCAGTGATTGACAGTCATTTACAGCAAATGCAAAACACTTTATTTTTGATTAGGATAATATACAAAAATATCATAAACATAAGAAACATATATCATTTAAATTATTAATTATAAGATGATGCATACTGGAAAAAATTATAATATATTATTCAAAGCCAAAGTATGATTGCCATACCATCTCCAGTTATTGACATGAAAACTTTTGATGGATTCCAAATACTAATTAATTTTTAATTGAAAATAATTTCTAAATAAAATTTTTGTTTCTATAAGCACCGCTAAATTTGGTTATATACCTCAAATTGTGTGATTTACCAGTAATTGACTTTATGTGACAATTACGTGAGACTAATTAGACTTAAGTTCAATTGATATTGATTGTGAATTCATGTGTTCAAATCATTTAAATCAAAATACTTTTACACAATCAAAGTAACATTTTTACTAATTAAAACTCTCACAAACTGAAATATAAATTAATTTATAGAGTTTAATGATTCATAAAATTTCTACCTCAGGCCAATGAAAAAGCACCTTCTACAAAAAAGTCTGATATGTCACAAAGCCAATTTTTTTCTTTTTTTTTTTCTGTACTAGTGCTCTGTGGTGGAATAATCTACAGTGATATAAGGGATTTTTCTTCCAACTTAATGATAATACATTCATATATTTTAAGATCTTGATGTCAAATCATTTTGTTTATTTCTCTTCTAAAAATTGCTCTTTAATTTTAGCTTGATTTTCATTTAAAGTAAAAATTATAGTACTAAGTTTTATAAAGCTACATATTTACTTAAAATTGATCTGCTTAAAAAATCATAATATAAAACTTCTATAACTTGCAATGTTAAGAGTTTTTATCAAAAATAATTTTTTTGTATTTATTAATTAGGGTGATAATTTTTAGTAAAACTTTATTTCTATTTTTAATAACTCATGGCTGTTTATAGACATTTCGAATCGACTTTAAGCTGTAAATGCCAAGTTTGGTTAATTATCGTGAAAGAAAACACTAATTTTAGAGCTTCATCCAACATAACATAAATTGAAGATTTGTTGTAATGCAAGAAAAATTATTCATACTTTTCAATGTACAGATAATATTCCTTTTACATCGTAATGAAAAGTTGAAATTCAGCTTCAAACACTGAGCAGTAATTAATGTATATATTTGTTTATAATAACCTATAAATGTTTCATAAGAATATAATTTTCATGTATATAAACATCAGAATATTATAAAATCCTACACCACATCCAAAAAACATAAAAATTTGAACTGTAAAACAAGGCATGTTGTATTTTTGGAGATTTTATTTAACTTATAAGAAGGTACAATATTTATTCTAAGCGGTAGTCTTTGTTTTTCTTTTTTTAATTTATTTTAAAGTTCACCTAAACTAGATCAAAATAAGTCATAAATGAAAAGAAGCAATCTGAAGAATAAAACACTCTTTTAATCGTTTTTACTTGACTTATGTCAGTTGATATTTTGAAATAAATTCTTAACAATCTTCCTGATCAGCAAGATATCTGAAATTTTGCACATAGGTTCAATTCTGGTGACGACACAATATTCAATGATTATAAAAAGTTGGATTGGAGAAAAAAAAATAAAAACAGTTTGATAAATCCAAAAGCTGTTTAGCGTACTTAGAATCATAGTTCCACTGATTTTAAACTAGTATCGCCATCTATTTACCAGTGGAATAACTAAAACCTCAAAATTTTTACTCTTTAGTCCATTTTTACCGCTTTACTTATTAAATAAAAGTGATTTAAAAAAATACTATTACATTTATTTTTAACGCTCAGATACTTTCCTAGTAATCATAGCCTGTAGAACACAGTGAATTTTGTTGACCATTTTATTATAGAAATACCATATAATCTTAACTTGCGGTCAATGTTACTCCCTATGAGGAGACAACAAAAAATTAACGACCAAGCCTTATGCCGGATTTAAACCCACAATCGACAGCTTTGCAGATGGATGCTCTAACTTCTATACCAACTGGGAGGTGAATTAATTGACTCATTTGAATTAATTTATTACTTTATCTAGAAATATCCACGAAGTTGTGAACATTCCCTATATAATAATAGCCTAAGTTATCTGTCCGTCTGTCCTCGAATTTATCAAACGGTTGGACCTGGAATGGATAGAGGCATCCTTATTGGATTCTTGATGAGTTAGGGTCAGCAAAATTCAAAGCGAGTAAAGTTTACCTTCTCCTATCGGTCCGATTCTAAAATAAATTGGTATAAATATGCTTCATATCCCATCGAAAAATACTGTCGTCTTTAAAACGTTCGAAATCTACCCCTTCAAAAATAACATTTTTTTTTACAACATTATGACGTCATTCCTTTAACCATCTCATTTAACTATATCATTTAATCATTTCTTATTTTAAACTATTTAAATATCGTATGCATTATTTTCATACGTTTTATCACTGAAATTACATATTATGTAAATACTTTTTCTTTTATATTTGGCTTAAATAAAAGATTAGATACATATGTGATAATTTTAAATTTAATCATCGATTATTTTTTGTTGCAATAAAAATTTTATCACCGGTATTAACAACAAATTTTATCTACCTACAGGGTGTAGTTGAAATGATAGTTTTATTCCTTTATTTCCATTAATTAATGTGTAAAAAAAATTGGGAAGAACTCCACGATAATTTCGACGAAACTAAGAAAACTTTGTGAATTATCTTTCTAAATAAATCCAACGAGATTCTAAACTGTATTCACATTATCGGGAGACTTTAGAGGAGTATGAATATAAACGAATTATTGAGCTTGTAAAAAATAATTCTCAGCCAAAAAATAAAACATTTTTTACATGCCTCATAGGGTACTTTACAATTCTGAACAATTAATAATTTTACTGATTCCGTCGTATGACGGACCATATGCTAGTTTACAAAATAAAATTGACTACATTATTTTTTCTGTCTCTTTTACAGGATGAAGTATGAACTCCGACTCAAAGTGTAATTTGGCGGACTTGAAACCAGTGAAATTTTCCGGTTCGCAAACTCTTGCCTTGGGTACATTGCCGCCTGTGCAGTAAGTATATTTATTTAGATTCATATCATTTCATGAATGCTTACTGTGTCCCGTAATTTAACTCTTTTGTGAGTTATCTTTCTTGGAAAGCAATTTTCCTGAGTACCTTTTGGAAATCTATTAACTTAATGCAGATTTGACATATTTAATGATCCTTCCCAGATAGCATTTTTAGTTTTCAGCAAACTTGCAGCAGTCTTGCGTTACAAGCCTGCATGACAAGTCTGCAAGTTTGAAACAAAACTGCAGCAAGTCTAAGAATTTTCATTTGCTTCAAGGCTGTCACGACAAGGTTGCCACAGTTTTGCGGCAAAATAGCATTGCAAAGAAGTGGTCGCTTCATGTTCCGTCTAACTTGCAGTAGTTTTGCTACTTTTGTCGCGTCATATTTATTATGACAAGATATTATCCAGAAAAAATCAAACTTTCTGCAAGTATGCATGCTATCTGGGTTGCTATTTCTCATACATAGATAATACAGTTCAACAAACCTTCATGGGGTCTTTATAAATACATTCAAATTATGTTATTTACATTTCTAGCAAAATAGCATGAGGTCTTTATAAACATTCAAATTCCAATAATTACATTGCTAAGACTATAAAAAATTGAATATTTTAAAAGAGCATTTCTAGGACTATAAAAAAGATTGTCACTAAAACATAATTTATAGTATTGAGAATAGATGTATTTTAATGGAATTAATGAAATGCACAGTTCATACAAGATGAAATTAGCAAAAACCTTCCCTTGATTTATTATATTTTTTATGAGAAACTACCATTTTATCGACTAAAATACATAATACGAGGGTTGGAATTTTAATAGTGTCAACTATTTATTTACATAGAATACAAAAGTTATTCATGTCACCATGTTTTACAGTTCTTCCATATAGTCGCCAGCATTGTGTATAACCTGTTTTCAATGATATGGAAGTCGCAGAACACCTGTGTTAGCGCTTGTTTTGTTGATAGTTTGAATGGACCGGTCTATTACAGCAAAAATCTCTGGAAAAGTTCTGAAACGAAGCGAATGCCACGAAGTGGTTCCTTCCTCTTAGGAATTAAAACAAAGTCACAAGGACTTAGATCTGGAGTGTATGGTGAATAGTAAAGCACTTTCCATCCCCATCAATCGAACAGATCAGTCATAGCTTGTGTTGTATGTGGCAGAGCATTGTCATGCAAAATGATAGGTGCGTTCTGCAGAAAGTGCAGAATTTTCCTCATGCCCAGGCGTTCCTTCAGAATGTGCAGCACATTCGTATGCACAAATCCTGCCTGTCACAAATCGTTTGGCTTCGATCACTGTCCATTAGTGCGGCAACAGCATTCACTTTTACTTTGCTGACACTAGGATGACCTGGCCAATGCATGTCTGCCATATTTTGGTGTCATTCTATGAAGGCTACTGCCCAACTTGCTAAAGTTCTGTAAGGCAATGCAGATTCTCCGCAAGCCTCTTGAAGCTCTAGATGACATCGTCGTGCTGTTCGACTTCTGGAACATTGAATTTTTATCTTTTTATTCTTGTTTTGAAAGTATCCTGACACTTACTTTAGACCGCAAGCTAATACAAAGATCAGTTCTTCGCTTTACTTCGCATGTGGATGACGTAGGAAGGACGATTCTTTTTTCTGAGAGGTACGATAGGTATGTAACTCAAGTATGGCATAAGCGATGTTCTTTGGTTTTGTTGTTTAGCATTTTTACAACAGTGCTGCCACTATTAAAGTTCCAACCCTTGTAAATAACTCAATACCATTTATTGCGTTTTCAATTTGGCAGGAATCTCTGGACTTAGTATTTATATTACATTTCTGGAGCGCCTGTCTTGATTGTTCAACATTTGTACCTAAAATATTGCCAAGATCCATATTCCTCCAATTTTTTTCTCAACAGCAGTACTATCTTTATGGAATCTCTGTGTTCATCATGGCTCTATAGTTCTCTAAAAAGAAGTCGAGATGAATGAAAGAAATTTAATATTTGGAGACATTCCATGTTTGCAGATCGTCTGATTCACTAGTACTTTATATTTAGACGTATACTTGCGTATCCCCAAAAATTATAAAGGAATTATCTCATATCAGCTATTTTAGTAGTTTAGTGATGATTGCCGATTCTTTCACTATCATTTGATAGACAGCCATCACTATCACTTGTTTTTTCAAACAAGTTCAAACGATACTCTTTTGGTGCTTCCAGAATAAATTGGCTTGTTCTTCGTGTGAAACAAATAAAAGGGTGAGTAGATGGTCATATGAGTTATATTCCTCTCCTGGTTCCTTTTAGCTATTCCTTGCCTAATAGACAATATTCAACAGAATTATAAAATAGAACTCTTGAATGATTTGTGGATTTTCATGAAATTATGGGTACAACAAGGTGCTTTGAATAACTTATATTATCAATCCAATCTTGTAGATTTCCTTCACAAGCTTTTAAGCAATATGTGGTGCTAATTATTTAACATGTACACCGGTTCAGCAACCTGAATAATGGTGATATTCCGTATTCCAGAACTTATAGTCCCCCGTGTAATAGATATTATAAGATCTGTTTTTTCTTGGAGTTATCGCTTTTGAAAGATGCTTGACATCTGAATCAGAACGTTTTTGACACTGGTGGTTATTTACGTTTTGAAAAAGTTTAGAATTCCAAGGAAAATTATGAAAGCCATTTTTATATCTTTTATACGTCCGCATTTTTAACGGCGACAAAGGACAGACACGCGACTAATAACGTTATAAGTGGGTCGTGATTACACTGGAATTAAGTGTAAATAAACTTTGATTAAAGTCTTTTTGTAGTTTTAATCGCTCACTTTTAGAGTTACTCTTAAGAATTGTTTGGGCAGAGTCTTTAAAATGTATATTCTTCTTTCAATACTTTTGCTGTTATGTTCTTATTACAATTTTGTTATTGATTTACATTAATGAATAAATATGTTCACGACAGATATGGCATACTGTCAGAGAAACTGCGCCAAAGCTCGTCGAAGAATTTCCATTGCTCGGTGTTCTGTCCGGGTAAGAAATGCCGCTACGAGGGATCCGCATTCTGGCAGAAGGAGGATATGCCCATCATGGGAATCTTCTCTACATGGTAAGCTTACTTCAACTCAAAATGTCAAATATTCGAGAATCAGGATGGATCTTATTTATTTTTTCAAAGTTTTCTTCTCAGTTTGTATTCTTCTTATAATAATAGCGTAAGTTATGTCCGTCTGTCCTCGAATTTAGGAAGCGGTTGGACCTGGAATAGAGGCATCCATATAGAGTGATTTCATGTAACGTCATGGACGACTTTAATGCCCTTCCCCTTCATTTTCATGTTTACGATAACCAATAGGCAACCAATAAACTGCCCGTCCGTTTGAAATTAAACCCAGAATCGTCATAAATTGAGATGTGTACTACTGCGTGAAATCACCCTATTGGATTTTTAATGAGCTAGGGTTAAGAACGTTCGAAATCCACCCCTTCCCCCTTTTCTAGCATTTAATGACATTATTTCAAGCACTATTTTCCCCGGTTAAGAGCAGGCGATTAAATTTATCGATTTAAATCAATTATAATAAATAGGTAAAAATAACAGCATTATGATGTAATTCCTTTAACCTGTGGTGATTACTCAATAACAACTAATGTCATTGCCTCGTTTTGATTTGTTGAAGATTGACATCATACGCATTATTTCTGATTAAAGCCGTTGACGCAATGTTCAGTCTTTGTAAATAGTGTCTTGTATATATAATAAATATTGTAATGTATTTTCACATAGAGCAATTTGTCGCAACGTCACGAACTACTATAATGCCCTTCCCATTCATTTTCATGTTTACAACAGCCAATACACAAACAATAAAATGCCATTCCGTTTGAAACTAAAGCCAGAATTGTCATAATTTGAGAATTTGCCCTATTGCATGAAATCGCCTTATATTATTGTAACTTGTATTTATTGATCTGTAGTGATATTTGTTATGACTAAAGTTTTATAATTATCGTATTTTTATTTGTGGCAGCACAGCATCTTTTTAAATATGCAAATATCTGTAGTATACGCATATGTTGTCTGCCTGTAGAAGAGTCAGTGTGACAGTAGCAGATGACTCGGTTGCATCGAAGGTGCTGATGTTTGTTTATGTAACTTGTATGTACTTTCAGTATTTTAAACTTCTGTAACGTTAGTTCAGTTCGATATCCGGAGCTCTACATCATTCATTATATTATCTTAACCCATTAACGCCCAAATTATTTTATTTTGACGCACTGACATATAATTCATAAATTGGGTGTCTTTTACCATCAACATGAATATTATTATCGAATTTTATCAATACGTACCTTAGTTTTTTTTTTAAATGCTGATCTAAAAATAGATCACTGGGCGTTCGGAGGATATATTTTAGCAAATACACAACAATCATTAGTACTTCAATAACGTGGTAAAATCGAACCAAATAGATAAAAACTAATGCATTTTCTTTTAAAAAACGTTTATTTATGCAGAATTTCACAATATTACAGAATGTACTTAGTAAAGTTTAATTATTTTAAAATAATAAAATTTCAATGTTTCTACAGTTTAGTGTGGAATTTGAAGAAACACTTCTTGCATAAAGTTTCATCGCACTTCACACAATATGTTAGGGGCCTTCCTTGGCACCCTAGAATTCGACAGCGTCTTTTGCCCTTTCTTTGTCCCATATTGTGATCCCTTTTATAAAAGCGAACATCATGACTGAGATTAGCTTTTGAGGATGAAGGAAAACTGTAAGGTCGACCTTTCAAAACTTTTTTTCCGATTCCCAATTTTAGATATTTTACAGCAACAGCTCTTCGAAAATCTTACATGGGCATAAAATCACCTTTATGAACATTTCTGTGCAGAATACTTGCATTAACTACAGCCATATCAATTATTCGAGTGAATAGACACCAGTACCATATTTTACCTCTTATTCTCTCCAAAAGGAGTTTTATCTTGATTTGTCATTCTTACGTTCATCTGCTTTTGAAATGTCTTGGAAATGAATATATGACTTTATTTTTAGGTAAGCATTTCTATTAAAAGAGTCCTGTACAAGACCTATCACTAAATCTTCTACATCACTCCAATAATATCTTTCACTTGAAAGATAGCCAAAATATATCAAAAACCCTATAAATATCTTTATATCTTCTTTAGTGATAATTAAATCATGGTCGTTTTTGACATTTTTAGTATAGAGAATAGTCTCATCCACAATTACGTTATATACTTCATCAGAAAAAAGTTTTTCAAAGCAATGATGCAAGATGCATTTGCAAGATCATTTTCCATTGCCAAAATATTATTCTTATAAGTTTCCCCTAATTCCGACCATTTGGTATAATTCGGGTTTTTTTTTCAAACAATTTTTGGCTTTTCTGTTTTTAATATTTTAGGCTTCCTCTCAAACGTTGAAGGTAAATCTATTTAATCACACTCATACTTTGATATTACTTCTATTTTACCAACAATATCATTTACAAATGGAGCATGTAACTTATCATCTATTTTCTCTTCATCTGTCAGTTCATATACATCAGTGGATATGACAATAATATCCTCTTTAATTTGTTCAGAAAACAGATAATCAACTGCATCCTGAAAGCTATTAAATACTTTTCAACTCATATTTTCATCTAAAGGTGAAAAAACGTAATATTACCAGGGTCAGGAAAAAAAACGCCCGAACGCCCAGTGATCTATTTCTAGATCAGCAGTATTTTGGCACTAATTTTTACTATTTATATTTGTTTTAAGATAACATCGGTTTATATTCTGATAGCTACATCTATGAAGATATTAAATCGCCAAAAAAAATTTAACTTTCACTTATTACTTAGCTGTTTTCAGTGTTTATGCTAAGAAACGTAGAAAAACGGCGGAACGAAAGGGCGATACAAACTTTCTCTTATCGCTTTAGATCAATGATATAAACAAAACAAGAAAACCACTTGTTGGTAAACAGGTGCATGCCTTGTCTTGCCCCCTGTGCAGTATAGAATATGTGGGGTGGGTTTAAGGTCATCTAAAAGCGAGTTTACCAAGCTATGTTTAGCGATCTAAAAATAGATCACTGGGCGCTAATGGGTTAAACAGATGCCTGTGCCTAGATCTAGTTGTTTTATTTAACTGCACCGTGTAAATCCCTTCTGAGCATGGTATTATATATGACATGATCCAGGCGGATACTTCTTTAAGAATCGTCGAGCCATAGCAGGGGTCTCCATATAATTGGTGACCCTGATGTGATCTCATTTAATCTTCTCGTATTTTAAATTATTTAAATATCGTCTGCATTATTTTCGTATGTTTTATCACTGAACATAGATATTAAGCAAATAATATTTGGTTTAAATATAGATTAGGTACATATGGGATAATTTTAAATTTAATCATCGATTATTTTTTGTTACAATGAAAATTTTATCACCAGTATTAACAACAAATTTTATCTACCTCCAGGGAGTAATGAAAATGATAATTTCATTCCTTTACTTCAATTAATTACTGTGGCAAAAAGAACTTAATGATAATTTCAACGCAGCTAAGAAAACTTTGAATTATCTTTCTAAATGAATTCAACATGATTCTAAACTTCATTCTTAGTATCGGGAGACGTGTGAAGATAAACAAATTATTGAGCGTGTACCAGATCATTCTCAGCCAAAAAACAAACCTTTTTTTTTACCTGCCTTAGGGTACTTTACAATTCTGGTTAATTTAAAAATTTTACTTATTCCTTCATATGACGGGCTATTTGCAAGTCATATTATAATCTTCTTCGAAATATTAGCTGAGATCAGCTTTAAGCAAATATCTAGGCTAGATTTTGGAGAACCAGAAATTATTTTCTGGTTTCGAAATTGGTTTGTTTCGGTGAAAAAGCAGTTCAGGGTACTCCCTTGTGTTTTTGGTGATATTTTTTGGCACCATTAATGCTAACATGCCATTTAAGATAGAGGCAATAAGCATCCATATGAACAATAAAAATGCAATAAAAATCGTAAGTTTCAAGTATTAAAATAGTTAAAAATATAGTTTAGGCATAATTTATACATAGATTCTAACGATTTTTTAAATTTGCATACTTATAGGGAATAATTTCTAAAATTTTCTAAATCATATTGAAACTTAACAGAAAATACGGATATTTTATAAAAGCAATGAAAATATATTAAAAGTATAAACTATAAAATATTTTAATTCTTATAGTTTATACTTTTTTGTATAAACTATAAGAATTAAAATATTTTAAAGAGTGAACAAAATTTTATTCACAATTTCAGTCGGAAAAACCCTCAGGTTGCCAAATGAGGGAAAATTCGCAAACTTGGAGAGGATGGATATAAGTAATCAAATTCCGGAAGATCCTAAACTGAAGTAAAGCAGCTTATTTGCCTTTTATATTTTAGTCAATGTTAATTTTCAGGAAGGAAATATGAAATTTTTATGCATGAATCAGTGTTATGCATTTTATATTATTTATAGACACAGATTATGTATTATTAAAAAGATACATTATTTATCATTAAAAGTAATATTAAATGAGTTGAAAACAAAACTCATATGAAAAGAAAACATTATTCCTATTGGCAGAGAAAAAGAAGGGACATGTTTAAAACGCTGATATGGGGAAAGCAGTAGAAGAAAAAAAAGGAACATGATAAATAGAAAACTATTAACGATAGTTTTATGACAATAGTCATATTAACGATACAATACCAAGCAATTTTAATTATTTACTAAACGTCATCGTGGCATACTTCAAAATTTCTCACGGTGTGTTAGTGTGTCGCAGCACACGGGTTGAAAAGCATAAGTCTAAATTAAACATTCATTATTTCAGGCTCACAGACGACATCGTGACAATGGCTCGTCCTTCCACAGAAATCATTGAAAAGTACAAAATCATAAAGCAGTTTAGAGAGTGAGTACTTTATCTCTTCTACTTTTAAGAACTAGAAACTTGTTTTGCAGCCATAGAATTATTTAATCTCTCTTCTTCTATTTTCAGTTTTTCTATAATTCATATAAAAACACATTCTTTTCACAAATACTAACTCCACAATCAGAATGTTGTATTTGTTAAGCAAACTTGTTGTTTTGGGTAATCCATAAACAAGGTCTATCCAAGATCTAACCCATGAACAAGATCATCCAAATGTTTGATCGAGGTATCGAAACGTTAAGAAAAATGTTTAGATCACATAAAATGTGTAACTCATTAGCTGCTAAATGTCAACAATAGTGGTGTAATTGAAAAAAATAACAAAAATTTACAGCCAAATAAAGCTCTTCCACTAAGCTAGGGTAATAGATTTCTGTCAGGAAGAGCTTATACAAGATATTTATGTGAAGATATAACTGCCTTTACACTAAAAGTAGGGCTAGCGGGAGTCATGTTAGAGATAGAAGTCATTCTCATGGTTAAATACACCAAAAACACTAAACGAAGTTCTATAGAATTACCATGCCCCTCATAAAATTAAGATAAAAAGGCACAATGTTGTGTCTAAGAAAATGCTTTTCGGTGCATGTTAAGCCCACCTTTGTGTCAACCTCAGGCACATTTAAGCCTCCTTTACTCTAATATTCTGTAGACTGGATAGTATAGGCAATGTTCAAGTAATCAATAATCATCAACCTCAAGGAGTTTCACTTAAATTAAGTGATAAAAACTCTCCCTTGAATGGCTTTCTAGACCCGCAGATGGATCAGGACTTTAATCTCATCTTGTTTACAATTTTGGCGAGATTGTGTTCCATGAATTCTTTTGAGGTCTTTGATCTTTGGATGTTATCTATTCTTTACGCACTTTTGTGATACAAGCACTTCTTAAGCTGGTACGCGTTGAGTGTTACCAGCATATGACCTACAGTGTTCTTCTGGTGAAGTAAAGTTCACTGTTGCAATAATTTTGGTTTTAGGCATCTTTGCGGCCACGAAGTGTGCTGCTGGTAGCTTATACTAAAGTATGTGTAGGATAAAATTAAATAAAACAGGTTGCTATTGGTTTGAGAGGCTGAACTTCTATCTGTCTGTTCATTCACCCAAAAGGAAGGCATTTTATGTACCACTCAGAACGTGGCCTCTAGTGGTCTCAGGCTTTTCAGGAAAATATTGAATCGTAAGTATATAAACAAGAGCTATCATAAAACAAAACTTAAAAAATGATTTTAGAGCAGTTTTCAAATATTCAATAAATACTTACAAATATGAGATCAAGTATTCGGAATTTGCAGTTTGAACTACAAAATTACAATGACGTAACTAAAATACATGGAGATTATCGTGGGAAAGAATGTGCCAATACTGCCTCGATCTGTAAGCTGATTTGATACTGAATTACCAAAATCATGCAATATACAGTGGAAGATTTTAAAATAATTTCTCTTTTAGGTTCGGCATCAAATCATTAATCAACCTTCAAGAAAGGGGAGAGCACAGTTCGTGTGGAGTTCCTCTTGAGAAATCAGGATTCACATACGATCCCCAAATTTTCATGGAAAACAAAAGTATGTAGTTTGCTATATGTCTAGATTTGTTTTTTAATTTTAGTACTTTGAGTTATAAATGATTTTTATTCTTCTTATTCCCACATGCAGTCTTTTACTATAATTTTTCCTGGTAAGTTTCAAAAATTATTTTTGTTAAAAATCTTAGTAAACATTTTTAATGGCCTCTTGAATTTTTCAATGTGAATGAAAACTTTATTTTTATTATATAACCATTACTTTACATTGCGTATGTATGTATACACCCAACAATTAAGTATTTATTACTTGTATCATATAAAATCTAAGTTTAGGGTACTACTTGACTCCTTCTTCTCGAATTTTTTTAAAGGATAGTCAAAATGACTCCAAGTTATGCTATACTCTACTTGCAAACAATTAAATGAATTTTGGGGAGTTATGAAGTAGTTTGGGAGAAATCCAAAATATTTTAAAGCCAAATTACTAAAATAGCTCGAATCACTGATCCAAAATATTTCCATCGCCAAACTGTATTATATCAATAGTATCTAATAATAAATTTAATAATAAAACAGATTTTGTGCTTTCATTTATATAATTAACTGTTGGTGAACAATCTAGAATTCGAAAAATTTCGACTTTTGATAATATTGAGAATTATTCGGGATTTAATCTTGGATTAGTAATGAATCGGTAAATGCAAAATATTTTAATCTCCTTCACTTAGTCCAATAATGACCGATTTATGCTTTTATAAATATAATAAGTTAATTTTTTTGGTAAAAAAAATTAGAGATTCTGAATATCGATTTCATTTCATTAATTATATTTGTTATTATAACGTGAGTCGAAGGAGGTCTAACTTAAATGTTTTAAAGATCAAATGATTTTTATCTTACGAATACCCAGAATTTTGTACTATTTTGCAATAATGTAAGACAGCTTCTTATTAAGAAATTTGCTTTTGTATTTTGGGAAAAGAATGAACTAAATCGCATTAAATAATAGAATAGAAAGCTTTCTATGCAAAATGGGTTGTTAAATTCGTATTGTAAATACTTACTATGATAACACTTTCAATGTATTAAAAGTTTCATAAGTATTTTAGTTCTGTCTTTCAACAACCGACTAAGATTATCCTATTTTGCCGTAAATCAATTTTTAATCTCTCGCCTTGTTATCTTTTATTTATAGATATTTTGGACTTAATGATTTTTTATATTTAGAAATATCATATAGACTTAAATAAAATTAGGAAGAATTAGTAAAATCTTAAAAAAAAACTATATTCAGTTTTATTTTGTTAGTTAGAAATTTTACTAAAAGGAATTTATTTATGTATACCTAATTTATCTATGAATTTTAAATTATATACACTGTAAAAATATAGCATTATATATATATATATATATATATATATATGTGTGTGTGTATATGTGTGTGTGTGTGTGTGTGTGTGTGTGTGTGTGTATATATATATATATATGCAATAAGACGGACTTCTCAATGGGTGTTTGCAGTCATGGCCCATAAAAATGACACCGTTTTAGTTAATGATGTTTATTAACAGAACGTTGGAGGTCGGGTTTCCACATTATTATAGGGACAGGACAAACTGAGGGGTTAGCTAACATGAAATTATAAGTAACAGGCCCTCAACACCAGGATCAAAATCTCAGTTTAAATCCGTGGGAAAATCTCTAGGAATATCTGACTCTGATGAATCAGATATTTCGATGCAGATCAGTCGATGAATCTGATAGCGTGCATTGACTTTTTGTTTGGAAATTTCCTAAATTGTCCGCTTATTCTTTATATAGATAAAAAATTGCAAATTTGTTTAATTATAATAAATTTTATTTACTTCTTATCAGGAAACATATAGTCAAGTCATGGTGTACTTTAATTGCATTTTACTGAAAACGGCATACTGTAAATAAAAATACTATAGAACATATTAAACATGTTTAATTAATTACAAATACATTACCGGTCATGACATGAAAAAGTTGTATTGTTTGACTAGTTCACATATTTTTTATTTTACCTTCTGATTTTTTTTTAAACATTACTTCTACGTAAACAATTATTTTACATATCCGCTAATGCTAACTTTAAAATTAGTTTTAAAAAGGAAAATTGTTTCTCCATTATTATTTTGTGTGGACCAATCGAGATATTTGGAAATTTTTTGGGGAGACTGGGTAGCAAAAATAGCAGTTTAATAAGGTAAAAGAGATTTAATATTTCTATAATATTACTGAAAATTTAATTTCTGTTCATTTTTTAATGCTTTACTAGTCACGAGACTCCTTTACATTTCTTGATATGTTATCTTTGTTTTTAGGAAAGACTACGGTTCGGTGCCAAAAACTGTCCTTCTGGACATGGTAAAAGTGCTGGCCTTCGCACTCTCGGAAGGCAAGGTAGCGATACACAGCCACGCGGGACTTGGTAGGACCGGCGTACTTGTGGCCTGCTACCTTATCTACACGCTGCGGTGCAAACCCACAGATGCGGTGGCCTTCATAAGGAACAAGAGGTGAAGTCATCTTCAGAATCAACACCTACATTTTCATAACATTTAACAACTCGCTCGTAATTTTTTAATACAAGTACTCACGTGGTGTATTTTGTACACCAACAAAAAAATTTATCAAAAATATGTTTAAAAAGAAGATATATTTATGATATGCGGTTTGGGGGAATCTTTTCGAATCACAAAAGGGCCATTTTTCCTCATGCTGCCGCAGTGTTATGATGTCCCTGGCCACTTATATTGTGTTTCTCTATCCTTAAACTTTCGATTTTTTTTTATGTGTCCCTTCCCCTTTTAGCTGTTTATTTTTCTGTTCGCCTTCATTTTTGTGTTTATTGAATGAAATCTCTTTATTTGAGGGCTCGTCTCAGTCAATCCAGTTGCACCATTGCTTTGTATGCTTTGATATGAGGTTTAATAATAAAAGCTTTTATTAAAATGGATAAAAATTCTCTAACAGCAAAAACATTTTGCCACTGACTATATAAAGTTTCATCTATGATGTCCCTTTCATTGTTGCACTCCTGTTAAGTCCTTACTGTAATTTCACGTTCTTTATATACATAACTCATAATTGTCGTCATACTATTTTTCTGCTTTCCGCGATAAAAGCACCTACCTTGTATTTTTGTTTGTAGTTCAATTTGGAGCCAGTTTACTTGTAGTCTTTTGTAAATGCTTAGATAATGCCGAATAGAGAGTTAATGACTTTATTTTTTTATCTTGGTCCGAGGAGTGGTCTCATCGGTTATATAAACAGATTTACAAAAATTCTTCTTCTGCTTCGTCTTCAGACCTTTTGTTCTCCCAATATCGTTATGCTCAAGTTCCTCAAAGTCAAAACCTAGGTCGAAGCTCTTAAAAGATGGTATATGTATTGTAAATAGATACTTCCTTGTACTGCCACGTTTCGATATGATGTGGGATGGAGTAGTCATTTCAGAATTACATCTGGTACACAAGAGAAAAATTCTGAATCCATCAACAAATTGTATAAATATCAAACGACTACGAAGTTAGACCATGGTGGTTAGAATTTTTCTTACTATGTCTACAGAAGCATATACTTAACACTAGAT
>CM063511.1:111404234-111509234 GCA_032207245.1 Pardosa pseudoannulata
GTGTTAAAACGCAATCGTTACATCCACAGAAGAAAATTCTACAGAAGTTCAGGAACCTTAAGGGTTCTAAAAGATAAGGTTTCATGTTGCTTCTCTCATATATGTATTTAGTTGGTCAAAAAGAAAAGGTCTTTATGCCTAGAGCAATCACACGAGAAGCTAAAGAGTCGGACTTACTTTAACTACTCCGCCCAGAATGTTGGGCAGGAATGGGTAAAAGTTTTTACAAGTTGCAAACTTTAACTCATTTCGGCTTAACATTCTTGTTTGAGGACACTTATAAAAAGCTTTGTTTAATTGGATTTTTTAAAGGTAGATGACACCTTTTGTAAACTATCTAAAAAATTTTAACTATCTTCTTCTATTTATAATTGCATGATTTGAATAGTCATTTTATGAATTTTAGATCTCAGCCTTTTATTTTCGTTTTACTCAAGTTCATCAATAAAATAAATATGAAAAATTGTATTAATGTATAACTCTATTTTATAATCTGTTGGCCGATTTATTTCTAAGTTATCTTGAAATTTTTCTTTCCAAAATTGACGTTTTTAAATTGACGTCTTATAATTTACAAACCACATCAAGAGTTGCATGAATTTGGCATAATTTATTAGGAATCCATAACTTAATTTGAACTGTTCTCTAATGTGTATTCAGTAGAAATATTCAATCGTTAATGAGTTAAAAGCATTCAGTTAAAAAATCCTTTATTTTCTATTTTCATGTTCATGTTGAATTGCTTTTAAGCATAAATACCTGTTGATAATTGGAAAACTAATACTATCTGAAATGCTTAGATTTAATGATATTTCAATTCCTTTTATAGGCCAGGATCAGTGCAAACAAAGAGCCAAGTAGAAAGTGTCCAAGGTTTTGCTCAATTCGTTGTACCCATGTTTATAGTTTTTGCCAATGTGTAAGTATTAGTATATCACATAGAAATAAATATTGAACTGTAGAAATCCACATGTTCCGTTGGTTATTCTGTTGACATTCATATGACATCCTGAATGTCCTGTCGATATTAAATGGAACGGGAGTGCTGTTAGTAAATATATATTTTCAGAATGACTTGAGTTTTATCCTTTGGATCCCTATAAAATGATCCAAAAGAAATTACTGGATCGGTATTGCATTATGGTATTATGTCAATTCTACTTGCTTACACTACGTAATTTTACATACCAACTTAAACAATTTTCAGTTTTTAGTTATTTTAATAGCTTATTAGTACTCATGGAATTGGATTCGTAACCGCTTAGAAAAAGTCAGTGTAGTGATTGAAAAAAAAGCAAAATAATTATTTAAAAATAATTTTATCAAATAATTGCCAACAATGTTTTATATATCTCTTCTAAGAGTACATAAAATTCAAATCACTTTTATTTAAATGAGATTTCAATAATCTATGTGGTGCAATAATGCATAAAATCGGGGCGTTTTAATACTTTTAAACCTTGCTTGGTTATATGATTATATTTCATTAAATTTAAATATGTTTATATTCATTTGTAAGATAATTTAATGCTAGTTTCTGGACAATATGTAGTAACCGCGTGTGTACAATGTATGAAAAATTGACTGTTTATATTTAGATGAAATGGAATTGTAAACACATACTGGGACTAAAAAGTAATTAATTACATATACAGTGTATCAAACTAGAACTCATACACCACGCTTTTTCTACTCAATATCAGTTTGTTAAAAGGAAAAACGGGAAGTTTGGAATTTTTTTACATAAATAATAGGCAAAACTGTTTATGAATATTTTCACACAAAGAATTTTAATCTTTATACGATATTCAACAACTTAACAGACATTTGAATATGAATAAGACAGAGTCAAAATAAAACTCGTACACTATAAAAAAATTTCAATTTCAGAAAACATAGAAACTTGATATTTTCAATTTAGTACATTGTTCAGTTTTTTCTGTGTATTCTGACGTCTTCAAAGTGTGTTGTATACATCACAATACGGCAAATAAGTCTTTTTAGTTTGAATATGATAGTTTCTTTTCACAGCTTTAGGCATATACCATAAACCTTCTGTAACATTGAAATATAGTGACAAACATAGGGTTTTAATAACTTTAATGTTAGGTGGGTCACTTCCCTTTATTAGAATTTTACCATAAAATTCACTGAATTGTTGCCTTTCTTATTATGAGAGCACCATACATGTAAGGTAATATTGGTCCCTATGAGGGGATAACACGCAAATACACCCAAGCTTTGCTCAGGAATCGAACCCAAACCCACTAGGTGAGAGCACAATGCGCTAATTACTATTTGTATAACAACCACAAACAAGTATTTATTGCAGAATCATTTGGGTCATTATCGTGATAGTAAAAAAATTGTTTAGAATTGTGAGATATTGTTTATTGGGTTATTTAGCTTATCTTTTAAAATTTTGAAATAAACATACTGATCTATCGTTGATTTAATAAACAAAAATCGGTCAACACCTGTTGCATTCGTCCCCATACTTGCTTCCTCCTCTAGTTTTTACAGTGGTCTCATATTTCAATATTTAGTTCTTTAGTCATGTTTTAGTATTATTTTATCTTGCAATTTGCTGAGAACT
Source organism: Pardosa pseudoannulata (assembly GCA_032207245.1). NCBI lineage: Eukaryota > Metazoa > Arthropoda > Arachnida > Araneae > Lycosidae > Pardosa > Pardosa pseudoannulata. The sequence continues at coordinate 111,406,831 of CM063511.1, forward strand.
AAGTAAATTTTAATTGGAAACAAAAGTGTTGTGATACCCAAAGCCTGCAGCGCTCTCCTGTAAATCCGTTAGTGTTTGAGTATTTGGTAGTATTGTACTGTCATCGGAGTTGTGTATGCAAAAATTTAGCTTGAATGGTAGAAAGTGGGTTAAAATTGAAATAGAAATTTTGAGCTCGAGACTCTTATTCTTTATTTATACAAGGTCTGTTCAACAATTAAGCTAAATAAGTAAATTTATGCAAACATCAGGTTACCTTTAAATTGTCATTATTTTCATGATCTTTTTCGAAGTAACTATCATGAGACGCAATACATTTGCCCCAACATCCATATACTATTTCACATACGAGAAAGTTCACTTGAGAATTGATCCAAAACTGTGAATAAACTTTTTACACATGCTTTGATCCTTTAAAAATGGACGATTCCTTGTGCAAAGGAAACCAGAAAAATTGCACGGGCCTGAGTTAAAGAATATTCGGACGGCATGGTGTGATATCTATATTGTTCTTTTGTAAAATTTCTAACACGTAACTAACAGTATTTGATTTTGGCTTTTACTGTATCCCAATAATGCATTCTTCAGCAATGGAAGCTTCTTTTTGGCTTGCTGGTAATTCTGCGATCCTCCTTAATAAATTCTCTAGATTGTTGTTCATTGACTCTGTGATGCATGTTAAAAACCATGTTGAAAGTGTCTGATGTATATTTTTTTTAACTAACACAAAATTTAGTTACATAACGCTGCTCTAGAGAAGCCTGTGTTCCATTAGCCCTAATGTAGAAACAAAGTAGATTCTAGTGCTTCAAAACCAACTTACCAATCATTGATGCCTGAGCATAGATTGTAAGCGCATCGGAACAAACATGCATTTAGTAACGTGATACTCTGGCATATTACCTCGAATGTAACATCCATTCACTCTTTGTTATTAAACAGGCCAACATTTCTTTTAGTTCACATAGTGATATTGCGATGAGGGATTTTTAAACTATAAAATGAATCTCACTGCTTATTCAACAACTTACGTACATATGAACATTGCAAGGTCAATAAGAAGTCGTAAAAGTGAGAATCTACCAAATCAGCTCAAAATAAAACAGTTGTCTCATCGCGTTTTAGTTCCAGTAGACTCGAATTGCAGAACACTTTAAAGAAAGTTATCAGTCATATTGACCGAATTCTATTAAATTTTATATATTTAATAATGTCAGGCTGTTTGTAGATTTTTTTATTCGATTTTGTCTGCAATTTAAACTTATAAATCTTTATCAAATATTTATTTCATGTCTTGATTTGGTAACTTGATTACTTATTTCGTAATATCCATGAAATTCTCTTTTAAGATGTTTAATTTCTACATTTCAGTATTGCTAGAGACAATTATCGTATGAGTTTAAATGCATATCTGAAACGACAAAGCTTTCTGCTACACGGATTTGAGGGAAGATTGCTCAAACATGTTCCCAAAGTGAGTATAAACGTTTGATTTGTTTGCCTACCAGTTTTAATGCGTATCAAAGCAATATCTCCACAATACTCTAATCATTCTAATTGTCTTTTTTCATTTAATGTTCCCCAAGAAGTGCAAGTAATACTCAAATTCAAAATGTCAAAAGTTTATCTGTGTAAAAACAACTTTACTTGTCATGGCACTGAAGAAGCAGCTCGATTGTGGTTATGAAAGATGTGTTTACTGTTAAATATTACTTAATTTTGATCCTTAATCCTAGAAGACCTAGTGGTGACCAGTAATCATTACCTTGGAAAAACCTCTTTTTCACCTTAAAAATATAACATTATGGTTTGCAAAGCATACGAAACTTAAAAAGTGACTTTAAAAAAGGGGAAAGGAAAAAAATCGGATAAAGTACAGTTAACATCACGTCTATAAAGTGAAACTAAATAGGTTTTTTTTTTTTTTTTTTTTTTTTTAACTAATTCAAGCCTTGGTGGGTTAACCTTTAACTACAGTGAATTTTCTTCAAGGGATAAAACTAACTCTAATTATTCATTTGAATTAATTTTTAACTAGCTTTCAACTTGGTAAGTGATCTTGACAGCACACTTCAAAAAGTTACTGAGAGTGTCACAGATGAATTATGATATAAAGGAAAAAAAATTTCATATAGATGAAATCTGGAAGACCGCCCAAAAGAAGTTAAAGGTTAATCACGTCAGATTTATTTTCATACTTTCATTATCATCTAGCACAAAGTATAGTGTAAAGAGTTTAATCTGTCTAATACGAATTTATTTCTAAACCACATTCGATTTATAATTTTACTTATAACTGTTGTCGTCAGCACATTCAAACAAGTCTTCTTTATGTAACAGTAAATGCTAATTCAGACGTAAATAGAAAATTATTGAATGGAAAAGGCTGTTTGCGTTCAATCTTTTACTTGTTTTGGTTTTATATCTATTGCTACATCCGAACACAAAGGTTTTACCTTGCCGTTTACAATACCATTCGAAGATAAAATGCGTAAAATTCTTAAGGGGTTCCATTACTATTATACGCGAGGTCGAAGAATAAGTTTAACCGTATCTCGAAACATATGAATTAAATGCATACAATATTTTTAAATATAAAAGAATCACTCGGATTCTGAAAAATGTTATTGTATACATAGCAGATAATAACAAACTAAAGAAATATTTTATGCTAAAATGTAAAATATATACTTACGTGAACTATTTCAACCTTATTTTGAATTGAAAAGGAAAAATATCACATTTAAAGTACTTTTTAAAGTACCAACGTCAACTTCAACCTCAAATATATTACTTTAATAGTCCTGATATATTAAAAAATAGATGTATACTACTATAAAAAAATACCAGATTTAAATTATTTGAGCAGGTGTAAAAATTATTTTTTGTGGGGGCGCATGTTTACATTTTGAATTCAGTTGAAGCTATTAAACGATTTTATGTATTGAAATATAGGCATAAAAAGCATGCAATAGAGAAAGTCCATGTTTGTAAACGACGAATGCTGGCCGATTAGTTAGGGCGCTGACCGTCGGTACCGGAGTTCGTGGGTTCGAATCCCACTATGGCATGGATGTTCGTAGCCGTTCGGAATAGACTTTAAGCAGTAGGTCCCGGTCTCATTAGCCCTTTTGTTCAAAACAGTAGACCGTAGCGCTCCAAACCAAAACTAAAAAACCCAAACCATGCTTTTAAACAAATACGAGTGCTGATTGCAACTCAACTTTTCGTTGGCAAAACATTGCATGTTTTCATTGCATCTTATGAGCTTCGATGTGGATCACGTATACAATAAAACTAAATTTTATTTAAGGGAAGGGGAAGGAAATATCAGAAACTGGTCAAGTAATTCAAAATAAATTTTTTAGCATTTACAAAATTATATATTTAAAAAAAATTAAACACTTTACACAGTACTACTAAGTATCATAATCAAAGTATAACTACTTTGATTATGTTAACAGGAACAATAAACTATTACATAAAGAAGAATCTAATAAAAACATGCAAAACCTGATCATTTTAATGACAAAAAATAATTACATTAATAGGTACAGTACTTCTCACAAAAGCATAGAAAATATATAAGAAACATGAAAAAAACTTAGTAATAATAAAAAAATTCTTAGAGCATAATAATTTTCTATAATCTATTACATTACAGTAAGGTAAACGTTTTATTGCCATTCTGAAAAAGTTTGCCGCAAATTCTCGATGAAGAACTTAGTCATCTCTTGCCTTTTCAAAGCTTTTATCCAAAGCATTCGCAATGTAGAATCTTTAGGAAAGCAACAAAATCCAATATTTTCACCTTTTTTAAAACGCTTAGTACAGATATACGTACAACAGCTTGTGACCATTTTCAGATAATGGACAAAATTAAAACACCAATAGCAAGCACAATCCGTAGGAAATTCAAATGTTTTGCCAAGGAGGAAATTGAGCTGCAATTTTTTGCTGCACCTGACGTCATTCGCACATTCTCTTGAAATGAGCGCAAATGTTGGTAAATTACATGTTCAGAAAAATTGCTTTATAGATTTCTTTTACACCATGTATTTTCTATGAAACAGATGATCATTTTAGTCTATAATTAAGTTACAGGAGTTTTGCTTTAAATGTGCAAGACTAATCGTGCATTCACTCACATGTACGTATATATATATATATATATATATATATATATATATATATATATATATTGTGATATATCGAGAACCTTCTTGACGTCACCCGATGTTTCTCAATGGAACTAATATTGAGCAATGAACATTCCACCACTAAAAAGCACTAAACTTACGAATTTATTCACTACACACTCTTGACAATTCTTTATTAAATATAACATAAACACTGCACTACATCAAAGCATCTAACATTTAACATATAGCTATGATTTTAAGTTTAAACCCAATCGATGGTCAGCCTCGTGCACCGTCCCGTGTAGCACCCTTCTCCATATGTTCACATCTCTCGTCTGCCAGCGTTCACCACCCCTCTCTTCAGTCCAGAGGTGCAGTGACGTCACTCGGCATCACACACACACACACACACACACACATATATATATATATATATATATATATATATATATATATATATATATATATATATATATATATATATATATATATGACACGTTCCACTAAATGACACTAGAGTCCTGATATCATCTTCATATCTTTATTCAAATCTCATCACACACTGATCATCGTCAATGGGGTCGCACATTGGCGCCTAGCTTTTAACAAAGGCAGGCTTAGCTGCTTCGGGTAGCCACAGCTCTGTCTGCGGAATGTGCACACTACTCTCTGCTCTAGATCACTGCGATTTATGTGGCTAACTCCTAATGCCGCGTCACTCTCAGTAAAGAATCCTTAATTAAAATCTTTTAAAATTAATCTACAAATTAAATCTTGACATATATATATAGATAGATAGATAGATAGATATAGAGATAGAGATAGATAGATAGACAGAGATAGATAGAGATAGATAGTAGATAGATAGATAGATAGATAGATATAGATAGATAGATTGATTGATTGATTGATTGATTGACTGAAGATTCCATATTTCGGAAAATATAAGAGAAGTGAAACCTCAAGATTTGCGAAACATTCAAGAAGCATTAATGGCCGAAGTAAATTAATGCAGGAGTTTCTAAATCATAACAGAAAAACTACAGTGATACGTGCTCGGCACTAACATTAGTAAATGCAAAACATAGTGAAAAATTTATTGAAGTGAATTCAGAAACTTGTTTTAGTATTCTGCGATAGCCACCACATTATTGTATGAAGGTGATTAAAGAGTCAAGGTTAAAATATTTAGTTTTGAAATTACCATCACAATAGCATAATTGTTTTTATTCCAGTTAGAGTTATTAAAATATTCAGTACTTCCTGTTCAAAGGGGTAATATAAGCATATTATTCAAAATATATTGTTGAAATATTCAGTGTTTAAGCATTCAAAAGTAGTTTTAAAATACTCATTTAAAAACAAATTTAAAACTTTGAAAGCAGTTTCATGTGCAAAAGAAAATTGTAAGGAAGTTAGAGACCTAAACAGTAAAATATATTTATTGCTCCTGTGAGAGCTATTAAATAAGTAAGTATATATTCAGACAGCAGATTTCCATTATTAGACATTATTTACGTAGAGTTTTTTGAAGTAACTACCATCAGGCGCAATGTATTTGTTCAAAAGCCTACTTCATGCCGAAAGATGACCAAATGGTTAGGGTGCTGGAATTCGGAACCGGAGTTCGTGGGTTCAAATCCCACAGTGGCCTGGATGTTCGTAGCCGTTCGGCTTTAAGCAGTAGGTCCCTGTCTTATTAGCCTTCCTGTTGAAAAAGTAGACCGTAGCGCTCCAAACCAAACCAACGCCTACTTCTTAATCACATATAACAATCCCCTTTACTGAGTTATGTCAAAACCTATTCCGCAGCTTTTACACATGCTTTGTTGTGGATAACTTTTAACACTTCTTTGAGTTGAGGATAGAACCAGAAATCGCATGACGCGAGATCAGGACTATATGGAGGGTGTGATATATATGCTTTATTATGAGCTACCATATTGCAATCGAGATATGTCACAGATAACATACACATTAAAGTGACTCAGAAGTCATCATTATGACGAGGCAGAGCGATAAATTTATGGTACCAAATTCCCATATCTGCCGACTTTTGAAGTCATTATGACAAAAAAGTCGCCCTTGATATATCTCGATAGTAATATGGTAGCACCCATTCTTCAATAAAGCGTTCAATACGTAACAACAATATGTGACCTTTCATTTTGCAACTGACTACTAGCTGAAGGTAACGCGAAACAATTATTAATAATGAGTGAGGGAGCACTTGCCTGTTAACCCTTTGTACTAAATTTATAGAGTAACTAAAAGTGAAACATTAGCAAGTTAACACTACAACTTTTGAAACCTTGCTACTTAACTATTTCCAAAAATGTCGGTAGGTATATATGCATATATTATATATACACATACTATATATATATATATATATATATATATATATATATATATATATATACATATATATATATATATATATATATATATATATATATATATATATATATACATATATATACATATATATATATACATATATATATATATATATACATATATATATATATACATATATATACATATATATATATACATATATATATACATATATATATACATATATATATATATACATATATATATACATATACATATATATATACATATATATATATATATATATATATATATATATACATATACATATATATATATACATATATATATACATATATATATACATATACATATATATATATATACATATATATACACATATATATATACATATACATATATATATATATACATATATACACACACATATATATATACATATATATATATACACATATATATTTATACATATATATATATACAAACAAATACACACACATATATGTGTGAGTCATAGGAAATTTAGCCCATCACAAAGTTGAGAAAATCCACATTGGCTTGGGTGCAGAAATAAGTTAAAATGTAGCAAGTGATAATTTTGAAAAGAGAAATGTGGTTTATCATAACATTATATCTGTAAGGCGTCTGGGGTGAAAAACCCATACATCCCAGTTTATAGGTGTGTGAGCCAGCCAATCAAGGTTCTTAAGTGTTAATCTCATAGGGTACTCTTTATGACGTTGAGGAAGCGAAACTAAATATATAAAGAGTTATAGAAGAAGAGTGGGGTCGGCAAGACTTAATTTTAGTGCTTCCGAACTCGCCTACTCGATAGAAAGAACAAAAGATAGTCACCAAGTTTTGCCATAAAAGAATAGAATAGAATTGCCTTGAAATTTTAAGATACTTATAATTAATTTTAAATTATTTTAAGATAGACTTAAAATTAGATTGGTTAGTTTTTTAGGTTAAAAATATCATTATATGCATGTGTGTGCATATACATAATTAAACATTTATAGGTACATGAATAAATATATACATAGATAAATACTACTGGATTTTATATACCAATAGGCATGACTTGGAAGAAGAAGAAACTTCAATGGGCATTCTATTGTTAATATGAAGAACTTTCTCTAAAAATTCAAAAACGATTTTCTCGGGAATTAAAAAAAAAACAAGCCTTTGGAATTATATATGTAATATTGTATAATTTCTGGTAAATTCCTAAAAGCAATACCGTAAGAGTAGTTTTCTGCAAATACCAATCGGTTAGATTGCACCTATCCTTCAAGAGGGATGAATAACCGGTAGATCTGGCATAGTTTCAAAGAAAAGTTGAATGATCTTGATCATTAAATATTGTGACACGCAATTCCTTTTGGTTTCCTAATCTGAGTGATGAATGATCTTTTGATTTGATGTCGCAAACAGCATTTATGTAAAAAATACAAGTTAATCACATAATGCAGTTAGCTTATAATTTATGACCGCTTCGTGACCTTCTGTGTTATACTTTAAACTAACGGAATTATATGAAACTGTTAATTTTAGAGTTCCTTCTTATTATGCAAGGTTGTAGGAAAAGTTAATAAGAGAATATAAAAGCAATCACAGCACATGCGAAGCTCAAAACCAGATGTGTTGAGCCGTGGTAGCTCAATCTGCAAAGGCAGCTATCTCGTAACTGAAAGGTTGTGGGTTTGGGGCTCGAGCTGGCTTAAGATCCGCCTTGTTCGTTAAAGGTGACTGTGACAGGTAAAATAGGTTTGTAGTCACAATGTCCTCCAAGTTTTCAATCAATACCTCTGGGGGTGGCAGGCCAAGCCTATGGGTCTTCTGCTTGGACCTTGTTTCAAAATTACGAGGACCCACTAGAGCAAACCCGTTCTTTCACCTTAACGGTGCTCATTAAAATGAAAGGCACACCTCTTTGCCTCAATAAGAGTAGCATATGGCCCAATCATGCTTGGTTTGCCCAAGTGGCATCAGAAACAACAGAGCAATATTTTTAGGTATTCTATGATTGAATCGAGTTAACTAGATTGCGTAAGAATCTCGGTGATTCGAGGAGGACGACACCGGACCTAGCTCGAATTATTGAAAATTCTAATTATCAAAAAAGACTAACTTCATAAAATATAAATAGTAATATAAACACTATTTGTAAATTTCAATAAAAAATGTACTTACACAGTATTATTACTTTAATTTCTGAAGGTCTTTCTTCGTAATGTCCTCCAAATTCTTTAACTATACCTCTGGGGGTGACAAGCCAATCCTGGGGGGTCTTCAGCTTGTCTCTGCTTCTAAATTACGACGACACAGCAGGGGTAATGTTGCTCACGTCCGTATCATACTTTAAGCTTCACGTCCTACCTGGGTGATGCTAAATGGGTAACAGCTTCGTAGCCTTGTATTGACGTAAAGGCATATAATGCGTGTATTGCCAGCTGCGTTAGGAAAGAAAAAAAGGTCTGTTGAGAAAATGTTGATACACATGAGAAATAGACAAAAGAAAATATAAATAAGAAGTTTATTTTAAAATGTAACTTAAAACTTAAACGTTATTACAGATCTATTTATTCTGTTTTATTAGTTTTGTCAACATATACGTAATGATTGTTATTGATTATGTGCTGCCGGCTAGGATCATGAGAACAGACCAGATGGCGTCAAAGAGCTGTTAAAAATGCTAATTCCGCATAATCCCGTTAATCCTGTAATTTCTCCTGAAGGAATAAACTCTCTGGTGATATTTCTCCCTCACCCGAGAAATGGGGGTGGCAAACCCGACCTGTCCATCCAGGTCTGAGCAAGATAGGATGCTGGACATTCTTTTCCTATCCATCAGTAGCCCACTGATAGTATCGAGAGCGATTCACTCATTCACCTCTTTGTAACACTTATACAATAGAGCAGGGGTGGGAAACCTGCGGCTCGCGAACCACATGCGGCTCTTTGAAGGATTGTTTGTGGCTCTCGATAAATGTACTCCTTTTTCATTTTTGTGCTATTATATATTAACACTAAACATACCAAAAACGGGTCAAATGACCCAAAAGGTTAATGTAAAAAAAGCGATGGGAAATGAATTAAAAATTCTTATTCTTTGTGTTTGCAATACATAAAAATTGACAAAAAACGAATTTGTTTAATAATAATAAAGCTTATTTGTCTATTCCCTTCCAATTTTCATATTTCATACATTTATAATCAGAAAAATAAAGTCGGGTCATTTGACCCGCTATGGTAGAAATAGGTATATATTAAGTGTTGGTATGTTTAGTGTTAAAAAAATATTACAACTGATGGAGCTCCGGCAATGATAGGTAAAAAAATCGGTCTTCTTGGGTTTTAAGAGATGATTCACATTCCACAATTCATACCGATTGACTGCATAATTCACCGAGAACATCTCGTTACAAAATATTTAAAATATCCTGATGTTATGAAAACATTGTAAATTACATTCGCACCAATGCAAAAAATCATCGACAATTAAAAAAAATTCCTTGAAAAATGAAATGGCGAAGAACTTCCAGGTGAAATTCATTAAATATAATTTCTGTAAGAAAAAGTTTTAATACCTTTTTTGCATATCTTTTAAATACGTATTTAATTGCGGCCCAAGAAAAATTTCAAATTTTGAAAAATGGCTCGGACTATCAAGGAGCTTGGCCATCCCTGAAATAGAGTTTAAAAAAAAATGTATGCACCACATAGGTTGTTATAACGGCTTCGTCCAGGAGACGAATGGACAGCATTCTAGGGTTAAAATTTTTCAGAAAAAGATCTATGTGACATTCCAACTTCATGCTCGAAAATGCTCTCGACGATGCCATCTTGTGTCTGAATCGTGTTTCAGCTTTTATTATTTCACGTCTATGCAGGTGGTGGTAGCACAACAAAAGGGCATACCTCTTTCAAACCAAATCCTAAACTCTTTAACTGAGTACAAGTTTCCTAGCGGAGAGGACCTGCTAGATATTTTTTAATAAACATGAAAATATATTGTTTGTTATAAATAAGTTTGCGTTTTGATACATCGCATTTAAAAATTACTTAAAATAAAATTCATTTTTGTTTTATTTCTAGTAATAGGTCAACAGCATATTATCTGTCGTTTATGTAACTGTTGTTCTAATATCAAATCATTGCAAGTGCATTTAATGAATCCTGATTAATTGTGCTTCTTAGGAATGTTTTACTTTCTTCAAGACTGAAAACAGTGTTCAAGATGATAGAGATATAATAAAAATTGTGGAAAATTGTTTATCTTTAATTTTAAAGCCCAAAGATTCAAAGGGACTGGAGTAAAATTCTGCACGATGGCCAAATATCGTGCTAAACTAAATTATTTACTTAATAAATATGTTTATTTTTTCACCTGCACTTCAGCGAATTGTAATTACTTATGGCATTATATTATAAGTACAAAAAAATTTGTTGAAACTTATTGAACTTGAGTAGATGTTAGTAATTCTTTAATCTGTGAATAGACATTCTCACTACTCGAAATGGTACAGCCTTATCGTATATACGTTATGAGATCAATGCCGGATGTATAAATTGTGAAATTTTTCTTTCTTGAAAGGTCATGGTCCTAAATTAGTTGGTAATAGAAATTATTAAAGAAGGCATGAAGATATTTTACAGTAAAAATTTAAACTGCATTTCATTGTGACTGTGCCGCTGTCGAAACGTAATAAGAAATGTTTGTATTTATCTCGAGATACACCTGATCCTCCACCTTATAGCATCACTCTACTAAAAATGAATTTTATACTAATTTGTATTGCGTTTGTATATACGGCTCGCTCTGAGGGTGCTAATCTTCGGAACCAAATTTCGTGGGTTCGAATACCATTGTGGCCTAGATGTTCGTAGCCGTTCGGAATTGACTTTAAGCAGTAAGTCCCGGTCCCTTAGCCTTTTTCTTGCAAAACAGTTGTTCGTAGCTCTCCAAGACAAACAAAAAGGATAAACGTCATGAGCAATCTAAAAATTTAAAATAGGTATTGGCTGCTGCACTGTGACGCGTTACGCATCTCACTGCGACTGTAAATAATTGCGTGCATCAGTATACATGATACGATTATCATAAACACTGTGTTGCAAGTCTAAGCCTTCGAAGAGCTGGAGCAGTCTAGTAACATCGTTTCTTGAGCAGTCTGCAAGTTGTGTTTTTGATGGTTGATAACAATGTCGATTATTACAATCCAAAATATATTAATAAATATAGTTTGCGAGTTTGATATCGACAAAAACAAAGGATTACACAGTGCCTATACACGAGTTGCCCCTGGGAAAAACGATTGAAAATCGGCAGAAGTTGAAGAGATTTCCAAAAACATTATTAGTCACTTTTTTCTTTCTGCCACCTCCTAAAAAAGTTTACATGTCACTGCTCAAGGATGCATTCTTTTTAATTTGTGAAACAAACTCTCTATCTTAAACTTGTTATTTTCCAGCCCGTGTTTCTGTTTTGCGAACGGCTAATTTCGCTAATCGAAGATAATCAGCGCACCAACTGTTCCACGCTGGACATGGAGCAGCTCTTCAACGACCAGAACCGTTTCCTGGACTTCTTTTCGTCTCGGTGCCGATTGCTGAGGATACAGTTTCCTGCTCAAAAGTTGCCCATCGATGCCCAAAATTGGTCCCTCCGTCTGCAGAAGAACGCCTACATGAACGGTATTGTAGAAGAACCGAGGCACTGCGCACCCCCTTCACCACCGAACGGAATAACCGGGGACACCGATCATGGAGATGATGATCGAGCATTTTGGGACTCTCCTGACAGGTAATTCCACTTACCTTTAGGATTAGTGCCAATCAGGGGCATACGCAAGGGGGGGGGGGGTTAGGGGTTTAAACACCCCCCTTGAGCTTCGAAAAAATGCCAAAAATAAAAATTTTAGTAGAAATTATGCGGGCTATTATTTTTTAGAATTATGAATCCCTCCTTAAAAATTATGACCCCTTCCCCTTGAGAAAAATTCTGCGTACGCCACTGGTACCAATATTTTCAAATACCAAAAAATAAATAAATAAATAAATTTTCGACGTATTTCCACGTTTTATCTTCAAAGTGGGCATACTATATTGCTAATTAATGAGACTGAATTTCAAAATATATGTGTTAAGTTGGTATATAATGTACAGGAGTACATTTCTACATTCTTAGATAATTACACATTAATTCTTTAAGTTAATTTACATATTATGCATTAAGTTTATAAAGTTAGATAAATTTAAGTTTTGCTTAATATGTATTTATGAATAAAACTACATTATTTACATATCTTTAAAATTAGCTTAAATACATGACTGCCATATTTCTTCAATTTAAAAATACTGTTAGTTAAGCTTTAAAATACGATAGTTTAAAATTAACGTGTGTGTGTATACGTATACATACAATTAAAATATGTACATGTATTATAATTGTATAAAACCGATTTATGTAAATCTAAATTCCCTTTATTAATATAAAAAATGCTCTCTATATATAAAATCCTAAGTAATAAATAAAAGGCGTCTTGAAATTTATTAGATCTTTCTTAATTTATACTCAATTTTTCGTAATTCAGCTAGCATGTATGTACTTGCTAGCTGTAAAATTTGTATATAGCCTGTACACAAATCCTTCGTGTTCTGTATCTGAATTGTGTTCTGTGAGGTCATTGTCACGAGCTCGAGATTATTCGGCTGTTTTTAATTTTCCACGATTGGCAACGTAGAAAAAAAATGGAGTTAAAAACAAAATGAAGTGGAGGTTGTCGCTAACGATGCCGAATACAATTATTTTGAAGGATAAAGGCCTTTAGAATCGAAATTGACTCGACCTTCTGGTTTAAGACTTCGAAATATGTGTGTGTGTGTACGTAATGTGAATAAACTCTACAAAAAGCTCTCAGCTCTCCCAAAGACTGTTTCATTTAGAGAATAGAACAGTCAGAACCATCATGAGGTCTTCTAAGAACCACCACTAAACCAAAAATTGCTAAAATATATCTATTCTAGAGCTGTGGCATTACAAACTCTATGATTTTCAAACTCGAGAACACATGTTCTAAGGGATGTCGTCAACAACACATACTTTATTGAAGTGAATGTGACAGGGGAAGTCTGATTTCAGCAGCAGTCACTGACACTAGTAATTTGATAGCATTCGTATGAAGTATCCTGGGAGGCACCTTATTTTATTCCATTTCTATTCATAATTAACTTCCTTGGGTCTACTTAAGAATTGGGTCGCCCTTGGCACATTTGGCGAAATTTAATAAAACACAAAGGTAATCCATTCAAACATTGTATTTCTTGCTTTTTCTGGCGACTTTGATTAATGCACAGTGCGCCATAGTAATAGAATTATATACTCTTGCTTAATTAAAGAAAACGACTTGAAAACCCGGACATTTATATTTATGGGCAATTAATCCCTTAACAATTTACAAATGCAACAGCTCCAAATTATTAAAAATCAGCCATAATGAACCATTAATGGTTTGTTATACCTAACTTTTTTAAGCATTGCACACTTTTAATATATAAGAAAAGAGTTATACAGGGAGAGTTGGATGCAAATATCACATAAATTATAAATATAGATACAGATTGTTTGGACATGGTGAGATCAGGAGAAAATGTTAGGCGACCATACTTAAACCATTATTGCCAAGTTGGCGGGGGAACCCAGTTCTTTAGTCAAGCCAACTTCCTTTCCTCTCTGTCTCGATAGAAGGAATCGTGTTAGCTGAAAAAAAAAAAATGGAAATATGAACCTCTTGATTTCGTATCAGAATTGGAATGTTTATCATTCTGCATGATGGAAAAATTTATAAGGGATTGTTAAGTTCCACGCTCTTGCACTGAGCATGCGCAAAGATTTTTTTTTCCAAGAGAGTTTTCTCACAACGGAAGCTAGTGTGTTGTGTGTAACATGGCAGGCCTTCTGTCAACCGTATCATTCCATTTATTCATGTAATAAATGTTCTTGTTGTTCGTGAGTTTCGTTCTTAATTATACAGAATACAGTCCATTTACAGCTCATACATTGTTAAGTTTGTTTGTTTCGAGTTTAAGAAGCTTCAAACCACGTAAATGCTTTCTTGTTATCTTAAAAAGTCTGGACAAGGGTTAGTTAACTAAATTTTTTAAGTATTCTTACTGGAAGGTAAAAGCTAAAATGTCTGAAATTTTAAAATGATCAGACAAGTGACTCAAGGTCTAAACGAAATTGAGAATGAGAAAAATTGACTTGAAAAATTGAAAAACCAGTATCTTGGGACACTTGCAAGTCGAGGTATCACAATATTTCTAAAATGTCTGTTAAAACTCTTAGTTAATTAAAATTACCTTGATATTACAATTCAGCAGGTCAAGGAAAGAATTTTACTTTCTCCCACTTTCTCCCTTTGTCCATTTTGTTTTAATATTTTTGTAGCATATCCTCACCCGACGAAAACGTGCAACACCCGATTTTCAATCATGTTGGTGGTTGCCAGCTTCCAGACGACGGTGTTCTAAACTACAACCTGTCTGAAGACGAAGAGACCGGCATTGAACCAGAGTTCGAGTATAACAACAAGTCAATAAGTAACACAGAGTCTTCCAAGGACAACGGTGTCGAGAGAGAAGAAATAACACCAGAAGAGGAAAATCCAGACGATCAAGTACTAGAGAACGAAATAGTTGAGGCTGGTAAGAAAAACTTTTCCTTCTTACTTATGGAAACTCGATAATAATATCAAATATGAAATACAGTAATACCCCGAAGTGAAGAGATAGGTGACTTCGTCGAAACAGTAGAACCTCGATAAACCGAAACTCTCCGTTAACCGAAGTCGCTTTCTTCTTCATTTTTCCCTTTCTACTATCATCCAAAATTTTCTCTTTACAAACATGTGTTTTTAAAGTTTCCTTTTGTATGCAAGCCGTCCTTTCCAAACTACGGGGGCAGATAAATATTTTGGAATTCCCTTTTTTAGAATTCCTTTTCGCAAGCACGATTCTCAGTACTAGTGTACTCTTCCCCACTTTCAAACATCATTGTTCTAAACAAAAACACAGCCCATTTCGAAATTTGGAAGGTCATACTGCCGAGTCCCAGAACAATCGAATATTATTGCACCAAAGAGGATACTACATATTAAACTAGATGATTATTGATGTATTCTTGATTATCCGAAGCAGGTTTGGTCCTAATTACTTCGGAAAATCGACGTCCTACTGTAATTATAAGTTCCGATACAGCTTTAAATTTTTATTCAAAGGTTGAACAAAATGTGAACACCTGTGGTACAACAACATTCGAGATATCTCATTGCATACACTCCCCTCCAATGTTAACGGGCGGGTGAGATTGTACGTACACCAATATAGTAGTAGCAGTGATAGTGTTCGTCTTCAAAATACATTTGAACATCAAGATTGCTTTCTGGTTGATTTCATGTGTTTAGAAAAAGACAAGATTGTTGGAAGGGTTGAATGAACCTTCTGTTTGTCCATGTCTTTACACTAAGAAAAAATTGAGCTGCTCAAAACAAAATGAGAAAAGATGTTGCTCTAAACTTCTTTTACTAAAATCCTTAACACATCAGCCTATACGCGTTGAAAAAGTAATTGTTTCAGTCTACGAATTCTTTTTTTGATAAAGAATACGTGGATTTCCCTTCTGATAACGAAAACTTTTCAATTACAGACCTGACCACACGTGAACCTGAGACAAAATAGATCGGTTGAAACTTTTCCACTATCACACGAGAATTAATAAGATGCTTTATCGGGAAAAGGAATCGTAAACTGAATCCTCTGCTTTTTCAACGTATACAGATTGACGAGTTATAAAACCTTAACTCTTCCATTAAGTGTTGTGTAGTAAGTTAATCTTGGCAGATTAACCCTGCGAAAGACAAATATCTGTGCGAAGCAGGTGGTGACTATTAAAGGTGATTAGTGAAGAAATGACTTGATTCAGGGACTCCATGGGAGGATTATGGCAATGGACGCGAACTAACAAGTTAATGGCCCATTAAGATGAAGTAGTGAACAGGGGTCAGGACCTGTGGCTCCCTGCAACGTGAAGAGGTTCCCATGGGAAAGTGATGTAGTACCCTGGGATGCATCTCGAGGAGGATCCTCGTCACGACACCATTAATATGTTACAATGTACATATACTTTAATACGCACTCATAACATTGAGCTCCCTTGGACTTTTCCATGAAAACCTCTCCACATTGCAGGTGGTCACAGGTCCTGACCTCTTAGCCATACGTAACCCCTGTCCACTACTTCATCTTAATGGGCCATTAATTTGTTAGTTCTCTCCATTGCCATAAGCCTTCCGTGGAGTCCCTGGCATGGTTAATCTACCAAAATTAACTTACTGATGCTGTATTCTAGGAACGTAATATTTTCAAATTAAAAAGAATTAAAAACTATTTGAGCAAAACAACATCTCCAATATGAGTGCTAGACCTCGATAGGTTAGAAAAAATATAAACTTAGCAGTTTAGATGTTTTCGATTTAAAGAATTTTTTGATGTAAAAATTTGTAAAACAAATTTGATAGATGGATATATATATATATATATATATATATATATATATATATATATATATATATATATATATATATATATATATATATATATATATATATATATATATGTATATAGGTATATACAGATATATATAGATAGATGGATATATATTTAGGTGTATGTATATATATATATATATATATATATATGGATAGGAGAATACACAAACAAGATGTTATAACAGTCCCAAAGGTAAAATTTCAACATCTTGCTAATCGTATTGGGGTTGTATAAAATATATACGTACTTAAAGACATCAGGACGAAAGTATATAAATCGAATTCAAGAATAGTCAAAATAGATATTTGAAAGTCTCCTTTTGCGTACGTAGTTACAGAACACTTAAGCTACTTATAAATGGATTAAGACATGATTAAAATGGGCATTACATTTGAAACCTTAAGACTGAATTTTTTACTATTACAATACTTCTTTTATTTAGAATAAAGAAATAAAAATCCAAAACTACGTATCTCCGTGTTTGTATAAATTGGGGTATTGCTATACTGAAATGGACTGTAAACTATTTCTGTCATAGCTTCATTTGATAAATGGCTATGCCTTATCCATTCTTTGGGTGTTTTTCTGTTGAATTACTTGTTTTTTTTTCGTCGTTGTTTAAGTTAATTTTTCCTCGTATTTTTAACAGACAGGCCAGACAGAATAAGCGAAGAGGATTTTTTACAAGACGGAGATATAATAACTGATGACATCGATGATCCTCTGGAAGATCTTAATTCAGAAGAGTGCGATGAAATCATAGATTCCGTTCTGAAGGAAAGTCCCTCTGAGCAGAATACTCCGTGCCTAAACGGACTACAGAATAGGAGAGATATATTTGCCAAGAAAGATAATAAGGGTAACTGAAAGATTAAATTATTTACGGTACTTTGAGGTCCCAATTTTTTATTACGCGATTATAACACAAGTGTATTTATTTATGTATGCCCTATATTATGATTCATAATAGGCCACTGTAATGTTCACAATGATGGCGGCCATTGCCACGATGACCTGGGTTGACTTCATACCACTGAACCATTAGATAGGCCAGTCTTGAGCGGCAGTCTCTAGTTGTATCTTGTGTCGAAATGAAGGTCGAAGAAATCGCGACTACAACTTTGTGTTGAGTTAGATCTTTTAGTCGCTATTCATACATAAGTAAACGAAATCGGACTAAGAAGAAACCAAATTAGATAATTTTGGTTCCAACAGCATTTAAAGTAATATTAATAAAAAACATGCCTATTTTTAAAAGTCTAAAGTGTTAAAGGCACTATATTTTACTGATTTAGTTTACATATACATCCTTTAAAGGACTATTTGCAAATAGTTGACTTTAAATTGTGCAGCATTACAAAACATCACAATCACCTGAAAAAAACATAAATCTCATTGTTTTTTTACTTTTAAATGCTATTACCAGACACAGTAATCACGAATAGCTTTTATATCTTAATCATGTTTCTGAAAGGAATTTTCCTATCACATACTTTTCTCAAAACTGAAAATTTTGAAGTATCAAGTCCCAAGGCCCCTGAATCATAAAAACAGCAATGTATAAATTAGAGGCTGTAAATATAATCCTAATAAAATTGTATTCTACAAGCTTCTAACTCGATTTCTGTATGGATTTTATGCAATACTTTAACTATCGTCGTTTATCCAAAAATTCCATTGCAAATAATACTAAACCTTGTCCTTTTTGTATTGATTAAAGATGGTATAAGTATGGTGGAATAATGTGTTTTTCTATATTTGAGCTTTTATTATTTCAAGATTGCTGCAAACATTTTTTTAACATTTGTCAAAGCTCATTTATTTTAAGAAATATCAAGTGATTACTTTATGAGGCGAATTAAAAACACCGCATGCTAGTTAAAGACGGTTATCCCAAGATTGTTATTTGCCTTTTTGCAGCACAAAAGAATTTGCTGGAATTTTTTACAAGAAATTGGCTTGTTAAAAGAACTATGATTTACGAACGATGTTGATGTCAAATGACAAAGCAGATAAGTCGACGACAAAGTAGCCTATACATCGGATGGAATTCGTTAGTATTGTGGACTGTGGATGCCGCATTTAACAATTTCACTAAATTTATCGACAAAATACCTTTTTAACGAAAATTTAAATCAAAGCTTTTTGTTGTTGTGTAATAACCAAAAACATACTAAAATACAACAAATATACAACACGGTGATACAAAAGGTTAAACTCGCTAGTGTCTTGGATTTTGGTTCGTAGCTCAAAGTGAGATATTGACTGATATTTTGCTGCGAGTCTTACGATTAGCATCGTTAACCGCTTCCCTTTCAAATTTTTTTTTAAAACATGGCAAAAAAATCATCACATTTTTAAAATTTTTATTATTAAATACAAGGAAGTGAAACAAAAACAAAATATGTCGGTTTTAAGTCGAATTTTTAACTTTTTACGAGCGTAAAAGACTTTAGTTATAATATTTCTTTACTATTCCGGGTTATCTCGGTCAAAGGAGAAATATTAAATATTAGTCTTTGTTGTGTAATAACAAAAACGTACCAACATACAACAAATAAAAAACACGGTGATACAAAAGGTTAAGCTCCCTCGCGTCTTGGATTTTGACTCGTAACTCAAAGTGATATATCGACTGATATTTTGTTGTGAGTCTTACAATCAGCATCGTTATTCGCTTCTCTAACAATTTTTTTGAAAAAATTTATAAAAAATCGTCCCATTTTTTTTAAATTTTATTATTAAATACAAGGAAATGAAACAAAACAAAATATGTAGACAATATATGTCAATTTTAAGTCGAATTTTTAATTTTTTATAGACGTAAAAAATTTTTTTAATATTAGTTTACTATTCCGCGTTATCCCGGGTAAAGGAGGAAAGTTAAATATCAGTCCTTGTATGATAGTTTTTGAAACAAGGGGCAACACAAAGGGATACCTGACATTTTGTACTCTGGTATCTGGACTCTTTTCTTGGTTTATACATGGAATCTATTTTACGGAAGCACAGCGTACATTGTCTCGTTGGATTTCTTTTTTGTGAGTAGCAAGAATAACATATTGGAAAATGCCTTGAGGTTAACCTGAGTGACCCAGCATTGAGTAAAGGACCAATGCTGGGTCGTCCTGATGTGGCAGAAAACTTGTCACGTTGATTTTCTGAAGTTAGTTTATCAATCAGTGGAAAACACTTGACCAATCCCTCCGAAAGAACCGTGAAACCAACAAAACTTTGTAAACTGCCAATCAAAGCTGAATTTTTCATTTCATTTCCTCCAGGCCGAGTAAAACCGTGATAAAACAAATCGAACTGACAAATTCTGTTTCGCCAAAGATAACTCGGAATAATCAGGCAAGATATTAATATCCATTCGATATTTTTTTCCTTGCATAAACATTTTATTATAAATCAAGATATTTTGTAATTGCAATATTTGCTTTACTCCGTACTAAGAAGCTATAAATAAAACAATAAAATATCAAAATGATTGTCTGAAAATAATAGATTTTTATTTTTTGGGGATTTAAAGTTGAATTTAAAAATCATTGTTCTAAATGCTTGAAAAAGCATCGTTTGATTTGCATGTCAATGCATTGATAGCTTTCTGTTGCATTGTTGCATACACTGGTAGCCTTAAGTCAGTTATATTGAGATTATATTGAGATCAGTTTGTTTAACCCGATCACGTGCTAAGCAATTATTGTAAAATTATTCGAACCCAGAATAGGCTTTTCAGGAAAGGTTCTGTAATAAATATTTGCTAGTAAAAGTCAACGGTAAGGAATTTTTAGATTTGGTAATTACTAATGTAAGAGCATTCGAAACAGACTTCCCTTATTAGATTTTTTTGCAAAATTACATATATATTTCTCATATATATGTAATTTTGCATATATATGTATATTTGCGATCACTGGACTCGATGGGCCTGAAAATAGAAAACAACTCTGCATGGTTATATCAGATGACAGAGTGCCGTTATTTCCGCTGTTAGAAATTTCGTTATACAAAGTTTTAATGGAAGTCGCAATGAGACAAAGGTACGGGTTCAGAAACCTTCAATAGAAGAGCATAGGCGTGTGCAAGAAAATAATATTTCCATTTCACAACACAAACATTTATTAAACATAAAATAAAATGATACCCAGTATTTTTAGGCCTGGCTTTCCTTCCATCCATGTGCCATATGCACGTTGACATTTTGTAAGCAAGGGTTCAGTGACAGCACACAGTTACAGAAAAAGTTAGTATACTTGCAATAGAAAACAGTGCCCTCTCACAGCTTTTCATGCACGTGAGAGCCAAACGATGGCCGAAGGTTAGGGTGCTGGCCTTCGAAACCGTGGGTTCGAATCCCACTGTGGCATGGATGTTCGTAGCCGTTCGGAATCTACTTTAAGCAGTAGGTCCCGGTCTCATTAGCCCTCGTGTTGCAAAAAGTAGACCGTAGCGCTCCAAAACCAAAACCAAACCATGCACGTGATGAGTAAATTCAGTTACAAAAGTATCAATTGCGGTCTAAAGTGGATTACACAATTAGACGATACATCAGTCCCAAATACAAAATTTCAACATTCTACAACTAGTCATTTTTGAACTAACGTTAATAAACGTTATATTGAACTTTTCTCTATATAGAGAGCAGGTTGCAATTAAAAAAGCATGCAACTAGATCATATAACAGTCCTAAATACAAAATTTCAACTTTGTATAGTTAAACGTTATTTATTTATGTGAAAAATATATATGTGCTCAGATGTAATGCTTAAGCCATTCAAAATTAATATTTCCTTTCAATTTGAAAGTTTCTGTGCTTGTAATACCACCTATACTTCGTGCAATAAAGTAAAACTTGAACTCTTACAAGTCGAGATATCAGTGTATACATTAATTGCGCGTTGAATGTATATAATGCTTGAGAATGAAATTAAATGAAATGAGCATTTAATAGATTAAATTCAACTGTCCAATTCTATTGTAGGTTGTTCAACACTGTCTGTCGAAGAAGAGTTTAAAAAACCTCTGACAAATACAACTGTAATTGATGCTCTTTTAGCGGACCATTACGCGATGGATACAGAATTCGCAGGAAAACTCAGAAAGTACCAGGTAAGAGATATTTCTATTCCAAGAATAAATGTATTTCTATTAGTGATCGTGGTGTTATTTCATTAATTTTTGTAGTATAATATACAGTGTATGTCAAAATGAAATAAAAGTAGTAGTAAATATATCATTTTGCCCCTTTAAAAAAGTATATACTTAAAAAAAAGGCGCCTGGTAAAGTCATCAGTTGCTTTTGTTACCAATGTCACTTGGTCGAGCCAAGCACGTTGTCCAGTGTCACAGGAATGAAGGAGAAGGGGTGTGTCTTCCATTTGAAGAGCACAGTTGGGATGAAAGACCGTCTTAGTTCAAGTGGGTCCTCGCAATTTAGAAGCAGGGACCAAGCAGAAGACTCTCAGATTTGGCCTGCTTCCTCCAGAGAGAACTTGGAGAACATTGGGATCACGAATATATTTTAAGGCCCCTTCACACTATGTTCCACTGTAAGCCATTACCACCAACTGGAGGGGGTATGGCTTATGGTGATTAATGATGGCGGACGATGGTTTCGGATACGGTTTTTCTCCAAAGTTCAAAGGCAGCCAGATGCGTAACTAAAGTGATCAGTAGACCCTATAGACGAATCCACGCCCTCGGCTCATATAGTGGCTCCGCGTGTAGATGGCACTCGTGATCCATCGTTAAAGGTTACCATCAGGAAGTGGTGAACAATTGGCCATAGTGTGGAGACTAAATTACGTGTCCTGTCACTTTAAACGAACACGGCGGATCTTAGATCGGCTAGAGCCTCGAACTCACAACCTTCCAGTTACTAGATCGTTGCCTTTGCCGACTGAGCGACCGCTGTTCAAAGACATCCGTATATTAAAATACCTTCAGTTTTTGGTGGCTGGGTACTTACCATATTGGATTCCTTGAACTCTAACGCATTTATAACGTTACAGTTGAAATAGTACTGTTATTTTAAAGATCAGTCATTCCATAGACATTGAGAATTTGTAAATGCATAATCGCACTGAATGCCCGAACAAAAAGGTAACAGTAAAAGACATTTATTCATCTCATTTCAGTTATTTTGCATTTTCTCAAACTTTGTTTACGGTGGCTTGGTACTCACCATATTAGATTCCTGTATCTCAATAATAACCCTCAGAGAAAATATTTCTAACCGTGAAGAGCTTGTATCAAGAGAATTCTTTAAACCCTTAATGGCCGAATCATTTCTACCGAGTATATTGATGAATATCTTTAATCTTGATTATCATGGAATGTACAGAGTAAAACAACTATGCCATTTTAAACATCTTGAATATTACAGACTGTTTTCATCAATAATCAATTGTCATTTTAAAGCGTCATGAGATGCCATTAATAAAAAAAAAGAAAAACTTCATAAAAAGAAATTTATTTGGTGTCACATGTAAACAGACTTATAAAAATGAAGCATTATAGATGATAAATGTTATTCTCTATAATTTTATCCAATGTACCTAATTCCCTGCCTATAATCCATAGCGGCGTATAATCCGCAGGCGCAAATTTCATGATTTTTTCAGAGAAAAATAATGTATAATCTGCAGTGGCGTATAATCCGCAGATTAAATTTCCAATTTAATCTCATGTGATTCACATAAATGAAAGGCATATGGAAAGAAGTATTATATCTTCTAGTGTTAAAAAAATTAAATTTAAACTCTTTTACTTAATGATAACATTTTCTTTAAATTAAAAAAAGTTATTTAACAAAGACTTTTATATTTAAGAATTTTATATTTAACAACAGTAAGAATATATTCTAAAAATTTACATTAATTAGTATAGAAACAATGATACAAATAAATTATTCAAGCGCATATTTAAATAAAAAAAATGTTAAAATCTAGAATTCTTAAAATAAATCTTTATATATTAATTTAATATGGTCATGGGATTTGTGTAAAAATTTTAAACTGCAATTATGGCGCCATCTGGCGAGCTGAAAGTAAAACAAAATGGAGAGTGCAAAAAGTGTTGTCATTACAGATTATACAAGTGTTATTTGTTGATAGAAATAAATATACAAAATGGAAATTATTAATTTAATTAGGAACTTCTATCCAAACCGTTGTGTCCTAGACTGAAAAGGATCTTATCATCAACAAAAAAAAAAGGTGTAAATATGAGCAGGTGCTGCTATCTATTATTCTTTAAGCGAGATATTTGCAAATTTTATTATAAAAATAATTTTAAACAGCATATAATATGCGGTGAAGTATAATACGCATTAGATGAAAATTTTAAGATTTTCAATGTATAATCCACGGATTATAGGCAGGAAATTAGGGTACCTGCCGGCAAATTAAATTTGTCATCGAGGCTTGAAGAACTATGAAACGTATATCTAAAAGACAAAATTATAAATAATAGAGGATTCTCGAAAATTTACTATTTTAATATTTATATAATTACTATTTAGTTTTTTTACCAGATTTACAACTACCCTCGCTGAAAAAAAACTCTTCTCTCCAAGAAAAGTTTCAAATTCTACAAACTATTTTAAAAAAGGTTAAATAAACTTTACAATGAGACAGAATGTAAAATTCTCCAATGTTTATGTCTGAATCAGTTTTTTAATATTCACGTTCAAAAAAGAATTTAAACAAAATTTTTCCAAAGGATTTCAAATGAAATATAGTTTTCTCATTCTTAAAAAAAAAATTGCTTTGGTTATAAAAAAAGAATTTTATTTTTGTCATTTTTGCTTCTGATACATTCATCCCTTTGAACTTTACGATTAAAAAACTCTCTGGGATTTAATGAAATTACTTTATAAATGTTACCTATGAACCTTATAAGTGTAAAATATACTAAAAAAAAAAAAGGAAAATTCGAATTCTTTAAAGTGGGAAGAAGTTTGGGGTAGATTAACTCCAAAAGCCTCCCCCCCCCCTTCTGCAGCTCAAATAGGTACTTTTTTTTAAATTTTAATTCTATTGCTAGAACATTGACCAATTATTATTAAAAGAATGTAACAATTAAATAGCCAAAAAATTCATAATTCATCATTTTTCGTCTTTTTGTTTTAGAAAAATTGATTTCCATGCAAAACAAGTTTAATTGTATTTAAAAGGACAGTATAAGTTCAAGGGAAGTTCAAGTGTATTTCATAGGAAAAGGTGTTGGCTTCTGTTGCTAGTGTTAAAATCATAGAAAAATAAAAATATTGATTCATGAGTCTTTAAAAATGGGAGAAAAAGATTGTTTAACATCTTGCTCCATAGTAAAACCCCCTCTTGTCAAAGAGTTAGTCTTTTAATGTAAGCCGCCCATCGGTTTAAAAAAAAAAAAAAAATCTGTAGCATAACATTAAAATAGAATATTCCAATGTAGTTATTACTTAGCCATCTTTAAGTTCAAAGAAATTAAATATCGTAATAATATTTTTCTGTTATTTTAGAGATCGTTAAATAACAGGTCATCCGCGTGGGAAAAAGTTTCAAAAGAAGCAGATCCTGTGATGCTCTCAGCGTTACTCTGGAGTTGGTTAGATCAACTAAGAGTAAGTACACAATGTTTCCATTAAAACATTCAACCACATCTAAATCAGACCAAGTAATTTAATAATATTTTATAAAAGCCTATGTAAAGCTTTTGTTATGTTTAATTTATTCAAAATTTACAGTTTGTCTCTGATCCTACCGTATCGCTGACCCATAATATATAAATCTTGTATCGTTTCAGGAACCAGTTCTTAACAGGAATGATTTATCTGTCATTGTTATACGAGCTGACAAGCCAATGGAAATTCTTCAGAAACTGGACAATGTAAGTAAAACCAAAAAAGGAATTTTAACAACTACATCTGTTAAAACAAATCACTCTCTTTTTACTCTAAATAAAAAGATCTCTTTTGCCGACAAATAAACTCCATTTTTATTATAAAATCAACTTCAGAAAAAAAATTATAATAACTTTGCCATTTTTTGAAGCACAAACTTTTAGAAAACATAAATAATATAATAATCACAACTAGTAACTTTAGTAACCAATCACAAAATATAATGTAAAGGGAAATATTAGAGTCAAAATATTTTACATCTGTATGGTATACATAATTAAAGACCTTACAAAAATTTTAAAAATTATATGCATATTATTTTGAAAATTAAAAGAAGAAAGAACGTTTACACTCTACATTTTTATATTAAATACACAGATCAAATTATAATGATAGCAATTAAATTAATGGCTGTGCAAATAAATAAATTTTATCCCTTTTTTGTTTTACTTTACAAATATTAACATTTTATACTTTATGTAAAACCTTTTATTTATTATCTATTTTACCTTTTTTCAATTTTTTTTTTATTCAATTATCGTTGTTATAACGTGATATTGAACATGTTGAAGACTGCAAATGTACTACCAGTATTTAAACTCGTAGACTGTATAAATTCCAAAAGCAAAAGTAACTCGAAATGCCCACTGTACGTCATAACATTTATTAATACGCACTTACGTTTTCATTCTCGGTAAATTGACTGACACTGTTAGCGGGAATTGTTTATGTTTTCCTGATGCCATACTTACAAAGACATTTAGCATGTGAACCATAGAGTCTAGACTTAATCGTTTTTTAGAATATAAATTCACCTGTTAGGATACAGCTTAAAACTATGTCTGTTTAATCCCACCTATATGTATGGAGTATTATAATTTTTTCTAAAATTAAACTTTTTCTGGTTATACAATAAATATATTCATAACATAAAACTAAATGTTTTCATCTCCATCCCCACCAAACTGAAACATTTTGTTTTGTATTACCCTATCTTCCCGTTATCAACTTCATTTTGATTTTCTTTCAGAGGGAAAGATAAAGCAACTGATTTGAATACAGTTTTTACTGAGCTTTGGTTTTGGGGATAAGATTATCTTGCTTTTATTTCATAGGTTAAGGTGAAATCGACAGATTAAATCGTCTTATCTTAGCTTATAAAAACTGCCGAAGAAAAGTTTTGTATTACCGTATATTACGGTTATGCACAAAGAAGATGGACTGCTGAGACATAGAAGAAACCAAAAGAAAAACTATATGTACTTTGGTATTGCCATACGATTCAAATTTTTTTTTTTTATTTATTTATACCGCAAGTCACTTAATGGGTAAAGCACACTAATCATGACAAACTTAATATCGCTCTGCAAAGCGAAATAATTTAGCTTTGGTGGTGCCATCTAGGAACATCGACTAAAAACAATAACTCAAATTTAAACTGCATGCTTCAACTGTTGCCATTCACAGTTTCTGGTCAACTACATCCAAATCGAATATCCCTATTGCCCTTTTACATTGCACTGGACAACTCTGCATACGCTTTTTCCAAACGATTGTGGCCAAGAGAGGGCATTAAATGAGCGAGATCTCAATTTGATTTTTTTTTTCCTTAAAAGTTAGACAAGTTTGTTGTATGGGTGATATGGTTATACTATATTTGAACTTTGGTATTCAAAATCGGTAACCACAGTTCGTTTTCGAAGCTAAAGCTTTCATTTTCGTTGCAGAAATGGGCTAAGAGGGGGATACATTTCATCTATTCCTAAAAGTTATCATAGTACACGTTTTATCCTTTAGATCCTTATTACCAACAACTGCTATTGTAAACAAATGTTGTGTATTGCTATACTTTATCATCATTTAATTCTTTCCCGAATATATCTGTTGTATCTCTGTTCTATAAAAATTAAGTCACAAAAGGAAATGGAAAGGGTTTTGTGGAAATAAAATGATTGTACTTGACATTCTTTTACATGCCATGCAGAGTGTCATAACTTCCTGATTTCCAACAGCTGCTACTCTAAAGAAATGCTGTTTATTGCTATTCTCTATCATCATTCAATTGTTCCCCAAATATATTATTGTATCTCTGTTCTGTAAAAGTTAAGTCACACAATGCAACGGAAAAAGAAGTTTGGCGGAAATAAAATGGTTATACTAGCATACTTTTATATTCAGCAATATAACTTCCTAATTTCCAACAACTGCTACTTTAAAGAAATGTATATTGTTATTTCTATCATCATTTAATTCTTTCCCGAATATATCTGTTGTATCTCTGTTCTATAAAAATTAAGTCACACAATGAAACGGAAAAGAAGTTTGGCAGAAATAAAATGGCTGTACTAGCATGCTTTTATATTCAGCGACATAACTTCCTAATTTACAACAAATGCTACTTTAAAGAAATTCTGTTTATTTCTATTATCTATCATCATTCAATGTATTTTTGTATCTCTGTTCTGTAAAAGTTAAGTCACACGATGAAACAGAAAAAGAGGTTTGGCGGAAATACTAGCATACTTTTATATTCAGGAACATAACTTCCTAATTTTCAACAACTGCTACTTTAAAGAAATGCTGTTTATTGCTATTCTTTGTTATCATTCAATCTTTCACCCAAGGGTGATTCTGATCCAAAATTTTTCCGATATTTCTGAAAATTATAAAGAACAGATTTTTTTTTCCAGAAAATTCGAAGGGAGTTTTCGAAAAAAGAAGTGCATACATATTCCCTTAATATATCTATATTGTCTCAGAAAATAGATATATGATATGAATGAAATGAAATAAGAAGATATACATAGATGTTTTGTTTCATCCGATTAATTTCTTTTAATTTCTGAAAATTTTGAATAATATGCCTTTTAGATCAAATAAGTAGGGAAACGATTATCCTTTTAAATTAAATATGTTGAAATTTAAATTTACGTATCAAGATTAAGAAATTGAATTTTTGTTTTCGAAATAATCAACACACACATTGATGTATGTGTTTGTATTATTTTATACAGAACACTCTTATATTTGCAACCCTATAATAAGATGATATATATTAGAACATATTGATATACCAATATTTAGTAAGCGATGTATCACAATATTAAAATTCAGTTATCATCCAGCTCTAATTCCTACATATGGAAATTATCCTTAATATAATTTTTATTTTAAATTAGTAGCGCTGACTTTTTCATAAAATTTTGTGTAATTTTCAGAAATTTTTTTTAAACTGAGAATCACCCATGCTTTCACTAAATATATCGTTTGTACCTCTGTTCGGTAAAAAATAAGCCACACAATCCAATGAAAAGGGAGATTTAGCGGAAATAAAACATCTTAAGCGAGAAAATGTTGAAAAGTAAAACTTCTTAAGCTTGAAAATTTACTATTATAGATACATGAATAAAACTGGAACCACCGAAAGAGAATGTCTTGGTGAAAAACTGCTATGATGAGTGACTCGACAAAGTGGTTAACATAAGTCGCAGCCAAGACCCTAAGGGCAGGCCTAAGGGGAAGCAACCCCCAAGGGGACCACCGCTCATTTTTCAGCTCCCCCTATTTTTTTTATTTATTTTATTTTTTTTTTTTATAATTACAATTCTTAAATTTTATTCTTTTTAGGGACGCGAGTGCCGGTATTTTTTTATTTTTTATTTTTTTTTCTCACGGTTTGAGTAAGTCGAGGTTGGACCCCTAGGGCTGACATCGCCGCTATCCCAGTAAAACCCATTTACCCATTTTTACTGGAAACCGTTCTTTTTTTTTTTTTTTTTTTTTTTTTTTTTTTTTTTTTTTTTTTTTTTAAGGTTCGCATAAGTCGGGGCCAGACCCATGGGTCTAGCTATAGCTTTTTTTTTTTTTTTTTTTTTTTTTTTTAAGAAGTTTAGTTCGTTTCTTAGGTTAGGGTTTTTTTAGGCTCCTATGCAAGGTCCCAGCGATCCCTTTTTGGAGCAAACCGAGTCACGGTTGTTCTGCAGGGTGGGCTAATGACTTTTGAGTGATGGTCCCGAGGCCCAGGATTACGAGTGTCGCCTCTCTAAATTTTCCTGTTTTTCTCTTTCGGCCCCCTCGGTTTCCCGTCCTGTATGGTGCAACGAGCAAAATTCTCTCTCACGTTTTTCTTCTCTCCATTGGTGCGGGGAACTCTGGCCGATTGGTTAAAGCGCTGATCGTCGGTACCAAAGTTCGTGGGTTCGAATCCCACTATAGCATGAATGTTCGTAGCCGTTCGGAATCGGCTTTAAGCAGTAGGTCCCGGTCTCATTAACCCCCGTGTGCAAAACAGTAGACCGTAGCGCTCCAAACCAAACGAATCTCTATTGGTGCTCGTGGTTCGCTCCACCCTCATTAATTCCGGCGTAAGGAGGTCCACTAATCATCCAGTAGTATTCCAAATTCTTTCGTCTCAATAGTGCACGTCTTCTGTGTTCTCTCGTGGATAGCGCCTGCTGCGCGACGGAAGACAGCCGGGTAATTCGACGGGCTAAGTGTGGGGTGGGGTGACCCGGTACTTGCGATCTGACCACTGCTGCCGGGATCAGCTTGTAGGGCTTCACGGCTATATGGGCCCGGTTGGGCCTTGATTGATTAATTGATTGTCTTGGTGAAAAAACTTCTCAAACGAGAACTTTTTAGCTGGTTCCACTTCAATTCAAATCTTATTAATTTATGACTTTATTTGTTGCAGGGAACAAGATATACAACCGAATATTTAGTCCGATTCATAGCGAGGCTACAGCCCAAGTCTACAGCCATTCGGACAGACCTTTTGAGACGTCTGGTGGCATCACTGACCCACCAAGCCTTAGGTATCCAAGGCACTCTCAGACCAGTTGGCATGGAGTGGAACAAACTCCGCCAGGGTACCGCCGGCCAAGTCATGCTATTCATCGACAAACTTTACGAAATGGCGGTGGGGGACAACAACCAAAAGTGCAAGTTCTGAGCTTCTCAAGATTTTTTTTTTAATATTGGCTCACCTTTTCTATGCTCAAAAAAGTTATTAATGGTACAGAAAAGCGGCAATGATTTTAAGACTCAGACCCACAAAATTACTTTAAAAGAATTATAGTTTAAGTCAGCCACGTACTAAGCTTAACTCTAACCAATAACATTCAGTCTGATTTAAACAGTAAAAATTTCTTTAAAAAGTCAATTATTTTTTCAATTTACAACTGCTATAATAATAATAATAATTATTTTTCACTGAATTAATTTAGTTTATTAAAACCAGATAAACATAGACTCAAAAACCGAGGAGATAGACAAATTTACTTAAAACTTGATTTTTGATTTTAAAAGAATATTAATTTAAATGTAATTTTTAGGATTCAAGCTTTATAAAATACGAATATTTAGTTTAATATATTGAAGTTAAAAACATTTAAAGTACTTTTGAATTTACAAGTGCTATAATAATAATTATTATTACTTTTCACTGAATGAATTTAGTTTAAAACTAGATAAACATAGACTCAAAACCGAAGAGATAGACAGGTTTACTTAAAACTTGATTTTAGATTTAAAAAAATATTAATTTAAATGTAATTTTTATGATTCAAAGTTTATAAAATGCGAATATTTGGTTTGATATATTGAAGATAAAAACATTTAACTATAAGTTATTTTTTCAATTTACAACTGCTATAATAATAGTTACTATTATTTTTCACTGAATTAATTTAGTTTATTAAAACCAGATAAACATAGACTCAAAAACCGAGGAGATAGACAAATTTACTTAAAACTTGATTTTTGATTTTAAAAGAATATTAATTTAAATGTAATTTTTAGGATTCAAGCTTTATAAAATACGAATATTTAGTTTAATATATTGAAGTTAAAAACATTTAACTAAAGTTATTTTTTCAATTTACAACTGCTATAATAATAGTTACTATTATTTTTCACTAAATTAATTTAGTTTATTAAAACTAGATAAACATAGACTCAAAAACCGAGGAGATAGACAAGTTTACTTAAGACTTGATTTTAGATTTTAAAAGAATATTAATTTAAATGTAATTTTTATGATTCAAGGTTTATAAAATGCGATTATATGGTCTAATATATTGAAGATAAACATTAAGTTTATAAATATAATTTTATAAAATGTTTACGAAATTGATAAGACCCCAACAATTAATTTCACAAAGCAGGAGTAAAGATAAGCCTTAAATATGTACACTCATAAATTCACCCAGTGTCTTGTAATAGCAAACTTAGAGATTTTAATTCTGTCTTTTTTTAAAAGCCACTGAATGGTCTCGAAATTGAGAATGATGCTCCCTCGAAGAACTGAAACATCTGAGTACTCGCTTAATATGTGCCTTACTTACGTTGGCTTTGCATTTTATGCTATGACTATGGTTGTTTACACTATATTAGCTTCATTAATTTAGGTTTATGTCTTGATACCTATTTTTAAAAAAAAACTATATTTTTGGGATCAGGAAAACACCTATTTTATTAAAATAAAAATTGAAAAATCACGATTTAAACGTTCAGAAAGTCTTAATTCCCTAAAAAAGTTTGCTATTTGAACTTTTTTTTCCGAAATAATTCACAAACGGTTTGACTTTATTTTATGACAGTGACAAATTATAACCATAAACTCCTCCGTGCAACTGCCCCTAGGGGGCCAGGGCCTAGGGTACCAATCTCCGTTTCTGAGACCAAGG
Organism: Pardosa pseudoannulata; assembly: GCA_032207245.1. Taxonomy (NCBI): domain Eukaryota; kingdom Metazoa; phylum Arthropoda; class Arachnida; order Araneae; family Lycosidae; genus Pardosa; species Pardosa pseudoannulata. The sequence goes on from CM063511.1 coordinate 111,439,521, forward strand.
GCCCTGGGGTGCGAAGCATATGTTCCGGTTAGGTGGTCAACATTACGCGGAACCCCCAGTGTTTAGTTCTCAAGCATGCTTGATCCTCAGTTTGTTTACCTACTGAAGGGATGAAAGGCTGAGTCAACCTTGCCCAGTCCAGGGATCGAACCTCGGACCTGTGTCGTGAGAGCTTGAAATAATACCCATAAGCCAGTTATATTTATGTAAAGTTTTCCTAAATTACAATTTCCAAAGCCTTATTTTCCAAACATCGTAAATAACTGTTTTGATTTCGAAAAACTCATTGTCTTTTTCTGTACCATTTCATTTTGTGAGTCTGTGATTTTTCCAATCCGAAGAGAGAAGAACTCATTTTGTTAATTCTTCAAAGTGTCACCAGATGGCCAAAATCTCATTAACTTCCATTCAAAATGGTTTTAACCGAAGTGCCTCCCAATCGAATGCAAATTCGACTTCCACAATTCTTTTCATTGTCAGTGTATATATGCATGTTTCTATTCATCCAATGTACAGACCTGTGTTTGATTTTAAACTTTTCATCTCTGTCATCTCTTCAAACTTTAGTGACAATTTAGCGAGCATAAAACACCCGTTTTAAGTTGAATTATCAGTTTAGTTTCTGCAGTAGTGAACAGCTTTATTTCTGAAATTATATGCATATACAATCAAGTCTCCCATAATGCGATTAAATCGTACTTATATGTGGAACTACGTACCTCATTTAATGCATCTTAGTATCCACATTTTAAGGCTAAAACTGCATTAACTCTGGCAAACCATCATGTATCTGATAATTTCCATAATTTATAAGAGCCTTTATTCAATTTTTGTTTTTGGACTTTGGCAGTGCCGTAACTAGATCCTTTCGAGCCCGTGGCAAAAATCTGGTCTACGCCCCTATCATCAAATATAGTGAGACAATATCTTAACAGGATTTTTTTTTTCTGTCATATATTCAGAATAAACTCCCAAAATATTTTGTTAATTCTTAAAATGTTCCTAGTACATTACTTTATAATTTTTTCTTCTATTTTTAACTTATTAATACTTAAAAATATTTTTGAACACTTTGAGGGTATTATTTTGTTGACAAAATGAAAATTTTTGAGAAGAATATTTTTAACCTTTTACAGTCCATTGTTCCCAAAAGGGAACATAATATTAATAAAATCATTTAAAATTAAATTTCATTAATATTGATACAAAAAAATTAGCAAATGTAGTAAAAGGACTACTCGATTTTTTAAAATAAAAGCTATATTTCTATGATTAATAGAAAAATGCATAAAAAATCATAAAAATGACCCTTTTCATCATTTTCTATTGAGCACATATTAAAAATTCACATAAATGTAAAAAAAAAACCTAATGCTTCTAAAATCCGATTGGTATCCTTAAAACAACTTTAATATATTAATAATCAGAAACGTACCTGGAATAATTTATTAATTATTGATGTTCCCAATTGGGAACAATGGACTGTTGGCGCTACACTCGACGAAATAATTTCCTCTACGGAGAGCATTTCTTGAAAGGGGTAGGAAATGAAGGGAAATTCCCTAATTTTATGAAAGGGCATTTCAATTCTATAAGCAGTCTAGTGAGTTCGCTTCTCAGATATTATTTTGAAAGGTGTTAAATGTATTTTGTCTGTAAACTACAAGTTACAACCGCTCTTCTAAGAATTGCAACAAGGAAAGTTAGGACTCAACCTGGACCCAAAGTTTACCGCCCTATATCACAGAAAAAAAGTGTGATGGCCATTTTCTTGTACAAACAACATGAGGTAGATGTGCACAGTGCATATTAAATGCAAGATTAGCTTGCAATGAGTGCAAGAAAAAATTGCATCTCCATTGATTTCCAATATATCATGGCATAAAGGTATAAACTCAGTTTTTTATATTTGTTTGAGAAAATGTTTTCATTTAAATTTATAATTTTTAAACTTTATTGATATCTGTCCTTAAATTTAAAAATAAATTTTAAATTCATTCTAATTATTTTTCTTATTTAATATTTAATATATACATCATTCTACTCAATTTGTGAATCCAGTGTATAGTCAGAACTGGCCAATGTTCCCAATTAGAAACATCATGAAAATCGTAAAAGAAATTTTTTTTCCTCAATTAAATGACATACTTTAACTGAATCATTACAAGGCAAGATATTCAAAAAAATAATTTAAAATATATCTGGATCTGAATTCGGCCTGTAAAAGGTTAATTTAAAAGTTGAATTTTCGTAAAAAAATTGGCAAATTTCTAAATTTAAATTTAGTTTATTTGAATTTAACTTTAATAAATTCAAAATTTAAAACGAATACCTGGATTTATATTTAGTCACATCCAGGAGTATCTGGTAAAAGTTTTGTAAAAAATCTGTAACAAGTTTAGTCCGTAGAAGCATATCTAAAAAAATGTGAAAATTCACAAAAATATAATTTTTAAACACATTGGATTTTATATTTAATAAAAAATATGATTTTTCTACTTTTCCTTATTTCTACTTGAGGCTATTCGGCCTCTTTCGGAACTAATTTTCCTCACAGTGCATCGCCCCTAAGACTGATGCGCCCTTGGCAAGTGCCACCTTTGCCACGCCCTAGTTACGTCCCTGGACTTGATTGTTTAAACAAATAAAAATATACTATCCAGTTTTACTGTTGATTGAATACTTTTGCGTATTTATTATTGAATTAAAAAAAATGCTTAAAGTTCGGTTTTTGCAGATTCCATAAGTCGGAGCCTCGATGCGTCCACCGTTAAATCTGCCTCTGTATAAATTTTACCCCTTTATCCAAATTAGGAGTTCACTTACTTTAACTGGAAATTCATTCGTTAATGATGCTATATTAAACTTTGAAAAATTAACTGTATTTTATTACTGATTAACTTAAACATATTTTTTGACTATTTCCGTTTTGGTGTTTTATTCTCTGCTATATTGTCACTTTGATACTTTCTCTATACTCTCTTTAATAACTAACTTCCTTTAACGTCATACGTTTTAACATACTACATTTAATTATTTTTACAAAAATCTCCATTTTTCTAAGCTTTGTCTGTTAAATGTGTAATTATCGTTGCTGTACTAATAAAGCATCGTTTCTCGAGTCTTAACCATTTTCTCTCTTGAACACTCCAAGATATAACTGTTAGTTTAAACAGCAATTATAAATAGAATTCACATGGTGATCGATGAATATCTGATCATATAGATAGAGGAACGAACTTTTCAGAAGGGTAAGGCACATCTAAACCACTCAGAATAACATCGCAATGCAGAGTCGGAGTGAGTGGCGTTGTTATAAATTGCTGATTTGGCTTGTTTGCGCAGTTTTGGCCTCATCTTCGTGGCTACTACGAACATTTGGAATTTCTTTCGGTGCGCATGTTAGGAACTTTTGAGAAACTTCATTATAAGGAAAGTCATGACTTTAATGGGAAATTTATCATGACAGCTGTTAGATATCCTCGGAGAGTCTAAAAGATTCTAAATTCAGCGTCAAAAATATTGCCAAAGCACAAAATTTGGTAGTAGAATTACGACGCTAAAAATGACTCAAACTATCCATAAATATAATTCGTAATAATCCCCTGTCTCTTTAAGATTTCATTTTGTATTGCAATGTGGTTTATAGTCATTTAGGTGTACCCTACTCTCGCATAGAAGTTTGTTTCTCTAGTTTGGAATCACCTTGTGTGTATAAATAGAGTATCCAAATCGAACTCTAATTACCCGAAAACGAACCTAGGATACAAGTTAAAATTATATAATATCGTTCTAGTTTATATAATATCAAAATCTTCAATATTCTTTTGTGGCCAAGGAACACATGCATTGCAGGTTCTTGTTATAGATCTCGTTATAGCAGGTTCTCGTTATACTTTTAATATAGCCTTGCGCGTATTTTGAGGCTAGCAAGTGCCTGTAGTCACTTTTCATTTTTTTACCGACCATTCTCCAAGTAGTTTTCTGAATCAGTATCCACCTAAGTGGTGTGTGCCAACTACGCAATCTGAATTAAAAAGAGAAAGCCACTCACTTGATTCGTTTCTCCAAGTTGAACCAAGTCATATCTTCAATGTGATAGATTTCTGTCAGAGCTTAAAAACTGAAGACGTTACTGCGCACAACTTATCACCTGGTTTAAAATATACTTTCAAAATGATACTGCTAAATTTGCAAAAGTTTAAGATTGCTTAATACCACTGTATCATCTGAATTTACTGCTATGTAATAGAATATGTCTGTGTTGTCTGTTACAATTAATTAAAAACAAAATTCAGAAGCTTGGAATTAGCAATAGGTAAAATATAAATATGCATTTGTCTAAGTACATATAATTCGTGCTATTGAAATCTTGAACACTTTAAATTTAAATTGCTTGTTTTTATCTTTGCAAAAATTTTTTGACAACTATTGTCATAAAAATAGCGGGCCCCGAACGATGGCCGAATGGTTAGGGTACTAGGGCACTGATCTTCGATACCGGATTCTATGGGTTCGAATCCCACTGTAGCATGGATGTGCGTAGCGGTTCGGAATTGTCTTTAAGCAGTAGGTTCTGGTCTCATTAGCCCTCGTGTAGCAAAAGAGTAGACCGTAGTACTCTAAACCAAGCCATTACCAAGCAGGAATCAATGTAGAAAAGCAAATGAGGTACTTAGTTTCAGTTTAATCCACGATTTCAGAAAGTGCACAGTGATCAGCAGTCTTCTCTCTCTCCGTAATTATGTTTACTAAAATTTGCTCACTAAATTTATTTATAATCTAAAATGTGTCTTATTTCATTTTGGATAATCCATTCAAAATCTGTTATTTTTACAAAGAGTGCTTGTTAAAGCTTTCCAAAGGACACCTCGGGAAAATATTGATTTATCAAAGATGCTGATAAATGAAAAGATTTGAAAACCACTGACTTAATAACTAATGTGCTAGAATCGAAGCTAACGGGTGCCCAAAATACCTTGCTGTTTGAGCAAAGAACGTGCAAGATAGATCTGTAGGTCTAGTCTAAATGTCACTTTTCTAGGAGGTGAGGTGAGGTGAGGTACAGAATCAAGAGAGAGAAGCAATTCTTCGATCTAAAGATGATCAAAATTGAAGATATTCTCCAGCGTGACATCACAAATAACACTTACATTTTAGGGTAAGCATCCCAAGTGACCAATCACTGAGTAATTTTTATTCTCCATGTTCAGCAACATCAAAGACATTCAGTCGTAAATTAAAAATTTTAGAGAACAATATTTTATGCATTTGCTTAAAAGCCTCTAAAATGTTTACTTTATATAAAAAATTCCATATTTGATACCACAGTATAAATATGACGATCTCGTTGTAAAACTTTTATTTAAATGATAATAAGATTTAGTTTTAATGGTATTTATAATCTTTATTTTAATCTTTCCGGAGTGCTTACAAGAGGACAACATGTTTATCCAAAGACCATGAATAGTATAACTTTTCAAATATAGTTAATTTTTGAAATATTTTATATTTTTTTTGTAATAGTTCCTAATCACTCCAAAAGACATTCAGGTATCCCCAAACTGCGATGAAAATCAGTTGCAAATGAATATTACAATTTAAATCAAAATTATAACCTTAAACTAACATTTATATTTTAATTTAGAATAGGTTTTAGTTTAGAATAAGTAAGGTAAGAATCGATTTCTTATCTCGCTGTTAAGTTTTTAAAATTGTAAGAAATTTTAGTTCCGCTTGATCTTTAAGTTTAATATTTTTTTCTTATTTTCTTTTTAGACTTAACTCCTGCTCCTTCAGAAGTTCTAATTTTGAACTATCACGGCTACAATAGCATGGTATCAAAGGCTAAAATGAAATGCAGGGTGTCCAAAAGAGATCGCTGGAATTTTAAGCATCTGCTCATCAATTCCGGACGACGCGTAGCCAAACTGTTTGGTGTTCGAAATTCTACACAACGTTTCTTAATATTTGATTCGATGCCATCTTCAGATATCTTCAACAACTCCCGAAGATGGTGGAGAAGACTTGCTGGATGTTGACAAAACAGTTTTTTTTTTTTTGTTGTTGTTGTTGTCGTCATAATCACCAATAACAGCCAAAATTATACACAGTGCGATGGAAAAGATAATGGTGAAACCAAAATGGCAGATCGGTTTACTGCCATAAAACACTTTCTGCCATTAATGGTAGAAACCAGACTTCATAGTGATGAACCATGTTTATATAGTCAGAAAAAAAGACACTAGTGAATTCTAAGAATACACTGCTGCCTATTTTTGAATTGCGACTTTTAAGATCAAACGGAATTGAAGATTATTCTTGGCGAAAACTTTTGTATAAGTTTTGGGGTTCAATAAACGTTGTTTAAAATATCGGCCACTTCTCTTTTGGACATCCTCTTTGATGGGGTGGGAATGGTTTATAGTTTGGATTTGAGCACTAAGGTCAGCCGTTTAGCAACACAAGAACTAGGAAGACTAGGATAAACTTCTTAAGTTCTATTCCTAAATGGTAGTAAGTATTCATGTCAAAGGCATGACAAAGGCAGTATTCAAAATCAGAGACCTGTCTGTTTGGCTATCGAGTAGGAAGTGGGCGTATTATTTTGTTCAGGCATCGTCCAATAGACGTTGACAAAATTATTTTTTCTGTTATCATAATCATCAATAAGAGTAACAATGTTATAAAATGCGACAGAAACCAAAGATTATTGTAAAGAACCTTTACGAGTACTTTTGAGCTGTAGAATGCATTACTGTCTGTTTTAGAAATGCACAAACAAAACTGAATATTGCTCTAAAAAATATGATGCTTGCATATATCTAGGATACAATAGTCCCTGTTAAAATATTTTTTTTTCGGACATTCTCTTTTAAGATTTAAGTAGGTTATGGTGAGATTTTATGCACTACGATTTACATGTATGCGTTATTTTAAACAGTTCTTTCAATTTTAAATTACTGTAGTTTTTTTTTTTTTTTTTTTTTTTTTTTACAGAGCGCGAGATCTATCTGAAGAGATTTCTTCTATTATATACTTTAAAATTTTAAATATTTACCACATACTTAATAATTTTTTAATCAGTCGCCTTTTTCTAATAAGGCTGGCGTTATCGTGGTGAAGAATGATGAGCCAATTTTTGTTGATTTTCCTGATATCGTTGATGACTTTATGCGCACAATTTCATTCCTAAGTGAATTTTTTGTTTATTTACATTGCCTCAGATAATGTCTAAAATTATTCCATTTGCAAAATCCCATATCTCGACGACAGAACATTTGATCAAGCATTAAATATGCTTTAATAAATGCTAGGATTATTACACAGTTTGACTGACGAGTTTGAAGGCAAACTTATAAAGAATGTGCCATTCACATTCTTCTTTTTCATTGCAAAATAGTCCAGTGTGAGTCCTGGCCAAGCTGAGGAAGGCACTCTTTAAGCAAAGAATATTGACAAGGGAGGAAGGAAAGGCTGAGTAGAAATAATGTCAACGCGCAGGTAAAAGAATTTATCTTGAATAGCCTTGTTAAGATCTTGTCACACTAGACAAAGATACTAATAACTGTTTCGAGCTTAAGACAAATGAAAATCTAAGTGCAATTCTATAATTTCAAAACTTTCTAATGTACATTTTCCACAACAATGTCTACAAAATTTTAGTTGATATTTAAATTTTTTTTTCGTTCTGTATATTTTTATGCACAGACAACTACTTCATGCTGAAACTTGAAAAAAATTTTAGGGTATAGGGTTATTATTCTGTCGAAGTAGTTGATCCAAATTAATCTTTTCTCATTGGCGGGAAATACCATACTGGAGTTGGCTATTATACAAATACAACCTGAAAGAAAAGAAAGAAGAGGAACTGGCATATCTTTGTCCGAAGTTTTTAAAGTAATTGTCTAATACGATTGGTAACGGTAAATTGATGAGGTCAAAAGTTAATCAGTAGGCAACGCGAATCGATTTTGATTTTAAGTTTTTCCCCTGGCAGAATTTAATAACACCATAAATGCTTAATTACCAAGCAAACTATCCATACTGCTGACTTTACATTCATACATTTTAAGCCAGAGTTCACAAAGTTCTTTACATTGATAATTTTATTAAGTAACAGCATGCGTTTGTTAGATTTCATATTCTTTTGTAAACTTGTCTTTACTCACTAAAGACAGCTTCTATTTCTTCTAGAGAAAAAAAGAAACTCATTTCGGTTAGTTCTGAAAGTATTGTTAATGGAAAATATTATTTTATAATTAAAAACATTTACCAGAATCCACTTTGGTTAGAGCGCGATATTTCCGTTTATAAGTCTGTAGATTAGATTTACCACAGCTGCAGGAAGTGGATAAGTTCGAAATATATGGGGGAAATTAAACGTTTGATTTAGGTGTTTAAAATACTTTACTTTGATAATGGTACTTACGTCTAGATCTTTTATAAGAATTTCACATACCCTCTATAAATAAAAAAAATTTCGTTTCAATACTTATTCAGTACGCTTCAAATAGATCTAATAAATCTGTACATTCGAGGCCTTCTTTGACTTACTGGATAGAATACGAGGCTTCAAACGTAGATTCGATTTACCACAGATGAAGAAATTAAATCTTTGGATCACGAAATGCAAAAATCGAAAAGAAAGTAAAAATTACATTCGTCGCTGCCAAATACATACATTTAAATTTTATATTCTCCTACAAATTCAGAAGTTTTCATTTGATTTAGCAAGCTTCAAATAGGACTAATAAGAAAAGAAACATTTTACTGTGATAGTTGGGTATTTCAGAACCCCGTTAGTTTCATATCCTACCTTATATTAGAGAAGTTTTAATTTCATCGTTGATTGCGCAAGCTTCAAATAGGTCTAATATGACTTTACTGCCACAGCTCAGATGTTAGAGAGCAAAGCTGTAAGTAATGAGTCTGAAAGTTCCATTCCTGCCTTTTCAAAAAATAAATCAATCTTTGGATTAGGGGAAAATAAAAATTTTGGTTTAAATTCTTCCAATTCACTGTAATGCATTTTACAGTGATAAGTAGTTCAGCACGGTGTTAGTTTTATATCCCTCCCCCTTCAAACACAGAATTTTTCATTTCAACGTTGTATCTGTGAATTTCAAACAGATTCAATAAGAGTCTACTGTAACGGCTTCGTTTGGCTGATTGGTTAGAGCGAGAAGCTGAAAATAGTGAGTATGTGAGTTTGATTCCTCACAGTTGCAGAAAATGAATAAATTTTAGGATCAAGGAAAAATAAAAATTCTGGTATCGATGTAAAATACCTATAACATTTTACTGTAACCTTTGAGTGCTTGAGAACCCTATTAATTTCCTATCACACCTTAAAATGTAGAAGTTTTCATTTGAAAGTTGATTCAACAAACTTCACATAGATTTAGTAAGAGTGTATTGCCACAGCCTCCTTTGGCCGAGTGGTAGAGCGCGATGTCGACTCGTAATTCTGAGTGCGGGTTCAAATCCCCACGATAACAAAAAGGTGTTGGCGCAAGCCTCGTAATGTTAGGTCAGTTCCTTGTTTCGGCTTCCTTTGAAGACGGTTTCAATGATGTCCCCTAAACCCCTGCAAGTACAAAGGCAGAGAAAGATCTCTGATCCTGAGGGGTACAACCCTGTGACGCGGTTCTTTCTCCGCTCTCCACCAGACAATGAACGGGCTTTGTAAAATTTTGGAAGTACTCCTCTAACCTTATAATAACCTTAATAAACCTTAAATACCTCTATAATTACCTCTAAGAGAATCCCTCCTAAGCGATGTTGAGACCCTCCCTCTCTTAGGGGATATCATTCCATTACCTCTTTAATGTAGCTGAAACTTCTCTTGCTTGGAAGATTATTCTTTACCTCTCTTAATTTTTATCTCCGAAAGGCGAGATTCTTGCTTTCATTAAGAGTAAAGGTTAAGACCCTTAGAGAGGTAACGCTTGATTCTCTCCTATCTCCTAAATTTCTGTTCTCTAAGTGACCTTCCCTCTCTTTAAATTACCTCTTCTAAAGAGTTAAAGATTCCCATAGGGATAAGGGAGGTAAAAAGTCAACCTAGAGGTAAGAGAGGTTTGGACTTCCTAAGGGACCCAATCAAACGTTAGTCCCCCCCTTTAAAATAGAGGAGGATCTAACCTTCTTAGGCAGGCCAAGCCTATGGGTCTTCTGTTTTGTTCCTGCTTCAAAATTTCGAACACCAGCTACCACTTGAGCGTAAGTCATACTTTCACTCTTGAAGTGCTAGTTAAAACGATGATAAACAAAACGCTCGTTAAAACGAAAGGGGCATCCTTTGCCTTAATACGAGTAGCTTCCAGCTCAATTGTGCTTGGTTTTGACCTAGTGTCATAAAAAAACAACAACCTGTAATGATTTAATGTCAAATGCTACAAGCTACAAGACTCTGAGCCATCTTTATTTTGATTCTCAATTGTGAAAGTTTGCAAGTGCTCTTCGAGGTTTCAAAATATTATAGCTACCCTAACTTTGTGAAGTAAATTCCGGAAAATGTTCCAGGCTACATCCATATTTTAGTAGTTGTGATCTCAACGTTTCAACCTGGATTTGCCCCTTAAAGTTTGCTAATTTTTAAGATATAAAATAAATTTAGGAACGATGTTGCGGAAACACATTAATATCTTATTTTGTTTACTATGATTGTTTTATTATATATTTCATTCATTAAATGATTATATATTATTATTTGGGCTGTAGCCAAAGCGTAGGGTGCTGCCTTTCGATGTTGATCTTTGAAGGTTCAAATTAATAGGAATCGATCCCATTAGACCTTGTGAACCCCCCCCCCCAAAAAAAAAAAAAAAAATCCTTTTAGCAATCGAAATTTCAGAACAAATAAATTTGACCACATGAAATTTTTCTAATTATCTATTTTTTTAAACAAATTGATATATCTTATTTAAGTTTCATTTTATATATTAAAAGAAATCCGATAAAAATAAGCATACTGCAAATTACTAAAATATAAGTTTAAAACAAATTTTACAGCTCTTTAAGAAGTTTTGCTATTCCAAAAGTGTATCTATAAAAACATTTAATGGGCTTTTATATTATTATTATTAATGTGTGTATTTACGCAGACAACTTTTATACATTCTTAAAAAATGTTTAAAATATATATTCAAATCAGTGGTATCTTTGATTACGAGATATGGCTTCTTTTCATATGCACAAGTTTATTTTTAAATTAACTTTTTCTTTTATACATCCTCATATTTTATGTAAAAATATTACAGGAATATTCATCAAATATAATTTGAAATGTTCTACCAATTTCTTATCTGTATAGCCAGAGATAAAGGTCCCCCACAATATTTATATTTTATTTATTACATAATGATTAAAAAATTTAATAATCATACCTCTAATTGCTCCAAAACCCCTAATCATACCTATTCCAATTGCTACAAAATGCAAATATCACTGCTCAAAAATGTTGCTAGTTCTGTTTCACTACTGATATTTATATTTAAAAAGAAAGAATAGACATAAGACTGTAAGAATATCCAACAGATTTATTTACACCTCGAAAAATAAATGCAGAACACAAAAACACATTGATAACATTTGTGCATAATTCACATTGTTGAACAAAATGGTATATACATCACTTTAAGAAAATTGCAATATTCTACATTATATGTACATGGAATGTTTTTCAGTCTTAACAATTAGACACACAAACATGGAATGTTTTAAGTAAAGCATTTAAAAAAGGCACAATGATTTAACAACAAAAATTAATAATGCAACAAGTTCACATCTAGCTCATAAGGCAGACATACCATATATTTTCAGGAGTCATAAGTGCAAATTAGAAAATTGCAATTACAACTTCCTAATTTAATTATTAACATTATTCATGAGAAAAAGGAATTAAAATCTATCATCTTTTATAAGCACAAACACAAAAATTTAATAGTGCAATTATAGACATCTAAGTTTTCAAGTTACATAAATAAGGATGAATCAATATCTATAGAGGCCCTAAGCAATTAAAGATTATGTATTGCCATGTATGCATAATTGAATATGAACACAATAATAAACTAAGAATTAAGGTTTTGTTTTCCAAAACTAAACATTTATGTTAGATTGAAAATCAGATTTATTTTTTCCTACATCCACTCAAAAGTTTTAAAGAAATTTTAATTTGGGAACAGTGACAAAAATCTACATAATTAATCATACAATTCTGTATTTAGTAAATATAAGAAATATAACTATAGTTGTGACATATTTATTCATATAGAAATTTTATATAAAGTTGACTTTTTAGATTTGGTTTTGTGTTAATTGGAATGGTCTAGTGTTTCCTTTTACAAGAGCAAATAAGACTAGTACCTACTGCTTAAAACCAATCCTGAACAGCTACAAACATCCATATTAGCAGCAGGATTCAAACCTACAAACTCCAATACCAAAGAGCAGTGCCCTACCCATTTGGCCTACTAAATTTATGCAAATCTTACTCTAAATTTTCAAACAGGAATCGTATGAACCATGTCAATGACCAAAGCACAAATCACCACTTCAAAACATTTTACTAAAATAGATTTTTACTTTAATCTAGCCTACATTCACTTATAAAACTTTTTTTTATTGCAACTGTTATTAATATTACTGAAAATAGAGCTTTTTTTTTAAATATATATTGTTATCTGCATGTCAGTAAGAAACAGTTTTTATTTATATGCACGCATTTTTATAATTAATAAATTCTGAATACCTGTCGCATATTAACAGAATTTTTTTTTCTTATAATGACATACAATTATAAGCTACAGAGCACTTGAATTCACTTTATCTCTCATCTATTACAGTAAAACTTTTAAAATAATATTTGAAAGAACTAAATAATGATTAGAATATATACGAGTTCACTTTATTTTTCCTCCAAAGGTTTCTCTTTTTTCTAAATTTCATACTAGATTTGGCCAAACAACTAAGTGATATTAACTGACTGTTATTAGTCAACAGTTGTTTATTATAATTACTGACAATAGTTATTTTAAAATTATATATATTAGTATAATAAATAGTTATTTATCTCCTTTTTTAAAATTAAATAAATCAAGAATTCCTCTCACATATTAACTTTAAAACTTTTAAAATAATAACAAAGAAATGAAATTATAGCTGAGTGCACTCAAGTTCCTTTTATTTTTCAAAAAAAAAAAAATTTTTTTTTACTAGATAAAATCAAACAACTTAGTAATCTCAATTCACTAAAGGCTTTTCTCGATCAAAATTTCCTGTAACTTGAAAACATAGATATGTCCTTTACTTATGTTAGAGTAGCTATTAATCTATCTACCTATATATACAGAAAGAAATGTTGCATTAAAGCTAGTAAAATTGTATCAAACATGAAAATTTAACAGGTTTCCAGCTCAAAGATTAAATTCTTTCTTGCAAACAGAAAATCTTTTTTATAACATAAAAATATACTTGTCAAAGAACATCTAACTCTAAAACTTTTATTTTTGATGATTTAAATTTAAAGTACAAGTTTTCAGAAACATTGGATGAAATGTATAAGAAATGTCAATTTAAACAGCTTCATTAAAAATAATACAAAATTAATGTTAGAATTCATTATCCTGCTACCATAGGCTTTTACACAATTGTGCAGTGGTTCTCAAAGATGTGGTTTGAGGCTTTAGAATACTTCGACTTCTTCCTAGGTATGTTGTATATTACGCAATTTCAATAATTTTATTTGCATTTTAATTCAATTTCATATGTTGAGACATTAAGTTAGTTAAAATAGTAAACAAGTGGTTTGTACAAGCTCTATATACATTATATATAAATGAATGTATCTTGTTATGATTTTCATTTAACCAGGGTAATAGTAGTAAGGAAATAAATTTGAGGATGTTAGTAATTATTTATACAATGATTTTAAAGAAAATTATGACACCTAAATATTATATTATAATAATAAAGGGGAAAACATAAGAATCAAATAGAATAAAAATGTATAAGCATAAAATTTAATAAAATTTTTGTTTAGTAATTATTTGATTAATAAGAATGACCAACATGCTTTGGGATTACATAATTGATTTCCCATAACTCCTTCCCTAAATGTACGGTTTTATGATGTTTGTTAGTCAGTCCCTTTGAGCATAAAAATTCATATTCCTACAAATTTTCTTGTTCATTAAATTTTTTTTTAAATAGTTATTTTTCATGAGATAGTCTTAAAGCAAAAATTTAGGTTTTCAGAAAATCATATATAAATTAAAGACATTCCAAAACTTTTTTTCCCCCATAAATTTTAAAGCAATTGCATCTGATGAATTCAATAAACTTCATGTTATCTTTAATAATAGCATTGTATCATCTTAATATTATGATCAAGTGATTTCAATAATTAAAGTGATTTTTCCAGCATGATTTGAAAAGTGAAATTAGTGTTTTCTAAATAGCAATAAATATTTTAAAGGCCTTACCACGCGTCAACTTGTATGTATTGAAAAAATGACTAATTCAGTTTATTATTTTTCTTGATGAAGAATATGCAGATTTCTCCCGTGATAGTGAAAATTTTTCAACCAATTAACGGCCTTATCACATATTATCCTGAACCAAAATAAATCAGTTGAAAATTTTTTGTTATCACGCCAGAAATTCACACATTCTTCAACATGAAAAGGAATAGTAAACAAAATCTGCTTCTTTTTCAATATGTAAAATATGGCATTAAAAGGGAAAATTTTACCAATTATTACAGCTAATAAAATGTGTTCAATAAATTTTTATGTGATACAAAAATAAGTTTGATTTATTTTTAACCTAACCTATAAAAATATTGATAGTTATTTTTATTTAATAAAATGAAATAAAATATTAGTAAATTAAATAACTCACAATTGATTTTTTTGTGTAAAGTACTTGTTGGAATTTTAAAAATCTAGATTCAGCAAAATGATGAAAATTCAGATGTTGAAAATCAAAAAAGTTTGAGAACCACTGCAGCAGTGTGATAAGATTCTTTTTTACTTTGCTTTTACTAATCACATTCACTAAATTTGTAAAATAGGAGACTAGAGATGATTAAAAGCAATTGGATATTCTCAATTATAAATAATGATGAAAGGTTCAAATATACAACCAGAAAGATCCAGGAAAGAGATGTAAAAATATTTATGGTTCAAAAATCACCTAAGTAAATTTTTCAAGATATCAGCAAGAGAAAATTTTACAAATTGAGAATTCTTCTTTATCAAAATACATGAAAATATTTAGTGAAGTATTTGCTTCCAGACTAAATACATATATTTTTAGATTTCAAACTAACACTAAGGTCTTTAAAAAAAAAAAAAGAAGAATGGGCCACACTTATTCAAAACAAAAATATGTAAATAGGAAATAGTCTCATAAAAAATTTTATATAATAGAAATATTCAGGAATTGTGCCAAGTTTTTAATATCTATATAAATTTGACAGTTTAAAAATACCTAATTAGCAAAATAGACTTTTAATGATGTATCAAAATTAAGCATCAAGAAGCAGTAAAACTGAATATAAATTTAAATTGTTCCTCAAAGGTTAAAAATATTTGAAGTAACTCAACAGAAGATTAAGTATTGACCAAAAAATTTAATGATTCAAGCAAAAAAATAAATCTTAATTATAACTGAAGTTTATTATGTAAAATATTTAACCTCTATTAATTTTACAAAGCCTCTTGCTCCATACACAACATTGGTGATAACTGCATACTTTTACATAGCAGAATTTTGTTTATTTATTTAGGCTGATAAAAAGGAATTATATGTTTTAAACATTTAGTAATACTTTTTAAGATTTTAAAAGTAGCATATAAGACATTTTCAAAACTATATTTCAGTCTTTTGCCCTTAAAATTGCATGATAAAAGAATTGACATTTTCAGTAATTTTATTATTAAGCTCTTTTTCCTTATGGCTAAAAGATAAAAAAAAAATATGCTAAAAGAAAGAAAAAAATCACGAAAAAAATTATAAATCTAATTAAGCAAATTCACAATGATTACAGCTATATATTACATAAAGAAATCAAAGTTTTTTTAAGTTAATTTAAAAAAAATAATGTGGCTGATATAGGAGGTATTAACATTTATAGCACTTAAATTTTGGTTATACTTTATAAAAACAAGCCTATTAAATAAAATCTCTATTATTTTATGGAGATAGTTATAAAACCATATTAAAATGAAAATTTTTTTACTATTAGATGAATTTAAATAAAAAATAATGCTAGGAATGGGGTACCTTAAAAAAAAATGCTGGCACTTATTTAAATATGAAAAATGTTTCCAAATTCTTTATAGAAAAAAATGTTATCAAAGCCAATTGATCAAGTATGGAAAAAAAAATACAGTCAAACTTGTTTATTGCAAATCCTGATTTAACAAAAACTTTGATTTAGGGAGGAAATATTTATTAAATGACCATTTAATGTTAGGAGGACTGTATAATATTCTTTTACTTTCTTTATGAACATAGCTTGGATTTAATAAGCCTTTTTGTCGTGAAACTTCTTATAAATTTTTACTTTCTAGCTGCTAAAAATTTCTAGAGCAAGGAAATTATAAGGGGGAGCAAGATATATGTGACTCATAATCTTTGACTGTTAACAACTTAAAAGTCACTGAATCAGAATTCTTAGATTATGTTATGACTCACAATATGCTGATTAAACCAAAAGTTCTAACAGAAAAAACCATCTTTATGGAAATAACGAACTCTCAAGAGACATTACCTAATGCAGAATTTGCAAACAATGGTAAAGAAGAAATAAAAAAAAATTCTACCAGCTATATCCCAATCATTGGAATAAGTCAAAAAATTACCAACTTTCTTGAAATCAATAATTGTTGATGATAAAAGCATTATTATCCATAAATACTGTACTGAACAATTGGAGAAGAGACAAAATCCCTATGAAACTGACCAACTTTTATTCTTTCATACAAATTTTAAAAAAATTAAATACTTTTATTTTTTATTATTTAAACAAACAAAAAAAAATTACAAATTAAGATTGTATATACTTTTGAAATTTTTGGTAGACCTATTTTTATGAATACTCCAATTTAACAAGCATATTATTTCAGTCCCTTTATCTTTATTATAAACGATTTTGACTGTATTAAGTATTTCCACAAGGTGTTGTGTACTTACTTAAAATTTTTTTAAAAACATTAGTGCATGGCAGGAAATTACTATATATTATTCAAAAATAAAAAAAAAGCAGTTTGAAAATATTAGAACCTTTCTACATACTGGATGCACTTCAGTCAGAAAGTTTCAGCAAAAAAAACAACAGTAAAACACAAATCCACATCAATGATTCAAATTATTTTTCTTCACATCTTTATATTTCAAAGCAAAAGTAATTGCGTCCACATTACAGAGCTGGATATCAAGTTAAAAAATAAATATCCATAGCAACTCTTTTTCAATTAAAAATGCAACATGAATGATTTTTAAAATGCAAATGAGTTTGGCACTAATAATGAATTTTAAGAAATGAAAAAGGAGAATAATTTTCCAATAATATAACCAGTTCTTTATCAATCATAATATTTTATAACTGTTGAAAAATTTAAAACAATTCTCTATGGGCAATCTAAAATAAAAATACATCAATTAGAGATAAGTTTACAAGTTTTCTTTGAACAGTATCATAAATTTCAACAACATGGATAATTACTCAGTAAATTCACAAATTTTTAGACCTGTATTTTGACTTTAGTATATGCTGATTTGTTTTGAAATTTAACAGCATGTATATTTAGAAATGATTTTAGGGAAATTATGCATGTTCTAGAAATTATAGTCCAAGTTCTAAGAGTAAAATTTCATTTGAAATTGTTTTTCATATATTTTTTAATAAAATTATACAAATTCATTCTAGTGTCAGTTTCATTTCCTTTGTAAATATACATTTTATTATTGCCTGAAAATAACAACTGCATGGTACAATAACAAACTGAAAAATAAGTTAGCATTCAGAAAATGAATCATTAGCTAGATAACTGTTATCTAGTTTAAACCATGTTGATGTATTTATAATACGCCCAAGTTGCATTCAACTAGTTATTAGTAACTCTAATACTTAGAGATCCAAAAAATAGGAGTCAAAATATAATTTGTTGAACACAGTATATCTCTATCAAGAACTACTTCTAAAGATTTTACTAAAATCTAAAGAATTACAGGTTATGTTTCTCTTTAAAAATGTGAAGAAAGCCCACAGTACGCCAAAGAAACCAGTCTGTGCTCATCTACAGCTCAATGGCTTCTGATTGCATGAAACAGCATACATATGTAATCTAAGAATTAATATATACAAGTAAATGAATAAAGTTTTTTAGAACTGATTCTTTCATGAACCTGTCGAACAACTAAATTACAACCAAATAAATAAATGGAATGTTTTCAACTCATACTTTTGATGGGTATCACACTGAAGTTTCATTACTTTCTCTGAAAAGAAATTAAAAACAATCAACAAGAGTTTGATATGTTTTTTTTAAATATATACATACATATATATATTTAAAAGTTATAGATGTTATTTCACATTATTCATACAAGAACATCTGATGAAAATATAATTAATTTTAGTCATTAGCATCAGCAGATAGTCAGATAGGTCCCTTCCCCCCCCTCCTTGGAAATAGATGCTTTTTTCTCCCACTGTCCTTTTTCTTTCTTTTTACTTCCTTGTACAAAGTAAAGAAAGTATTATAATCATAAAAAATTTCAATGTTCAGATTTTGACAGAATTATTCATTTTGATTATGCCTGAATCAATTTTGATCAGTGTAAGCACACTCTCTATTCTTGGTGCGCTATGTTAGCATGGAACCTCCCTGCCTACCGTACTGGGGCAGGTATGTTCGGTAGTGGTCACTGTGATGCCTATACTCAAAATAATTTCTCCGATGGCTTTGACGGACAAAACATTTATTTACAACATTTAAGAAAATAATAAAAGTAAATCATATATCATATTTCTGAGTCTCAGAGCCTGACGACAATCACCACATAACCAAGCGTTTCCTGTCTGAGAAAAATAAAGTAATAAAGTTATCTCCTTTCAAAGCAGAGGGATGTGTATCAGTCGCCAGCTCGAATTCAACTCTCCCTGCTGAACTCCCTGCCCTCTTGCAGATCTCTCCCTTCTTCAGGGGGGGAGGTTGTCTGGATACTTGAGCCCTACTGAAAAGGGCACATCCTCCTTCTCTGAGGCCCTGCAAAAACATCCAACAACACCGAAACATCCTTATCAGGCCCCCTTTTGCCGGCCGGCTTCTTACTTCTAAGAAATGCCATTTGGAAGGGGTCAGATGGGGCGATTCTGCTGATGTCACCAAAGCACACATGTTTCGTGGATGTAAATTCCTTACAATCAGTTTCAGTGTTATGTAAAAGTGTACACACAAGAAAACTTTATTTTGAAACTTTAAATGCCCATTTTGACGAGACCTGAATTAGTTTTGACTAGTTTTATCTTGATGTCTGTCTGTACATATGTATCTTGTACAGCTCAGAAATGATCAGCAATAGAAGGTCAAAATTTTGTATTTAGGACTGTTATAAGATGTCGTTGTACACCTCCCCTTTTGATTGCAATTTGCACTATATTTAATGTAAAATTTCAATATAACATATGTTAATGCTATAGTACATAACTAATAAATGGTTAGTTGTAAAATGTTGTAATTTTGTGTTAGGACTATAACAACATCTAGTATACTTCATTTTTCATTGCAATTTACACTCCATAGAATGAAAAAAAAATTAATATAATGCTTTACAACAATGCAACAATGTAACTTAGTATTCATGTGCAGTTGTAACAATACTTTTAAAGCCCACTAAAAGATACAATTTATTATTTGTAGATAATCATTTTGAAATTTTACTATTTATTATTCTCTGATTATAGGGTGTGAAGGAAGTATTGTAATATTTTTGGTTTAGAATTAAATATCTATATAATGAAAAGTCTCAATATAACAAATATTAATATTGTTAGTCTATGTCAGATAGAAGTAGATGAGTGCTACTCAGACAACACAGCATACATGCAAGTACATATTATATAAAAGCTAGGTTGTAGTCCTGCATTCCACACAGCAAGGCCGTACGCAGGGGGAGGGATTTAGGGGACTGGTCCCCTCCCTGAAATTTTGAAAGACCATTTTGTAGATAGACAATGACCCACGTTTGTGTGTATGCTATCTGCCTAGCTGTTCAATAACATTGACAGTTATTCTCTTAGAAAAAAACTCACTCAGACCATAAAAGTCTTGCTGGGCTGCTGGCAGGAAATACAGTACTTTCCCTTTCATCAATTTAAGTATCATTCACAAATAAAGATGTCTTTCTCCCTTGGTCCCTCTTCAAAAATAATTTCTGGCTATGGCCGTGCCACACAGGATTGTTTTTCTTAAAATCTTTACCTTTCCATGTTACACATACTTTTCATGCAGTATATATTTATATATATATCTAACTATTTGAGTGAGTGTATGTTTAATATTAAAAAACGCACCTTTTTAAACAGCATACTTCCTGCCCTATTACTGTAATTTTGCACGTATAGTCTGAAGACTACCTGTGTTTAAAAAGCAAATTTCTTCAGCCGCATACTATCTGCTGGTTGTTCATTGCTTAAATCATTAAAAACCAAAGAAGGGGGAAAAAAAGCACATTGTGTGAACGGCCGGTGATCAAATGCAAAGAAAAGTATGACTCACGAGATGCCAAGAAATCATTGTATTGTATAGGTAATAAACCATGAAAAAAACATACAACCCATAAAGCAGAATGAATCAGTAGGATCAAGTAGCGAAATCTTAAATTGTGTTCTAGAGTAAGGGAAAATATCAATAGTCACTATTTACAGCTCTGATTGATAACACCAAGTGTATGGGTTCAAGAAATTTGACAAGAAAGTGATAAGCTTACTGACCTATTCTTTTGGATTAGCGTGCAGTAAGACATGATAAATCAGTAAACAATAACAATTTTATTGTCATAACAAAAGAACAATGCATAAACACTTAAATTACAATTCTAACACGTCCTAAACTAAGCTAAACAGAAATTAACTCTTACTAGAGTTAACTCTTACTAGGGAAAACAACCTGATAAACATAACACATATATACCAACACATCTCTCGAGGCTATATATATACTTATTAATTTGCATAACGCTCAATCCGAGGCCAAATATGCTACAGCCGCTAAATTCTCTGATTGGCTGTGACTATTAAGTCAATAGTAGGAAGAAGGTGTTTCTCGGGATCGGAGGGAAATTAAAAATAAACCAACTGAAAATAAGCGATTTTAAGAAAATTAAGTTGGCAGTTAAACGGGGTATTTTATGCTTAAAATTCTGAAAATGCCAACAGAAAGCTGTAAGAAATTGGCGCAAGAAAAAAGGAAACATTAAAAATAATGGAAGAAAGCGATCCAATTGCTGTGGAAAAATACAATGGCCTGCATTAGAAGACATTTTACATAGCTGGGTTCTTGAACCGAGAAATGTAGGCCACTCTGTTTCTTCCATTAAAATTCGTCTCCGAGGCCATAGCAAAAGAAATTATTTCAAATTTTAAAGGTGAAATTGAGTCTAATTCAGACTTTTTGGCACTCTACTGTACTTAGTTTTTATTCTTTAAATGATTTAATATTGTCATACTAAAAAACATATTTTTGCAAGTATAGTCTGCTGATTATCTAGTGGTGCAAACTATTTGATAATTTTTGAATTTATGAAATTTTTTACAAAATTTTATCACACCTGTGGATCAGGCGAAATTTTTTAAACAAAATCGCACCTGTGGACAATATGATGGTGCAGACTATATGTGCAAAATTATAAAGACATTCCAGTTGGTTCAGAAATTAGCATTTGAGTTTAAAATTCCCCCATTTCAATTGTAAAAGTAGCATATAAAAGTTACAAATAAATAGCACAGGACAAAAAAGACACTGCCTGAAGTTCTTAGAGACTAGCATCTGAAGAACTAAAATGACCACAGGTACTTGAAACTTAACAAGTACTTCAAGTAATCTCAATAGACACATTTCATTATTAATAAAAATTGTACTTTAATTTGAACTTTTAACTCACCTTATCTATTTTTCCAAGGACAAATGAAAAGAAAAAGAAGTGATTATAGTCTTTCAATACCAGATTTAAGTAAAAGTAGTATGACATACATTTTACACAGTGTCAAGTAGAAAAAATTAAGTTCTTAGGATGCTATTCTATTAACATTAATAAGAATATAAACCCTTACCCAGTAAACTTTCAAAAATAAATAAAACATTCAAACATTCACATAAAATACTTACATACAAGCTTGTATAATAACTTTTTAACAAATTTAGAACTAAATCATAAAAAATATACAGTGGTGCTTGATTTACACACAAGTGCTCCACCATATAAATATTTCAAGTCATAACTCAGTTCAACCTTTTCCTTGAGTTACAAGTAAAAATCTGAGAGATGAGTGAACTTCAATGGCAAGAAAGCCAAAATCTTGTACTAAGAAGACTATTAAGAAAAAGTGAAATGAAAAAAAAAAATCTCAATTTAATAAAGTATCTGAACTAGACCTTATAAAAAATCAATTATTTCTCTAAATTATTTTCTAATAGGTTTTATTAGGTTTGATTTTCATTTGGAGCACAGTCAATTTTTTGTTCAAAAGGGCTGATTTAACTAAAGCCTGCTGCTTAAAACTAAATCTAAATAGCTATGGATAACCCTGCTAGTAGTGTGATTCTAACACGTAAAGTTCAGTACCAAAAGGCAGCCCACTTTACTGATTTGGTTAGATCAGTTTTATTATACTTGTAAGCAATATTTATTCTTATATATTTTTTTTATATAAAAAATGCATAACTAGATTATTGTCAAAAGACTAACATAAATTTCTTTCACTTTAGTTAATTTGAATGTGGAAAATTTGGCATTAAGTAACTCAGTTCAGACAATTTCTTCCACCTCAAGGATATTTACATTCATTAATCTCTTATTACTTTACATTTTATTGTATTGTTTTTAATATATATTAAACACATTTCCATCCTTACAATATGTGTAAAAGAAACCACAGTTTTTAGGGGGAGGATTTCTAGAACTGATTATTCACATTATAATTCATTTTAATGGAAAAAAATTGAGATTGAAACATAACAAGCTTTGTGATGGAATAAATTAAATTTGTAAGTCAAGGTATCACTGTAATAAGATGATTATAAATTCAGTAAAGGATAAAATTAGTAAATATATAATTAATAAATGTGTGGTTAAAATATTTAGACACTTACTCAGATTCTGATGAAACATCTGCAGTTGTCATCTGAGGTAGAACAACTTTTTTACCTTCCAGGGCAGAGGATACATTCGTGTTGGTTTCTTTAGTACTCTCTGTTACATTCGGCTCTTGTTCATTGCTGGGAGTTACATTGAGATTATTATTTACATTATTAACACTAGAATGAAGACTGTCACAGCGTTCAGGGACTGGAAGTTGTTCAGGGCTGGACATTTCATCTAATAAAAAGATATATAAATATTATTACACCAGAATTTTCACATTTAATAGTTAAAATTTAGCTTTTTAATTTCAGCATTTTAGACTTTTTTTTTTCTATGTTAGAGTAGTAGCTCCATTGGCCATACACTTTCAAGAAAACCAATAAAAATTAACATTAGCTTTATTGAATAAGTTGTCAGACACATAAGTAAATGATTTCAATATAACACTGGTGTCCAGTTAAAATGTCATGGCAAATCAAAATCATAAGTATCACTTTAAAGACAGGGCAAGAAAAGTCCAAAGGAATGGGAGAAGATAATAAAGTGCTTCAAATCCTATCCAGCTTTAGTCAGCTAACTTTTAAGGTTTGTTTCTGCCACAGACCTATTTTCTCAGGTGCTCAGTTTTTTTGGGGGGTGGGGGGTAGGGGAAGACTTAAGTGAAATAGACTTCTGGTTGCAGTACCCGACTCTTCCATTTTACAACAGATTTAGAAACTGGATAATGAAAAAAGAGGCTGTTAAAGCTAGTAGCAATTTCTAATGTAAGCTCATCAAGCTTTACAATTTTCCAAAATATTGCAAAATATTGCAATGGCTAGGAATCCCTTGGAGGACAAATTTCCAGCCTTTAGTAATTCTTTACTTGATGTTCATTTAACTTAATATATGGAAATATGTTAAAATATCATGTAGGAGAATTTTAGACATATTAAGAGATGTATAAAAAAAGAAATATTAAGTACAAAAATCTAATGCAAGTATTATAAATACATATATATATATATATATATATATATATATATATGTAATAAGATTGATGTCTCGATGGGTGGTTGCAGTAAATTTAGGTTAGGGGTTAAAAAGGGGAATGCAAAGTGACGAGGGAATTTTTAGCCCTTGGTTTAAGTTTTGAAAACCCCTGAGAATTTTCCTTATAGATAGACAGATAGATAGATAGATAGATAGACAGATTGATAGATGATAGAGGATAGATAGATAGATAATAATTAGTATGATTGTAAAATGCAGAGTACAAGTAAAGCAAAATTTATTTTAACAAATTCAGATATCTTTATCTTTTGCAGTCTAGTTATATGCAAAATAACTAGGGAGAAAGTTATAAAATTGTTAACAAATATTAAAAGCCTTAATTTCTTGTCATGAGTTTAAAATCAAAACAAGTATTTAGTTCTCTTTTCTTCAATATTTTTTAACAATGTTCTTTCAATTTCTAATTACTATCTCATAAAAGTTGATATTTTAAATCATCTGAGGTATTATGTTTCTAAACTTGCAAAGCTTTTTAATCATGCAATTTGTTATGGTTAAAGTAGGAGCACCAATTGTTTTTGGCCTACTGACAGACTTTTCTGTAATGACTGATTAAGCTGTATGTATATTCTCACGAAATATATCACTAAATATATTCTCCTTTTTGTTAATTTCAGAGCAAGTGAAGAGTTCATAATTTTTGCTTCTAGATTGCTTTTAAGGTGTAGAATTTGATATTAATGTTAGATATTCTTTCCACTTGGTTCACTTAGAGTAGAAAGGAAGTCAGGGTATTTAGTGTAACTAATACAACTAATTTTTTTCTTATGTGTATATGTTCATATGTCTAGGACCTTATACTGTCAAGGCTCAAAACCACAAAATTTTTTAAAGTTTAAAATACTATGTTATTTTACTAATTTTAAGTCTAAATTAATTGTTATAAATTTCATACCAGGTAAAATATATTTATCTAAATATAATTCTCTAACTAGTTAATATTGGAAGGTATTATTGATACATTAATATGAATGAAATTTTGCTTCAAATCCTTACCTAATAACTCAGGAGTGAAATTTGGATCAAGGTATGATGAAATATCTTGCAACCTTTGAGGCACTGTTGCTCCTTTCTCTCGGTTTGTGTTCCCACGGCCCCATGGTACAATGGGATCCCGAGTCGGTAGGCCTACTGTTAAGCCAATGCCTTCACTTGGTCCCACAGGAGTTGAAGGAATAATATTTCGAGGCAGACCCCAGGAACTGGTGTACTGTGCATAGGGAGAAATATTGCTACCAACACTTCCAGGAGTGAGGGGAGGAAGATTGAAACCCTTTGTAGGAACTAAAATTGAAAAAATAAATAAATCCTCAATATCTCAATATTATAGCTATTATTGATAACTCAATAACCACTGTGCATAAAGATGCAAGATTTAAAAAATATAGAGAGAATGTTAAGAATTCAGCATTTTGCAGTCTAAGTCTGATTTTGACTCTTTCTATTAAAGTAAATTAAGCCAGAGTCTTAGGTTTAATTCAATTTTCTGGTCTATAAAATTCCTGCTTATACACATTCATTGTTTGTTGTTTTATGAATATCCATAAACTTCCAGTTAAAAAAAAAAAAAAAAAAAATGAAGATTCTTTGGTAGTTAGACATTACTGGTCGAAGAGTTGCATATAGCTCTAAAAGATTCATTTACCTACTATTTAAAGATAATATTAGTATATATACTGTATTTTATGGACTATAAGATGCACTTTTATCTTCAAAAAATTGCTTATAAAATTCAGGTGCATCTCATATTTGAAATTAGTAGAAAGTTGTCCAGTGTTTGATTTAAAATTCCTGCCAGTTTTAAAAATGGCCATATATTCAATGCCACAGGAAACCTGTCTCTATCTGAATATTAAAGCTTGCTGTCATTATGGGAGGACTTACTTCACAAATGCAATCTATTGATGTTTCAATAGATAAACCATTTAATGTGTATATGAGACAGGAATAAAACAAATGGGAGATGGGTGAAGCCTACCATGAATTCATGATGAAAGGAGCTTTAAAATGATTTACAAACAAACAAGTATATTAGAGGATAAAATAGTTATGGTCTAGAGAAGGGATGGACAAACTTTTTTGGCCGCAAGCCAAAAATCAAAAGAAAATAAGTTTGGAAGTCCAAGATAAATTTTTCTAAAATATTAAAAACAATATAAAAGTACATAACAGTTTAAATATGTTAATGAGATGAATGAAATTGCGATTTCATTTTTAAAAGTTCCTTATACTGAGGTTTGAAGTGAGATGTACTGATTTTAAGGAACAATGCTAAATGCTCATCTGTCAGTCTATTTCTGAAATTATTCTTTCTAAGGTTCAAAGTTGAAATCACTTGTTCACATATAAAGCAAATATATCGCTGATCTTCTGGGCATGAGATAATAAATTTGGGGTATAATACTTAAGCAAAGTAGGAAAGGAGACAAATATATAATGTACAAATATATATTTCTTTTAATTTGCCTTGGACTGGTAACTTAAAATTCTATCTGCGGGCCGTATAAAACCTTCTGCCTATCTCTGGTCTAGAACAAGAAAAGAGATTACTGTTAAATCTTTCAAGAAGTGTGGCAAAAGTACCATTCTCTATGGAAGTGAAGACCTTCTTACAAACAAAGAGGACAATGATGAAGAAGAATAGAAAGTTCAGATGATGATATTCAAGGGTTTTTAAGGTCAGTTCGATTTTTTAAACTAATAGTCTGGCTTAGTTGGACTTTGCAATCTAATAATAAAAATGCTAAAACTGTCATTTTTTTATAAATCGCTTACAAATTAAGGGGCATCCCATAGTCTGTAAAATACAGTATATATTTTTAAAAACAATATAGTATTAAAAATATTATTACCAGTTGAAGATCCATACAGAGGTGAATCACTCATAATATTGGGTTTAGGTGGCACTTCTGAAACAAAGAAAACATGGCAGAAAAATTAAACATATGCAGATTTTTCAAAATTAAAATTTTAGAAACCTTATAAACTGCATTTATTATTGTAATTGAAAATTACAAATAAGTCACAATCATCTTCAATTACTTTCAAGAACAGAAGCATGAATTTTAAACAACCAAATGTATACCAAACAGACTGATAAAAATTATATCAATATACATGAACTTATATTAAATACAATTGTTTAAAAGAAGAAAATATTAGATTTTCTAGTGTTTAGTTCAATTTTTTGAAGTACTTAGTTGTTTGGAACATTATTTGGCATTTTAACTCAAATATTAATTTCAAAAACAGGTATGATTTCTATATAAATAAGTTGGAATAACATACAAATCAGGATGCCATTTTGAAAAAAATCTTACAGTTTCATGCACTGAAAGTGTAAATATACATTCAGACTGAAAGTACATTGGCAGGTTTATATATAAATCTGAATACATAACATTTGGGCTTAAAATAATTTTTAAGGCAGTAGTTTTTAAACTTAGTGGACCAGGCTATTGCCATAGCAGGTATTACATTATGTAAATGAAAATTTATTTTCCAACCAGATAATAAAACAGAAACCCTTTTATTAATCTTTGTTTTTCATTTTTTATACTTTGTTTTTGTAATTATTTGTTATTTAAAAAAACATATCTGTTATTAAATCTATTAAAAAATAAAAGATGGGAAGGCATAAAAAAATAATTTTCTTATCAAGGAAGTTTTGTAGTTTAAAGTTTAAAAACTGCTGCTTTAAGTTTTGAATTGTTTTTCCTGTTGTATGCAAAAGTAATACAGATATAAAAGTTACATAAAGCAAAAAAGTTAAATGTTATATTAATTTATCTGTATATATAAACAATCCAAGGAGATATTTTGTATAAATAATAACAAAACCTTTATTACAAGATTTTTTTTCTTCAGATCTTGAGAGAGGTTTATTTTGTTCATTTTGAAATCAGACAGTCCATTTCAAATAACTCATCCTAATTTTATCAAATTTCCTCATCTATGTATTAATTTTTTTTTTTATCCATAATTTTATTTTGGACAAAAACCATCTTCAAAATGCATCTTTTGTTTAGAAAAAAATTTACCAAAGTATGTTTTAAGAGTATTAGGTAATGTAGTAACTTCTAAGGAATTAAATTAACTATATACAATTTAAAGGTAATTCAGCAAGAAAAACTATTTCTACCTTGTTATTCTATTTTGGGGAGATGTGCATTAAAAAAATCTTTTTACCATTTTTATAGAAAAAAGGTTAAAGAAAATCTTTATTAAGCTTACCAGGTGGTTTCGTAGCCATTTTCTTTTTCCATGTATCACCATTATACTCATCATCATCAGATGAGTGACTGGAAGCCAAATCTAATGAGGCATGGTCAAGTGAAAGGTCACTCTCTGAATCTGAATCGTGGGTCCTTCTCCTGTTGATTTCTCCAGTATCAGGATCTGAAATACAGTTTTATTTATTGAAAATGAAAACAATAAAAAGAAAGAAATTTTCTAAAATCAATGGATTTAGCAGAGTAAAATTAATTTAAATAAAGTTTAGAATGTGACTTGGCTAACCAGGAATATCAATGACTGAGAAAATTTTCAGATTTTGGGAAAAATATTTGCCTTATTTCATTCCAAAAAGGGGCATTTTTAGTCAGTAAAAATGTCTTCCTATTGAAAAATAACGTTTTTGGAATCCTCTGAAACTGAAACAAGCAGCTGAAAGCCAGTATTCTTATATATTCCCCTCAGATAGTTCTTAATAACTCCTAATATTAATTCTTAAATTTTTAGTTGATAGATAATTTTTGTTCAGAGAAATTTATTAGTTCTTTGCATTGAAAAAACAGATTTATAAGATGGCATCACTGTGAATAAGACAACTTAATTGAACATTTCACAAATGCTTATTGTTTAAAAAACATTTTCTGCAATTTAATTATAACTTTTGTTTTTTTTTAATACTAACATTTTTTTCCACATTAAAATAACTTCATCAAAGTATTTAAAGTTATGTGATTTGCATAAAAATTGAAAATGCTTATACAAAAATTATAATTTTTTTAAGGTAATTATTTACAAGTCTCTTTTTTAAGGTAAGTTAAATAATTCAGAAATGATTTTACTAACACAAAAATAAAATATAAGTGTAATAAATATTAAAAAAACATACAAAACATTTTAATATAGGATTTCTTAAAACCCTAAATAAATATTTCATAATAAAACTTACCATCTACATCTCGATGCCTATGACGATGTCTTCCATATAAATATCCCTTTCGAGATGACTTTCTTCGAGAGTCAGATCCAGCATGAGAAGTGGAAGTTGAAGTATTTTTTAGATGTGAATCAGAACGATAAGGGCTGCTAGAAGTTTTTGTTGTAGATCTACTAGTAGTAGATGAAGTTGAAATACCCATATTACGTTGCAACACATCAAAAGAAGAGTTTTGATAAGCCAGGGCTGATCTCTATAAAAACAGTAATAAAAAATATGAGCAAAGATCAGTCCAAAGAAAACATTCCTGTATATGAAAAGAGTCTGCATATTTGTGTAGAAATTCTTCAAAACATAGAATTGAGCAACTTATAAAGAATGCCTTTCTATGCATTCAAGCATATAATTTATATGCATTGTAAAATATAATGAATATACATTTTAACCATTTAAAAGTAAAAAATATTTTTAACATGCTCAGGCATGTGTAATTTCTCAGATGCATAGCACAACATTGTGTTGTTCATTACAGAAAAGGTTTCTCTCTACTTGCCGTCTAAAGTATCAGCTTTTAAGAAGATCTACTCCTTTGCTATACAATTGTATTTCTTTTCCGGAGGTTAAACATTTTAGCTTTATTTTTTTTATGAAGCCTTGTACTTATAAAATAGAAACACCAAAACAAGGAAGGCCTTATAGCTGTCCTTTATCACCATTTATATGACAGCTATAGGAGCTAAGTGTATAATGCATTTTTAAGTGTCTTAAAAGAAAATAGTAGATTAATAGACAAAAAATATATTATTGCATAAAATTTTGTTTAATGAATATATCAAAATACAAGCCTTTATTTTATTTTATAAAACACCAAAATAAGATACTAAGATACCTGCAAGATATTAAGGTCATTTAAAGAGATGATTACAATTGTGCTTAATATTGAAAAGTGTATGACAATAAAAGATTTTATTTCACTGCTTGAGATTTCAGAATAAAAACATCTGTCTATAACCAACATTCTTCAAGGATGTGCATTTACAATCTGTTAAATTTTTATGAGCATCCAGAATAATGTTATAATCATATTTCACTGATCTTAAAATCATAATATCATTTCATTACAATTCTCTTATAGTTTGTACGTAAAAACAACAATCTGAAAAGAAAAAACTCACTATTTATGCAGAATTTTTAAAATAAAGACAGTTACTGGTACAAGTACAGGGGTGATGGTGTGAGAGATTAAAAAATATATAAATTTTAATGTCACATACACAATAAAGGTCACTAAAATGTACATAGCATCTTTCAGATACAAATGCCTAATAGTGAAAACATTTGAGGTGAGCTCAATGAAAAAAAAATTGCTCTTAACTTACAGAAACTACAGTAGTTCTTGTACCACTTAGACTCTCATCATAAGGCACCTTCTTACCCCTTACACGAGCCCAGGTGTGACGTAACTGCTGCCTTACCTGTGTAAACAAGCATAAAAATATGTAAACTATGACTTCAAATGCCTATTTGGTTTCTAAATTAAATTATATATCACAACATTAGTTTTAAAATCATTTTTAAAAATTCACTTTACCTTCTTATTGATGATGCAGTATCCTACAAATATATATATGCCAGTAATACAAGAGAAAACAGAGAAAATAAAATGAAGAACTTCAAGGGACTCATTAACAGAGAGTATTGCAAGGACCCATGTAGCCCCAAGTAGTGGCAATAGAATAATTCCAAGCCATAAAACAGTCCTAAAAAAGATTTAAAAAATTTAAATAAATAGGAGACAAATAAATAAGTTTGTCATTTTATAATGTAAGAAATCAACTGTAAGAGTTTTTCACTATTACATTTTAAAAACTATAAGTGGCATCAATTAGTCTGTCTTTGATTAAATTGGTGCAATTTTGTATTACAATTTCTTTATTTTCAACAAAAGGGTTAAAAATTAGGAGAGAGAAGAATATCTTAAATTTATAGAATATCAGAAATAATTGACAATAATCTAAATAACATGAAATACTTCAAGCATAATTTTATAAATCTTTAGATCTTTAAAAGAAAGGGTGAATTTAAAATTTATACAAGTGAAATACAACAACTGTAAGTTATAAGAAAGCAAACCTTACATTTCTTTTTTAAGGGTTTGAAAAGTGTATAGTTGTAAATCATACCTGACATAATCTTAACATTTTGAAAACAATAAATTCTCCTACATATTGTAAGAATCCCAAATAAATATTTAAAATGCTTTTCAGAATGTTTTTAAAAAATTAAATTATCTAAAGCTTATTCAAATTAAAACAAACCTCAGGTTTCCAAAATCCATAACAGTATCTTTGATTTGCACACTAGCCCGTATAGCCATGGCAAAAACTCCAAGATTAAGCTGAAAATAAAAATAATAAGGTTTAGTTTTGCATAGTTCATGAGTGTTTGTAAGCATTTAAATTTATTTCAGTAATCAAAACAACTAATTACTTGATTTATTACTGAAATATCAACAAGAAAATCCACCTAGAAAAAGTAATCTTTCTTTTATTAACCCTTTGTATCTCAAAATAATAAATTACATCAAGCCACATATTTTTTTATATTTCCTCAAATATCAGAATACATTTTCAAGCATATCACATATAGTTTTTTACATTGAAAATTTAAAAATAAATACTGGCAATAAAGAGTATTTTCTTACAAAAAAACTTAAATTATTTTGCAGAAATATTATCTTTGAAGAATTCAAAACTAACATGTGAGAAATCAACATTTGGCATTTCTACGTATCTACATATTTAGTATTTTGATCTAGGTTAATTTTTAGTAATAAACACATTCATCTGATAAAAAATAAATAAAACTTTAAAA
This sequence comes from Pardosa pseudoannulata, assembly GCA_032207245.1. NCBI lineage: Eukaryota > Metazoa > Arthropoda > Arachnida > Araneae > Lycosidae > Pardosa > Pardosa pseudoannulata. The sequence goes on from CM063511.1 coordinate 111,471,994, forward strand.
ATTAAATTTAATATTATCATTTGTTACAGATTCTATGAGCAAATTGTATTAATTACGAGTTTGCCAGATAGCAACAATCCATAAAACTATCTTTTAAAGTTCACTGTGTAAATGAAATCATATTTTTTTTCATTTTTAAATTGAAGATCTACTACATGGTGATATAAAAAGGTTAAAAATCTATATTATTTATGTGTTCATTAGAATTGGTTAATTTATTGGTTCAACTTTCTAAATCATTTTAAAACTTTTGTTTGGCTGCTATTCTTGAAATAAACTACCAATAAAAAAATCTAACTTAAAGCTGAAATACATTGGGTAATTGATATTAAAATAAATTAACCCTCTGGCTGCTTATCCCGCAATTTCCATGGGCTACTCAAATGTAGCAAAATTTGTTCATCTAGCGATTTTCGCGGACATTTGCTTTTATTCCTTTTTTGAGAAACACATCTCACTTGTTCAACGTTTCACCAGTGAAATAAATTATATACATTATTAGATGTTTAATTATGTAATAAATAGAATTATATCAGTAGAACTATAGTTATATAGGCTAATATAATAATATATATTACAATTATAATAATATATTTATATAATTATATTATGTATTTGCTACATAATATAATTATAATATATAATTATATATTATGTATTATAATTAGATTATGTAATAAATAGAAACTAACTGTAATTCAATTAAAATTTATTAATAATTTTTTGTTCTTGTGATTACATCTGAAACTGGTTTTTCTGACAGCTTACTTTTTCCAGATAAAAATCTATATAAAAAAAAATCTTTTCTAGAAAGAAAAAGTGCATATTCATTTTTTTTCAATATACATAGATTAAAAAAAAAAAAAGAAAAAAAAAGCACAATTTTTAAACTGATTTTGGTCTACAAATTGAGCAGTCAGAGGGTTAATAAATATTTATTATGCACAAACTATGTTAAGTCAAAATAATTTCCCATCTAATATAAATCTAAAGTAATTTTAAAATCTAATATTAAGTAATTAAAAGCCTCCTTAAATTTTGAATGTTGAAATGTTTTTTGATTTAATTTCAATAATATATTTCTTACCAGAACAACAAAACATATAGGTCCAACAAGACTCCAAACAACACTTTCATAAATAGATAACCAACAGCTAGAAAAAAAAAACAATACAAATTAAGACTTTAATCTTAACATCTTAACTGTGAAAAAAGTAAATTTAAAACATGTAAGACACTTACAAAAAGTAATTGCCATATTGATCAGCTCTAACACCAACTGATAATCCAACTATAATTGCTGGAGCCCCTAAAAGAAAATGTTCTTGAATTAGCTTTTTAAAAGTGTATTGATAATTTACATATTAAATGAAATGTTTATAGTGGTCTATTTTAACTACAAATTCTTGATATTTTTGTTGTAATTTAAATTTTATAAATACCACTGTATGACGCAAGATCTATTATACATAATCCATATTAAAGATTATTATTGAATTACTATTGGGTCATTACACAATTAGTTCTATCACGAAAGAAAAAATGATTATGCTAAATAAATAATTTTAAAACTAATAATTTTTTACATGCATATACTAAAAAAATTCTATATACAGTGATTTAAAGTAGTTCATAATAACATATAAATATATAAATAAATAATGATGACATGTCTTTCTCCATATTTTCATTATTTTAAAATATTTTATACTTTTTATATTTTTATGTACATTAAAAGAATAAATCTTTAACCCACAATATTTTTAAGAATTTTGCATAGATAAATCTAATAAGCCTTTCATAGTAACAAACTGGGTAATTTAATCACATTTGATCTACATATTAAATAAAATTTTATAATGATCTATTTTAGTTAGAAAAAGTAGTCAATTTTTTTTCATTATATTTTTTGCAATAAAAATTTTAATTTTATAAGTTCTACAATATAATACAAGGTCTACAAACATGATCCATAACAAAAATACTATTATTGAGTAATTAAACATTTGATTTTACCACAAAACAAAAGATGATCATGTAAAATAAATAATTCTTAAACTAACATTTTTTATAAAAAATATTAGTTTTAGATTAGTTATTAGATTCTATGACTATACTTAATAAAAATATTTCTATGCAGTGATATAACCATCTCTATATATAAAAGTGTTTGTGTCTTTTACAAAAATTCACATAATTTGTAATAGAATCACAAATTTTTAAGGCATATTTTGATACCATAAGATGGTTATTGTGTTAAAAATACTTCCGTAAATTTTATCCTGTGATATGGTTTTATAACAGATATTCATTTGTCAGTCAATGACAGGTGGTTGTACATAAAATGAATTAGATTGGCCCCCCCCCCCCCCACCCCCCCCCCCCCCCCCCCCCCCCCCCCCCCCCCCCCCCCCCCCCCCCCCCCCCCCCCCCCCCCCCCCCCCCCCCCCCCCCCCCCCCCCCCCCCCCCCCCCCCCACCCCCCCCCCCCCCCCCCCCCCCCCCCCCCCCCCCCCCCCCCCCCCCCCCCCCCCCCAATTCACACATGAAAAAAATAGGTTTGTTGTTAGTAATCAGCAATTTATCTAAATTCAATGTAATTATAGATATATAAAAACTGGATACTTTTCTGGCTGGGCATTAGATAACAAGTATATCATAACAAGAAAAATAGCAATAATGATTAAAATAAAAAAGGGTTTTATTTCATCAACATTTCATTTCTATTATTTTTAAAGCATTTTATAATTTTTATATTCTTGTGAACATTGAATTTCAACTCAGAGTGTCTTTAAATATACTGAACTTTAAAATTACATAAGCTTGTTTTGTTAAAATAAATCTAATTAGCCATTACCATAACCAACTGAGTAGTAGAATCGCATTTGTCCATGATTTATATCTCTCATTTCTGTAAGCATTCGATACAAATGAACTGCTTCCACCAGCATCCAAGAAAACACACATAAGAACATATAATGGAGCATTATAGCCATCACTTTACACGGAAACTGGAAAAAAAAATTACAAATTATGTAAACATCAGCAAAGCTTAACAAAATATTGATAAGCATTAATACTAGCATAAGATTAGAAAACATGCAATAAACTTGAACTGCTTGTCTTTAAGATTTGACTATATTTGTCTTTAGACTTTCCAAAGAAAATGAATGCTTTTAGGCAATAAGTTCTTACAGTGGGCAGTAGCACACACCAGAAACAAAATTAAAGATTTCTAAAGGAGTGATTGGAGGGGAGATGAGGTGTTAAAGCAATCTTTGAGTTAGTGACTATTTACAAATCTCCTATATAATAATAGCCTAAGTTGTCTGTCCACGAATTTATGAAGCAGTTGTACCTGGAATGATACAGGCATCCTTATTGGATTTTTTATGAGTTAGGGTTAGAAAAATTCAAAGTGAGTTCAAAATACACCCATCCTCCCTTTTCGAGCATTTAATGCTATTATTTCAAGCCTTATCCTTCCTCTTTTTCTATACGAAATTCATTCTTGATAGGATGGCAAGGGCAGAGAGTAATATTTAAATTTCTGGACTGTTTCTACTTGAACCTTCATATACTCTAATTAGTTCGCTCACAACGTGCAGGCATTGTACGTTTGGTAGAATGTTCGTCCACTTCATCGTCATACTTCTCGGGTTGATGGTTCTACCCCCGACGCAGCCAATTATTTAATGTCTATTAAATTTAATATTTTCTGCTTGTTCTTTTAAATTCTTATTCCTAAAGTTGTTTTATTATTTTTAAAATAAATTTTTACTACTTTTTTCAACTTTTTATAATTTTTATTTTATTAAATTCACGTATTGCTTTACAGATGTCCCTGGCCACATAAACATTTCATGTTGTGTATCCTTAAACTTTTTTCTTGTAATGTAATAATAGCCTAAGTTATCTGCTCGTTTGTTCTCGAAGTTATGAAGCTGTTGGACCTACAATAAATAGAGCATCCATATTGGATTTTTGATAAGTTAGGGTTTGCAAATTCAAAGCGAGTAAAGTTTATCTTTTCCTAAACTATAGATCCGATTCTGAAGTAAATTGGTATGAATAAGCTTCGTATCACAGAAAAAATACTGTCCTCTTTAAAACGTTCGAAATCCCCACCGTCCCCTTTTCGAGCTTTTAATGCCATTATATCAAGCCCCATTTTAAGAGCAAGCGATTACATTTATCAATTTATCACATAAGAAATAGGTAAAACTAACAATTTTTTTCTAGCATTATGACTTCATTACTTTAACCATCTCATTTAATCATTTCTTATTTTAAATTATTTAAATATTTTCTGCATTATTTTCATATGTTTTATCACTAAACTTAGATATTACGTAAATAATTTTTTTAAGGTAATATTTTGTTGTAAAATAATTCTCAGCCAGAAAACAAACCATTTTTTTTACCTGCCTTATAGGGTACTTTACAGTTTTGGAAAATTAAAAATTTTACTGATCCGTCATATGACAGGTTATATGCTAGTATATCTAATAATAAACATTTTACAATTAAAAGTTTTTGTGGCTTTGTAATTGAAATATCATTTAAAATTAAAATCCTGCATTGTAATTCATCTAAATCCATCTGTACTACAAACAGGTCTTGACAAGTAAATATATCAAAGAACTATTACACAGTTTATCCAATATAACCCATTTTAACTAGAAAATGGGTGCTACAGTAGTTTTTCCAGTAATCTTTTAGTTTAAAAAGATGTTAAAATGAATTAAGAATGAATTACTTCTCTCTGCACAAGTGGTCTCCGAAGCTTCAAAGCAATTAAAAACAATAGTTGTGCAACAAAGATACAGGCAACAAGATTTTTGTGAATAGTGTTGCTGTTAGTTTGCGGTCCTCTGAGAAGGCAAAATATGAGGAATGCTATTAGCAGCATCATCAGTGAGATCAAAATTCCGAGGTACGAAACTACATCTTGGGCAGTGGATTCTTCCATGAAATACTAAAAGAGAAAAAAATACAATGAAATATAACTGCTAAAAATGAAATGCACACAACAAATACATCAAGTTAGATGATCAATAATGACCAATATTTAATTCAATCATACTTTAAAATCCAAACAAAGGTAAGTGAAATCTGTAATCCAAATTTAAATGTGCAACAATAATGATTTGAGCTTTCATGAATGATTGTAGAGGTCTTGTATGATTTAATTTCTTTTAAATGTCTACTTATATGCAAATATAGAGGAAATGTTATTTAGTAATATTGATACTTTTCCCTACTTCATGTAGAATTAAGTTTTAATGCAAATATCTTAGTATTAATTCCTGAAAAATTAAGGAGACTTATCTGTCTCTTAAGAGAATTTACCAAGATATCAAATATTAAGTATTACAGTATCAGATTTAGGAATTTAATTACTAATTTTAATTCATTTTAATAGATTTTGGTTTCTATATTTAATTTCCTGAGCTGTGCTAGTTCAATCAGCAAAATAGTCAAGCTCCTAACTCGGGAATTGTACGTTTAAAGTTCAAGCCAGTCAAAAACTAAAGGAGCAGGAAACTGAAAATAAACTCATGGTTGCAATATGTCTTCACAATTCAAATGATACCTCTGGAGGTAGTAGGCTAAGCCTAGGAAGCTTCTGCTTCATCTATGCTTCCAAATTATGAGGACCCACTTTGAGCAAGGAAAACATTACTCATGTCTATAGCATAAGCCTTAAACTACACATAGTCTCCAGGGAGAACTAAATGAGTAACAGTATGAGTAGCAGCCAAGATCAAATAATTATGTACTTGATCTCTTTACAGCATTAGGATAATTGTGTATTCTGCCTGCTGCATTAAAAAAGTAATTTTCTTTGTCTGCAATTTAAGCAGTTTCCATACTAGTAAGTGCTAAACTGATGTAAATGCAAAACTGACAGCTAAATTTTTGAATGTTATGTATACATATACATATAACATAAATAAAAAGATAAGATAACCACAGATTTTTAGTAAATTTCCAATCAAAATTTATGATTATTAAATTGTGCTAAATTCAGTTAGAGTAGAATTGGGTAGAAATCAGAAAATTTTGCTACCTACAAAAATACAGAAATGGGAGGAAAGTATAAAAACCAACCTTGGACTAAAACTTTGTAGGTTATAGTGCAGCATCTTTCATCGAGTTAGATATAAAAAGATTTTATGTAAATTTTAAGCCATGAATCAATATTTTTTACAGTCAGAAGAGGAAGGGAAATTTACCTCCTTGTCAGTAATATCCATCAAGACACCAAATGTTGAAAAATGAGAACAAGAACAGTTTATATATGGTTGCATATCATGGCTATGAATAAAGTTTGTTCCCGTAGTAACACAGCCTTCAGTAGACCATTTACCTCTGGACCTAAAATAAATATTTTCATGCATTAATAATCAATATATAAATCTTAAAAAATATACATCTATCACAGAAATGTGATATTACATGCCTGAAATAACTGATTAAATTTCAAAGTACACTACTCCATGGTTAGGAGTTGATTAGAAAACAACAGAACCTTCATTTGATTTAAAATATATATATATCATACTTTGTAATAAGTAAAAATAGAAACTTCAGTTTAAATTGTTAAATGCAAGCATATTAAAATCAAAATTTTAAAATAGCCAAATGTATAAAATTTTGATTTAATTTATAATGTCAAATGGCACCCTTTTGTCTTAAAAATGTTTTTGTGTTTAAAACATATGCAAAGTATAAATAGCAAGATAAAATTATTATATATTTTTACTAAATCTCATTCAAAAATTTTAAGGATTTTGAAGTCAAACTGTATCAAAATACCCCAAAACTACCAGTAAAATTCAAAAATAGAAGGTAGGTATAAAATATAGAATATCTGGTTTGTAATAAAATTGAAACATAAAATGCAGATTTTTAATTATTCAACATCTCTAATTTTAAACAAACATACAGCTTAATTTTGTAAGGATTACAGAAAAAACTAATTTTAATTATTAAATGAAACAGTACCAAAATCCAATTTTTAAACAGCTTACCCTAATGAATAATCCCAAAAGGCACATTGTGGATTAGTATGATCTGGTATGTCATGGATTCGAAATATAAAACGCAGATCATTTGCTAAGTTTTCTTCAAGCACATATGATGAATTTAATGGCTGTGCAGTTACTGTCATCATTGGTGTATTGGCAGAAAGAGTAACACCAAACCTTTGTCTATAAAGATTACAAAAGATAAATATATATATACATACATACACATATAGATGGGCACATACATACATATATGTATATTCTGCAGGTCAAAATCAACCAAAATGCGAGTATTAAGAGAAAATTAGAGTAGTGATTTTTTTATTTTAAAATTGACATAAACAGCCTAAACATAACAAAACATAAGCAAAACAAACATAAAAAAACAACAATTCAAAAGTGTTATTTTAATTGTTATAAAAACAAGCCTAACTGAAAGTACTTTATTTATAAATGTTCTCTTCAATAGCACGATGGCCGATTGGTTAGGGTGCTGGCCTTCGGTACCGGAGTTCGTGAGTTCGAATCCCACAGTGGCATGGATGTTCGTAGCCATTCAGAATCGGCTTTAAGTAGTAGGTCCCGGTCTCATTAGCCCTCGTGTTGCAAAAAATAGACTGTAGCACTCCAAACCATCAATATCAATGGCTCCTCTGATATAGACCTTGTAAAGTCAGTTACATCAAGTCAGACTTAGTTATCTTAAGACCTTCTGAATTTTTGGTAGTAAAGCTGCTACTAATCTTATTTAAAATATATGACATAATATATGCCTATTTTTATATACTATACTTTATTTTCAGAACTTAACTGGGGTATTTGAAATTATTAAATGGATGGCCTGTAAGCCAAATTGCTGATGCCTGTATTAAGAAATAAACTATGCAATATATACATTACTTAATGAGAATAATAAAATTATTCAAAATAAAACCTATAAAATATATAACAAAAAATAATCATATCATGAAAATATCAAAATCTTAATAATAATTGATAATGATACCCCCAAACCCTAAAAGTTTCACGGATAAAATAAACCTTTAGAAAGTGACAAATTATGTTAAATTAAATTGTAAAAAAATTAAATATCCTATAATATTGCACTTCTATTTGTTTTGTGGTTAAGTTATCAAATATTAATAGAGTTTCACAGAATAAATCAATAAGAAATTTTTTGTAAATACTCTATGAGATTACCTTTGTCTTTTAAAAGGAAATTCATGCAAAGTAAATAAATATTCTATTTGAATACCTGAATAAAAAAAGGTAATTTCATCATATATCACCCTAATTTAATGTAATTTATTGTGTTTGAAAGAAAAACCAGTTTAAAAAGTGAGTTATGCATCTGAGACACATTTTAAATAAAATATTCTAAGTATATATCATATATTTACATGCAAAAGTTCATACCATCAAAACTAACAGTTTAAAACAAATATTCATTTGTATCAGAAAGCCATATCATGAAAAATACATAATAACTGAGAGAACATAAAATATAATTCAACATACCTCACGGATAAATCATAGAAATCTGGAAGCATCTGCCCAATAGTTGGATAAATTGCATATGCAATGATAGCTACATCTTTTGCGTACTGAGTACCTTTAATTTTCTTTGCACCTAAAATTAATAAAAGTTTTAAAATTATATAAAAACTACAATAAATGTTACAAAAAAAGTTGAAAAATGATTAAATATTGATATACAAAGTATTCTTAAAGTACTATTGTGTGATTATAATGATTCAATAACCTTGTACTTATTACATTTATAGTCTAAAGGAAACATATAAACATGGGATATAAATGATTACAAGATAAATGAATATAGATTAGAAAAAGAAAATAAAAGTAAGATAATCTACTGAAATAGGAAAAACTATAATGATTAAACCTCATAATATAGTAATTTAGTAAATGTTTTGGAACAATTTAGCAAAATTTCTTTATTAGTTGCTATCATTTTATGAGAATATCAAGAAAACTTTCTTATGGTTCAAAATCTTAATAGTTTACTAAAGAATATTTGAATAATGAAAATATATAATGTAGTTTAATTACATTATCTGTTAGATTAAAACACTGAATATCTGTATGTGTGTGTCTAATATATGAAAAATTATTGTTCTTAAAATTTTTAAATTCTTTCAATTTATATTCTATTTTTCTCACTTTTAACTTTCCTTGACACTCAAATTAAGGATATGAATAATTGAGATTACATTCCTTTCATATTTCTCAAAACATAATTCTGAATTAATAATTGCTATATGCAGCCTTCTTATATTCTTCTTAAGCCAAATATAAATTTTCTTAAGAAAAGCATCATATCTTTGCTATTTTAGTGCTATTGTATGCACTTTTGGTACCATGATTGTTTTTACAGGCCACAGCAGATTCACTGTTTTAAGCTTTCAACTTTCCTGGTACAGCTTAGAGGTTGATGTCTGATTAGTGCTGTAGTGAAAATAATGAAGGAACAGCTTCACAGCAAAATGACACAGTTGGCCAAAAATTCCCAAACAGCCTCATGATCTTCAATCCTATAAGACTTTTATTAACCCTTTAACTGTCAAGTTATTTTGATCATTTGGGTACACAATTTGTCAAATTTTTTTATTGCAAAACTCAAATATTTACTACAAAATAAATTATACTTAATAGTTAAAAATTTATATTTTGAAGTACATGATATATATTTGGGTATAACAATACGATGCATTAATAAAAAATTACCCCGAGTAATACTTGGGCTTGACATTTTCAAACACCAGTGCTGTGCCCGAGATTATCTCGGGCATGACACTTAAAAGGTTAAATTGGTGTTTAGCTGCAAACTTACTTTTTATTTGCCAAATCAAGACATGAGAGAAATTCTGGGATAGAACATATGTTCGAAACCTAGTTTCAAACTCTCCCTGTTCTTCAGCTATCACTTATTTTGTCTTCTGCCTGAATGTCCTATCTCTTTAAAAATGTGTAAAATATTTTTTTTTCTTCTTTTTTTTTGTAATCTATACAATTCTTAATTTCTGCATAATAAGCAGACTGACTCTACATTGTTAAAAATGATTTTCATTGTATGCGCCAAAATATTGGGTGGAAAGAAATAAACTAGTGACTTAAGAGCTAAATGACCAGCATTTTAATAAAATAAAAAAAAACCATATGAAAAAACATCAATCATATCTGAAATGTAGTATATTTAGTTTAATAAAAGTACAACAATGAAACAAAACAGACAGTTTTACTTTTCCAACACATAGTTATACAAAATTAGTGATCAACTTAAAAAATATCAAATTATATTTGAATAGTTCAAAATAAATTAAGATAATGACAGACAAAAAAAAATGATGACTCACCATCAGAAAATTTAATATTGAGATTTTTGAGAGAAATTATAGCCTTAGTTACATCATCCATGTATTTCCTACGAACAGGAAAATTATTGTATTTTGGTATAAATACAGCAGGACCTTCTTCCCCACTGCTTATTTCGAGGAACCTAGAAGTTTCTGGTGACAGAGTAGCATTCAAATGTGAAGAAGTGTCTTGTCCGACTGGATAAGACCAGAGTTCTGAAGCTGATACAGTGTCTAAACCAAACACTGAAAATACAGAAGAATTAGAATATGTTCATTAATAAAAGAAAAATATGCACACATGACAGCCTATCTATATTACATTAACATTTAATTGCTTTCATATTTAAATCATGTTAATATAAAACTAGAGAGCATATAAAATTATTTTATGTTGAACAAGTTTCATATTCGATAAATTTTTTTAAAAATTCTTAAAATTATATACGTAAATATAAAACATAACATCAGAAAAGATATGCTAATTTTCTTTTGTAAATGTTTTCTTCAACTAACTTTAATACACTAGATCAGGGCTATCCAACTGGCGGCCTGCGGACCGTATACGGCCCGCTAACACATATTGTGTGACCTGCCAACTTCTTATTTAGCATATTTCTTTCTTTTTTTTTGGAAATTTTATGGTATTAAGAAGTTTTTGAGTCATTGTGTATCGCCGAGAGTACAAACCAGTCGGACGTTAGTCAACTCTTGATATTCATTCGCACTGCTAAAGAAGACTTTGAGATCAAAGAGGAGATCCTTACCATGTGTTTTCTTCACTCCACTAAAAAGGGTAGGGACATATTTGAAGCAGTAATGAAAGTGGTCAACAGAGTCAGAGGTTTTGAAAAGTGTTCTATCTTAGCTGCCGACCGTGCAAAGGCAATGGTAGGACCAAAGATAGGATTGATTTGATGTTTGAGAGAAAATGGAATGAAATGCCCTGCACTTCATTGCATCATTCACCAGCATAGTTAATGCAGAAAATCGGTGAAACAAACTGAAGCCCTCAAAAAAATTTTGAAAGTCATTAACAAGGTCTTATGCATCGGCAGTTCCATACCTTTTTGGAGAAAATTTAAGCTGCATACGGAGACCTGGTTATGTATAATCAAGTTAGGTGGCAAATTGTTTTATAATCCTTCTGTTCCATTGTTTTATAATTAATAAATCAACTATTAATTGTTATTATATAAGAGGTAAGAGGTTATTGCTCAACTTTTCAAACTGCGACCCCCAGGTGATCAATGACCGGAATACTGGCCCGTGGGCTCTTTGCATTTGGACAGCCCTGCACTAGATTAATCCATAATTATATATTAGAAATAAAACTAGTGATAGAAATATAATTTACTATTTCAAAAGTAGAGTTTACACAGTTTGTGTTGTCATTCTTTTAAGTTCATTTTAACACTTATGTAATTGTTACATGTAGCTCAGGCTGTGACAGAATGATAATGCACTTACTATTTATATAATGTTCAGAGTGGCTTAGGCTGTGTTAAAGTTATAGTACACTTGCTCCTTACATGATCTACATGGCTTAAGGCAGGTTGCTGTAACAATATATTTACTTTTTAAATGATATGTTGTGAGGATTAGACCATGATTATTAGTAATACACTTACGCCTTGCATGACTGTGCCAGACCAGGAAAATAAGTAATATACATATGTCTTACATGATCATGCCATATAACTTCACAGGGTGGGAATGAGAACTTTCTTATTACCCATACATAAATAAAATATTTGATTAAAAATAAATTAGTATTCAGTTTATACATATATGTGCATGTACATGTATATTTGTGTGTAAGTTATGATTATAAAAATGTTTATATTAAGATACAGATTTCAAGATAAATAAAAAAATTAAAAATGTGTTTGGCTTTCAGAGAGAAAACACATTTTATATAAAATGGTATTTCATATTTTATAATTTTACCATAAAAAAAATATGGCTTTATTAATATGAAACTAATGCAAAGTCCAAACCAGGATAAATGACATATATCCTATTAAATCAAGTCACCTTTCTAGTAATATTTTTCTTACTGCTTAAGTTGTTCAAAAGGATGCTTTTCCACATACTAGGGTGGGCATGTCCAACCGCGGCCCATTTAAAAACTTTTTGCGGACCAACTGAAGTTTTCAATTGTCTATATAGTTTTAGTTATTTTGACTATATACAATTAAAACATAGAATAAGAATATAACATAGAAACATAGAAAAGTAAAAACAAAGTGTCATAGCAGGTTGCTTGATAAAAACATGATCAATCAGCTATGGTGTGCATTGACTACATTATTCGTTGATATTAACAAAATCTCTAGTAAAATACAAAAACAAATCTCACATTAATTTTAAAATAATACATGTGGTAGTGCTGGTGAATAAACTACAACATATAGTTATAGTATGAATATAATAATAATATTTTAACCCTCATGATTAGGGAGGAAGGTAAGGTGTTGGGGGTGATTATAAATACAGTATAGTTAATGTTTATTGTCGTTGTAGTTATGATATATGTATAACACAACTTTTATGTACAGTCGCAGCTGGCACTGTAAAAATGCATATTTTGAATATTACACAATAATTTGTTGCTTTATTTTTATATGTTCGGCCCACCTCAATTCAGTAAATTGTTTTTTGGTCCACCAACCAATTTGGATTGGGCACCCCTGTACTAGGGTGTCATACATATTATTAAGATGTTATGTGCACAAGAATTTTGACTTAGCAAATAAAATTCCAGAGTATTCACTACAAGAAGTTTTAAAACAGAACAATATTAACTAAATCAAAATATTAGAGCAAACTTATTTACCCATGTTTTTTGAAGCTACTTCAAAGGGTTCAGTAAACGTATCTTCTTGATTTTGTATTAAAGTCTTCCCATATTTTTCAAACATTAACAGCAAATGTTCTGGTCCTGCTCCAGTGAAAGTTGCAATTCTGTTCCACATTGATATGTACCTGGGCTCTAAAATTTTACTAGCAGATTCAACAAGACTCTAAACAAAGAAAAAATACATATAAGAGAAAGAATATAAATTTTGAAATATTACTAATGAAATCAAAATTTCCTTTAAAATTTACCCATTTTATTATTATTTGTGTATAGTGTTAATTTATGAATTTTAATACCTATAATTCTTCCAATAATCACATATATTAACAAGCATTATATATTATTTTAAATAAATATATTAAACAATCATGAAGTACATTCAAAAGTACTAATTTGAATATTTTTACCAAATACTATATAAAAATGTGCAGCTAAAATATTTTAGATGTATATGCAACATATTTTATTTGAATCAAATATAAAATTATAAGTTCAAGTCTAAGTTTTTATGTGATAACATTATCAGTAAGAAACTGTTCTTAAAACAGGGATACTTAGAATATTAAGATGTTAAATATTATTTTAGGTCTTTAAAATGCAGTGATTTCACAAAGGTACATTTACACATAATTTATAGGTTTTAAATACTTATTAATAATATCAAAAATCACAGCAGTAAAATAAATGACTATAAAATACTTTCATCAAGTACTTTTATTATAAAGGGCTAAGCACTATATTTTATCTAAAATGAAATCATGAATAATAAATAAAATATTATGGTTGCAATGTTGTAAGAAGTGGTTTTTAATTAGGAGATTCAATTTAAATCTTACATGAAACTAACATTTTATATGCACAACTGAAATAAGAAAACGTTGCATTCCACCCAAAAAATTAAAAAGAATTATTAAAAAATTTAAGTTTTTTTTAATACAAAATTAAAAATAATGTAAGCTGATTTATAAAACAAAAAAAAGCTATCAATATTTTTACAAAGGGAAAAAAAGAGGCTAAAATAATGAAGTTTCTATATTTTACAAGTTGGAGGACTGCATGTGCAAGCATAGAGAAGCATAAAATAAGAAAATTATTTAATATAAATGTTCATTTCTTATGTAACATCAATAAAATCAAATTATTTAAAGTATTTCTGCATGTTGATTGGCTTCATGTATATGTATGCAAAAGAATAAAATACAAAAATGAATCAATAACAAATGATTAAGTCTGACTGCACTGACCAGCTATATTAACATATATATATATATATATATGTATGCAAATATATAAGAAAATATACATACAATAATATTTATGGACTTAATAAAACAGTTTGATGAATTAATAAAACTTTTACTTTTCTTTTAATTTCAGTAAAATCAAATGATATTAAATTAGATTTTAAAATTAAGCAAAAGAATTGTTAACACAAGATGTAATAAAAAATTAATTTTTCTGAGTTGGAAATTCAGATTTGTATGCACTATGTAATATTAACAAAAATAAGAACAAACCTGAATGAAGTCTTTATCTTGCCTATGAGTCAAGTTAAGACCCCCTTGTTGAGTCTCATACTTCAAAACATGGTATAACAGTCGGTCAACTATAAGAATATCGCTGCCATACAGATTCTTAGTTATGTTTGTAGCTATTTGCAGATCAGAAGAAATTTTTACAGCAAGGTATGTGCTTAAAGGAAGTTTGTCTCTCTCTATAACTGCAAGCTGAAACAATTATAAAAAAAAAGGGATAGTAAAATAACTATAAAACTAAAGAGAACACATTTATACAATAGAATTTTAAAAACATCAATTTCAATGTGATTTTGCTGATGACAATTTTGAGCTGCCCTATATCTCTTTCTTATCAGCAGGATTCCTCCAGATGACTTAGGCAGGAATAAGTAGTTAATTACCTTTCAGAACATCATGATTGATCCACTTTTACAGCTTGAGAAAGTGCATGCTTTTCTCTCTTTTATCAAATAATTTAAAAATTTGTTTACCCATAAATTTTCTTTTTAATGATTTTTTGAAACTCTTCTGAAATTAAACATTTCTCAAAATGATTACAAAACTTTTTTTTATGTCTCTGGCTACATTATTTCTGCTTAGACTGAAGATTGAGAAATTTTCTCAGATTGCAGATTCTTTTTCTTTCATCTTATGATGGTCATAATCTTCTTGATATGGTCTCACAACTCTATGGGCCTAGCCCTCTAATTCTGAGATTTCTATCAGTGCGCATAATACTGACAACAAGCAAGAAATTAAACAACTAAAAAGGTATGAAATGACTGATAAAAATTGACTCATTGGTTCGTAACTGTGACCCTTAGTCCCCATTCATGGTCAGCTCAACGCTGATACTTTCTGCACTATTTTGGATGACAATGTGCTTCCTACGTTGTGGCAGTTTAATGAGTTGGACCCCTGTTACTTTAAAGAATTGACAATGGCATTGTCATTAAAAAAAGGCTTGGTATTCAATGAAGTTCATCCAATGACTCTGCTTAGGACCTGAAAATGAACCTCTGGGATGAGTTGGATCGCCGAATTAAGGGGTGCACTAGCCATCCAAAATCAGTGAAGGAACTTGTATGTCTACTCATAGCTGAGTGGAAGACAATACCACTAGCTGTAATACAAAGACTTGTGGGAAGTATGCCCTGGAGGGTTCACGCTGTAATTGCCTCTCGTCAAAGCTTTACCAACTATTGATTTTGAATAAAGTTAGTTTTTCTTTTCTTTCACAGGTGTCCAAGTACTTATTGATAGACTGTGTGTGTATGTATGTATATATATATATATATATATATATATATATATTACATTTGAAAATATATAATTAATAATTTAGAAGTTTAAAGGCAAGAAAACACAGCACACTCTTTAATGTACGGTTGCTGTGAAGATCATTAAAATGGTGTTACAACATGAGATAGTAATACGAAATAAAACTCCAGTACACAAAATAAAATACCTGATCTGCTAACTCGAGGAATGTTTCAGAAGTACACTTAAATAAATCGGGTTCTTCCCACCCAGTGTCAAGGGCACAGAACCTTGTAGCTTTTCCTAGAATAAAAAAATAATTTAGATGACTCAGTAACTTAAAGTTGAAATATTGTGCAAATAATTTTAAACTATTCTTTCATTTTCAATAAAATTTCAGTATTACAATAAAATGAAGAATTTTTTAGATGTTTGTTTAAAATATCATTGGTAAAGTTGCATGAAAACACACTTCTTTTTACAGTAATTGAGGAACAAAGCAATAAAATTTCTTATTGCTTACTTTTTAATGATGATATAATACATTTTTTAATGATTTGTTTTGACCATTAAAAATCTGTTACCCTGAATCAATTGTTAGAAAAAACCTAGACATGTCTACTCATAATTATATTTACAAATATTTAAAACTTACCAACAGATCCTTTTGGACATGCATGAGAAGCTTCATTATCAAACAACGTTCTGTCCCACCAAATACCCATACTAAACGATTGAGGACATCCATCATAAACAACTAGAAAGAAAAGATGAATTAAATGATTAGTTTAATTATAAAAAATCAACCCTTTGTACTACCAGGTTACAGATCTGCAACATACACAAAAATTAATGTTATTTTTACAGCAACTGTTTTGTTCATTGTTAACGTTTTGCAAAATTGAAATTAACAGAAGTTGCTATTATAATCTGTATGACATGGCTATACTAAATTTAACTTTGATATGTTCATATGAATGTTATTTATTGTTTGATAAGATGCATAATTATTAATAAAATAAACTTTGATTTTGTTTTCTCAATGTAGAAATGCTACAAGTAGATTTCTTTCAAAGATAGTTTTGATTTTTCTATGCAAAGATAATTTTTGTGCAAAATAATATACAATACCTATTAGAAATACCTGATTTTTTTCCTATTTAGGAAATACACTTTGTCAAGAAAAATTTATTTTCATGTGTAAATTTTTTAAAATAATTTGTTAGATATTTGAAACTATATATTCTCACGTTTGAGAAAATATTTTTTAGTTTGGAGTTATTGGGATACAAAGGGTTAAATAATATTGCTAATAAAACAGCATATTATTAAGCAACTATCTACCTTCACAGCCTCTGAGGGTGACTTCTGCAAATGGATTTGAACAAGAATCACATCTGCGACCTATCACTCCAGCTCTGCATTTGCACTGTCCAGTAATTGGATCACAGCGGTTTCCAAAAGATCCAGTTGCATAACAATCACAGTCAAAACAAATATCGCTATGAGGTGGTTGAAAATGTTTATCCTGAAATTAAAAAATAATCATATATAAAAATAACTATTATAAGGTTAACAAAATACAATTTATCTTTATACCTCAAAATTTGTAAATCAAGTTTATTTATTATAAAAGCTATGGTTTCATTTAAACTTCATAACATATAATAACAAGGAAGTTGTAGCCATCTGAGTTCATAATGAACAAGAAAAATTTCTGAAAATCCCAGTAGCCCAAAGTGTTCTGTTTTAATCAGTAAAAACTGCTATTTTTATGATGACTTGGAGAGAACAACAAAGTTCACCATATAAAGAAAAATGATATTTAGCCCTATGATATCATTTTAATTTTTTTTTAATTTTGTTTATAAAAACAATGTTTAAAATACTATTATAAAGCATATTATACACTAGAAAAGTAAATATTTTGTATAAAAGATTTTGCTGTGTTTATTTTTTACATCTTAAGAATAATTTTATAATATTGTATGCAGATTTAAAAAATAATAATAAGAAGAAATATTAGTAAGATGGTTTGGTTTGATTTGGAGTGCTACGGTTTACTTTTTTGAAAGGCTCATAAAGCCAGGAGCTACAGCTTAAAGCCAATTCAAAATAGCTATGAACATTCATGCTATAGTGGGATTTGAACCCATGAACTCAGTATAAGAGCCGCGTTCGTCTCTGTCGGTGGTCAAGCGAACTTTTGTTCATTTCAACAATTGAATATGACAGTATTGTCCCTGTAATGGTTTTCTCTGCATACGGAGGTGTCAAGTGCATCGTTTTGTCAACGCACCAACAGAGAAGAGGAATTTTGCTTTAATCGAGTTGGCCAGGCACCAGAGGCATTTCAGCTACCCCCAAGGACAAGGGTCAAAGGGAGGGTGTCAACCTCCCTTAAAACCAAGGTTTCCTGCTTGGAAAAGAAAGAAGCGGGAGAACTCCTGGCTGAACTTCTAGGAGAGCAGGTTAATGTATAATGATCTCGTCTCTGGACGATATGTTGCATCAGCATTTGAGTTTATTGTTCCTTAAACGTTTCTTTCTGGTTTTATATAAATCAAACCATTGTTAAGTTTAATCATCTACGGCTCTGGTTATTTTGTCTCCATACCTGCTCCTTATATGAGACCCATGCAAAGTCATTGCCAAAATGACTAGGGTGTGATGGACATCAAAAATAGAAACATCGCAACTGCTCGGCAAACTAACACTCGGGTACTAAAGATCAGCATCCTAACCCTTCCCATTTAAGTAAGAAGCATTAAAGTTATAGCAGAAATTTTCCACTTCTATTTTTTTTTACATATCTGAATTCCCTTAAAAATAATATTTAAAGATAAGATTTTTAAAAGCTTTTCTTTAAATCCTGAATTAAGAAACATGAACGTTTAAAATACTACTATATAAAACATTAAATCAGAAAATTAAGAATTTTTTATATGATGTTTTGTCATGTTAATAGCTCAAAAATAATTTTTACAATAATGAATGTATACATACATAAAGGTAGGAGAATAAAAGCGACAGCCCAAATTCTCTGGCATTCACTTATCAATTTCCTTAAGAATAACTTTAAAAGTAATATTTTTAAATAAAAAATATACTAGAGATAGTCCTACCTCACATCTACATTCTCCGTTAGTCTTATTACAATTAGCATCATATCCTTTGCTTGTATCACAATGGCAAGGCCCACAGATGGGATATCCCCACCAATTAGAAGGACATGGATGATCAAGTGGTACTTCACAATACTCCCCAGTATGCTGAGAATCACACTGACAAGTGTATCCATATTTATGGCCTTCATGCATTAAGCTTTTAATACTAGATTTGCAAACAGAGCCAGGTGCACAAGGGTTGATGCTGCAGACTGGTGCACATTGCTTTCCAACAAAACCTAATAAAGGAGAGAAGAAAATATTTAAAATTATTAAAATTCACTTATACATTTGAATGAAATGAAATCTATTTTAAAAATTCAATTATTTTTCTTTGTTGAGTTTAAAATGGAAATATAGAAACTTTTAAAAAAGGATAAGACTTACGCCCAGAAAAACCATTTGATTTTAATATCAGAGTTATTTATAGTACAAACTACAAAATTAACCTGATCACACTGAATAACAAGTTGTACTCATAAAAGTTTTTATGACATTTAAGCATATGACAAGATCAGCTCACAAATGCACACTTTTTATAAATGCTTGCAAGTAGATCACTCTTAAATGTGTTCTAAAATGAAGCACAAATCATGTTGTTTGAAATATATCTTTTGGATCTTATTTAATTTCCTTTTTATATATGATTCTTGTTGGGTAAATATCCAAAGTATGAGAAATGGAGAAAACATGTTTAAGTTTACAGATTTTTAAAAACTTACATTAAACCTAGGTTTCAGTCATTAAATGGAAATATAATCATAATGTAACTATGCTGCAAATATTAACTATAAATCTGAGTGCATATTGATAGCTACACATACACAGTATATTAAACTTTAGATTTTTTGGATGTTTTAAATTAAAAACATTACAAAAATATTGTTTCAAACATTTAGAAGTTAATTCATAAATAAACAAAATATTTATTACATTATAAGTATATTTAGAATTAATTTAATCAACTGAAATAATCGATTTTAATAAAAATAATTTGCTATACATAAAAAATTGAAAAAAATTTGAGGTAAGCACATTTTTAAAATTTTTAATTTTCATGGAGTAAATCCCAAATTAACATAAAAAATAAGAGAGTAAAGTTAAATTTTAGAATTTTATTTTATGAGGAATATATAATCAAATTTATGAAACAAGCATCTTATTTTTACCCATATCACAAGTCCAAACATGTGCTAGAATTAGTTTTAATGTGAAAAACTTCATTAAAACTAATGTTCACAGAAGATTCAAAGAAAATCTGAGATTAGTATACTTTTAAAACTTTATATTTCAAGAAATAAATCAATACAAGCATTTTAATCTTACCCATAGCACACTGGCACTCATAATGATCCCACAAATCTACACAAGTGCTGTTTTCAGGGCAAGGATTGCCATGGCATGGGTTTTGAACTCTGCAACCTTCCCTGACATTACTCTCCAAAGATGGTCTCAGCCAAGCATCTCGATTCATATCAATTCGGACATCCTGTAAAGTTAAATTAGACACATAAGTATCATAATTATTAGAAATGAAATGTGTTATCTGAAAACAGAAAACATATTTTCAACCTCCACAAAACTTAAAATGCATATGTTGGTTTTAATTTCTTTTGTATTGACTGAAATTTGCACTTTATCTATCTTTGAACCAGCATATTTAGTAATGATAAGAAACAAAATTTCAGGACAAGATTTTTTCTTAACTTCAGGCTATTATTACACAAATAATTTTTTATGCTATTTAGGAAACAATTAACAGTTTAATAATAATATAAAGAAAATGTACATAATATATACATTTTCATAAATTAGAAAACAAATTAATATACAAATATACAATTGAATATTAAATCTTTTGGTGAATTTTTGATTAACTTAAATGGAGAATCTCTCAATGATTTTCAATATAAATAGCAGGATTCCCTCCCCTATCTAAATGTAAAATACTAATGTATAATGTAAAGTACCTTTGTGATACTATTTTCTAGTACTGTAAATCATTGGGAGTGCAAGAGTTCATACTCCTATTGAATGTTTATAGCCTCTCTTGTTTATTTAAAAATTTTCAATCCCATATTTTTCTTTCTCTTAAAACAACTAATATTGCATGACATACTTTTAAAGCAGAAAAAAAAATTTAAGCATTTTCAAAAAAATTTCTGAGTTTCAGAAAATTGTGTAGAAACTAAATCCATTTCAGGTCATTTTTTTTAGATATTTAAGGACAACTATGATTCATTTATAATATAGGCAAACATTGTTAAGATCCAATAAAAGAGACGCAAAAATCATTTTGTAGTAATAAAAATTTGCATTAACTGATAAAACAGCAAAATAAAAGGGGGATAATTTTAAAAAATAAACTTTTAAAATAAAGTATTTAAATGATATCTGTAAAATAACATTTTGAGGTATTTTTATGTGAATGAGTATTTTTATGCAAAAAGGTTCAGTTCTAACAATAATAAACAGAATCACAGTAAAACTGCTGTATGCTATGGTAATACATACCAGTTCTTAGAATAAATGCACTAATATTACTTGTACAGTTCTAGAATAGTGATGAACTTGTTCCTAAATGGAATGTTGCCAGAGAAACTAGCGTCCCTTTTTTGTAACATGATGCTATATTTACTTGGTATTAAACAGGAGAAGTTTGTCTTTATGCTCACATTAAATGATGTGATTGTTATTATTTTCCAATATAACCTGACAGGGAAACTGTTTTCCTTCATCTTAAGCAAAATTTCATGTTAAGCAATTTCTTCTCAACAATTTTATTTAATTTTCCTTAAACCTTTCATATTTATGAAGTACTGTATAACTACATTAATTGTTCACTTGCCAATATTTGAAAAGAGGAACACAGTATCTGAAGATTTCCTCCAGAAATTTTGTTCAAAACATTGCATATTAATCCTTGTACAATAAAGACACAAGGATTTAATTTTTTGCCATTTAAATTAAGTTTTATATATGTTTATGATAGATTTTAAAATGATTTTTTTTTAGTCTGACGTTTGCTTTAGATTTTTTGATGTTATTTATAATAAAATTTATCCAAATAACTTTAAAAAAATGCGACAAAATTAATAATACACATAAGGTTTGGTTTGGTTTACAGTGCTATGGTCTACTTTTTGCAACACAAGGGCTAATGAGACCAGGACCTACAACTTAAAGCCGATTTCGAACGGCTACAAACATCCATGTAACAGGGGGATTTGAACCCACAAACTCCGGTACCAAAGGCCACCACCCTAACCAATCGGTCATCGTTCGGGAATAATGCACATAAAAATTATATGAGAAAAGTTACAGTAGAAAATTATTTGTGTTTGAAAGAAACAAGTTTTATTTGGCAAAATTTATTATTTTATGAACATGCATGAGAGTATACTAAAAAACAGAGTATTTTTTCTTAAATTATAGTTTCTATCCATAGTAAAAATTTTAAAGCATTTGAATTCCAAAAACTTGTACGATTACTATTATCTGTTTCTAATTCAGCATATAAACAGTTAAACAGCAATTTTAAAAATCTTACTTGAATACAGCCATTGAAAAAAACTAAATTTTCTGGGCTCTCAGATGGTTGGACACCCCCCACAGATACTTTTCCAACATATAATCCTCTAATGTGACCTTCTAATTGCTTCACAACCTATAACAGAATATTAAAACAATATTCAGATTAATTGCTGTACATCAAGATGAAAAGCCACATGAATACTTGTAAATTGATACTTAAACTAATTTACCTCAAATTGACCATAATCTAAATTGAGCCATACACCAGCAGACATCCATTTAGCTTCTACATTATGCCAAATACCATCATTGACAGCTTTTTCTTTCAACATGAAATACTGATCATTAAATTTATACTTCAGAAAGCCACCAGAAATCTGAAAAAGAAATGAATATGCTATGCTTTCAACCAACAAAACTACCAAATGCTAATAGTAGATAGAGAAACCAAAAGAATATTGACTTTTCAGTACCAAGTTTCGATCAGAAAAAAAAACTATTTAAGAAAATGTATCAAAATAGTATTAATAATTGATTTTATATCTATTTTGTATATTTGGCAACATCCTTAATATAACTTATACTTGTGTGCATCTGGCAAGTCTGTATGTTGTATCCTGTCCTACACAATGCTGTATCGCTCATAACTTGTCTTGCCTTAATAAATTCTTTTCTTTTACTTCGATCCATTGCTTGGTTTTATCAAATAAATTGTATCTTAATTTATATTTCATACCTCACTTCACCATTTTAGTTATTAGATAATGCATCAAAAATAATCAAATTTTATTATTTTAAGCATTTTAGAACTATGTATGATATACAAAAATATAACTCCTATGGTCAATGTTTTGCTACTTTACTGCTAATTAGATCAGCAGAAAACAAATTCTGAATGACTATATACATACAAGCCAAAGGTAAGACTACTTTTCTCAAAAGCCAGTAAATACTATAAAATTATTTAATTTACAATTCATTTCCTAATAATTTTTTATTTTTAATTTTATTTTAAATACATTTGTATTTCATATGATAAAGGTTTATTTATGTATAATAAAAATTAAATACTAAAAAGCATGTTAACAAAACAATATCTTACAACATAATATACCAAAGTATAACTCTTATGGTCAATGTTTTGCTACTTTACTGCTAATTAGATCAGCAGAAAGCAAATTCTAAATGACTAATACATACAAGCCAATGGTAAGACTACTTTTCTCAAAAGCCAGTAAATACTATAAAATTATTTAATTTACAATTCATTTCCTAATAATTTTTTATTTTTAATTTTATTTTAAATGCATTTATATTTCATATGATAAAGGTTATTTATTCATGTATTATAAAAATTAAATACCAAAATCCATGTTAACAAAACAATATCTTATAACATATTATATTAACCCTTTCATGGGCCATGGGAAGATTACTTCCTACCTACACGATCCTACAAAATACACCCGTGGGAAGCACAAAACCCATTCTAATATATTGGTCTTGTTATTGAAATGACGGGAAGACTGACCCCTGCTTTGGTTTTGCACTGTCATCAATTGTTTGATCGACTGAATAAAATTAGCAGCTCTGTTTTGAAAGTTTGGAAACATGGAGTAAGAAATAAATGGCCCACAAAAGGGTTAATCATTCTTTTTGAAGACATCAAGTTTACCATTTAAAGAAAAAAAAAAGCATATTTGACAACATGGTAATTCTATAATTATTAGAATTATACAAATACATTCCACTCCTTTGTACTTAAAACATCACTGAACCTTATTTTCAGTTATAATAAGGTTGTTTTAAAAATAGAATTATAGAATATCACAAATCTTACCTCAATTGATACAAAACTTGTCTGACCTAACTGTGCTCTCATAAGTAAACCATCAGGTTGTCGAGTTCTGAAAGATAAACTTATTGGCCATTCCTGTTGTATAGGTCGAGTATGAGGAGTAAAAGCTAGGAACCCATCCCCAAGAAAATGACGCACTGGCTCTACATCTAAAATACAACAATTTTTTATTCATTAGATTCTCAAAACCAATTCTGAAATAAAATGAAGTGCACAAGATTAATTGTATCCCTACCTTGAATAGGTTGTTTCCAGAGATCTGAGCATAAATTAGTACAAAAAGAATGAATCAATTAATGCAATCTCTTACAATGAAAATTGAAAAGTAATTAATATAATTTAAGGACTTACTTGCACTACAGTCTTTATCTCCAAAGCCTAAAGGACAGTGGCATATAAAAGATCCCCAGCCTTCTTCACATGTACCCCCATTCTGACATGGTTGAGAATGGCAAAAGCCTTTCTTTTGGGGGCATCCGACCAGTGTACCATTATCAGCAACATATCTACAAAGCAATTAGTCCACATTAAGGCTGATGGTAAAATAAGAGTTATTTGTAAATCATCAGAATTTCCTTTATAACTCCTATTTATTATAAAACAACATCTTCAATATTCATCTAAAACCTACTTATTCTATATTTCATTCACACGTTAAAAGTTTGGATAAACAAAATAATTTGAATTATAATTTTTAAATTCATTATAAGTTAGTTAAATAACGTCTGGAAAAAAAAAAACAACGATAGTAACCATAACAGCTTATAACTAATACAATGCCCTTTTAAGTCACTTTCCCCTATTCTGCTGGTTGAACCTTATACTTATGTTACCAATCCATTTATCCATAGAAGAAAAGTTTATATTAACTCTTGATTGATTAATATTTAGTTTATCTTTATTCTCAAATAAAGTGTGTAAATGACTTATTTATTAATAGAATAAAGAAAATTTTACCTATGCATATCAAAACCAACCTAATTTGGGGCTAAAATTACATCATTCTTAAAATTTAAACAGTTTTAGGTGTTAGAAAAGTTCTGTAAACTTATACTATGAATTTGGTTTTTGAGATAAAATTTTAAATAAATTTCTTTTATAATATCTGTCAGAATACACAAATCTTAAACAGGTAGGAGAGCACAAAAAAAGTTTGCTCAGTATTAACCTTTTATATTAACCCAATATGAGTTATACCCAAAGTGTGTATTGAGCAGATATATTAAATATTAAACCTTTGAACCCTTAAGTAATAACAATTAGAGATTATAATATCCCAGAATAAAGTGAGCAGAATAAAGCAATCAAAATTCTCATAAACTAAATTAGTAACACCAACTATATATTCTATTCTATATTATCTTTTCTGGTTTTATTGAATAATATAGTATTCTTTTTGTTAATAAATTTTCCTCCTGCTTATTTTGTGTTAAAACTCATATTTTCTGCAAAATAAAAATATATCTTAATTTTACATTGATTTACTGAAGATATATGATTAAGACATCTCTCTTTTTTAATTCAAACAACTTTTATTTCTATACCTTTAAAACAGATTAAAAGTTTCACTGTAACTTACGTGTTCAAATCAACCATTTTATGATCAATATATAGATCCATTATACAGCCATCAAAATCCTTGTTCTTAATTTGAAAATCAGATGGCAATGCAGGAAGGCCACCAATTTGCAATGGTCCAGTTAAATCCAGAAATCTATAGCAAGTCTGCATCAAGTCAGCACACCTACAAATCAAGAAGTAAAATTAATAATCATAAATATCATGCAACTGTTAAAGATTTTTGTCTTAACTAGGCAACTTCTTGCTTTATTTTCAGCTTATGAAATATCTTTAAAATTGGCATAACTGTTAATATAATGACAAAAGCTGTACACTATTTAATAAAAGTTTACGTACTAACTCAGATTTATACTTTTTATGCTAGTACTAATCTATTAATGTTATTGTTTTGTTTTATAAAAGAGTACTGGTGATGCCCTAAATTATTTTAAAATAATACATTTGATCAATTATCTCTCCCAAAATTTACTTAGTTAAAAAAAAAAATGGGGTTTTTTTGTAAAAGAATGAAAAACAAATAATATTGTAGTCACATTATAATCCAAATCTCATTTGAAATGCTGATTCAGAAGCAAAACCTCTCATAGCTATATCTAAAAATAGATTTGTGGAAAGGATAGTCACTGTTAGGCTTTGAAGACATGCTGAGTTTTCTCATTTTCATATGGCACTTTTTTATATATATTCAGCAGTGGGTTGCAGAGTTAGTGTAGGAGTTAATTTAAATGGTCAGATAAGCATTATAGGAGAATAGTTACACTGAAACTGAATTGAAAAGATAAAGTATGAAATTTTTTTCAAAGGAGTAATAAAGTTCTGTTAAAAAATGATAATTTCTCTCTCAGTTCCAATTAGATTGAGAGGTCTTAACTTTGCACTCATGCCTTCACTCTTAGGAATAGTAGGAGTCTGTCCCTCTTAGCAGTCTACTTTATTTATGTGATGTTTCAGTAACACAACTCTGTTGACCATCCAACATTATGGATTTTATTTGGTTTGGTTTGGAGTGCTACGGTCTACTTTTTGCAATACGAGGGCTAATAAGACCGGGACCTATAGCTTACAGCCGATTCTGAACAGCTACGAACATCCATGCCACTGTGGGATTTGAACCCATAAACTCTGGTACCAAAAGCCAGCACCCTAACCAATTGACTATCGTTGGGCTCCCCCATTATAGATCACAGTTATTGCCCCATAGGTCTTACAAGCCCAATTCATCTGAAATCATCACATATTTAAAGATTAGTAAAATCTTAGTTTTCCTTAAATCTAATAGAGTTTGTTTTACTCATTACCGTATTGTGCAAAATTTTTCTATATTTTTCAGGAATGTGATTTTTTATACTGTGACAGA
Organism: Pardosa pseudoannulata; assembly: GCA_032207245.1. Taxonomy (NCBI): domain Eukaryota; kingdom Metazoa; phylum Arthropoda; class Arachnida; order Araneae; family Lycosidae; genus Pardosa; species Pardosa pseudoannulata. The sequence goes on from CM063511.1 coordinate 111,499,538, forward strand.
AATTTGGACTTTAGCAAGATGGTACAGGCACTGAAGATGAAATATAAATACATTCTTTTTTTGGCAACAAATTTCCTTTTTAAGGTCACTGATTACTTTTAGAATACTAAAACTAAAATTAATAAGTTTTACGTTATAATGATTACAATTGTTTTACCTCGGCCTCTCAATCAAATTCTGATCAAATGTGAAAGATTAAAGGCTGGATAAACAGTCAAGTCCCCTATCTCCTCTTATATGAGATGGCACAGTTTGTCATATTGCTTAATCAAAATATTTCATTAAAAAGTATTTAGGCAATATGAGTTTTATTGCTGGGTAGATAATCATTCTTTCCAATGAAAACAAATAACATTAATTGTAAAAATGAAAAGATTTATATACCTTGGTTCTAAGACATGGGTAACAGCACTGGCACAGTTATATTCCAGTTCATCTCCATATTTAACAGCAACACCAACATCACAATGGTCAATACTTAATGTTGCAGTCTGCAAAATGTATAAAATTCAAGTTTTTAATAGTAATTATGGATTTATACTACACACTCAAGAGATGAGACACTTAAATTTTCAGGATTTTCATAATTGAAATTTAGAAACACAAAAATTATAAAACAGTAAATAAAACAATTAACTTTTTGTTGGTTAAAAAATTTATGATAACGATCTATCAATTGATTTTATCTTTAAGCATGTCAAAATGAATCCAATAAAAGCATTTTAAATAAATGTTATTTTAAGAAAATATATTTAATGGACATAAAATTGAAATAGGGAGATTTTTTGTCACAGAAGAAGTAAAGGAATAATAAGCATTCTTATTTTCTGATTCAAGTAAAATAAAATTAAAAATGTTTTTTTAGGCTAATTAATTAAGTAACAGTTAAGGATTCATCTTTTAATAATATATTTTATGTGTTTGAGCTACCCAAGGCCGTAGGCTGGGGGGAGGCATTTGGAGGACTAGTCCCCTCATCCCCTGAAATTTTGAAAGACCGTTTTGTAGATAGACAATATCCCACATTTGTGTGTGTGTACTATCTGCCGAGCTATTCATGAATATGGACAGTTATTCTCTTAGGAAAAAAAAAAAAAAACCGCTGAGACCATAGTCTTGCTGGGCTGCTGACCAGAAATACAGCACTGTATTCTGGGAAATATAGTGCTTTCCCTTTCATCAATGGAAGTATCATTCACAAATAAAGATGTCTTTCTCCCTTGGTCCCCCTCCGAAAATAATTTCTGGCTACGGCCCTAGAACTATCAATATGTATTTAGCCATAAATATTGTTCACAGTAGGTTATTTTACTTTCGATGATATACAGTTACAAAACTTTAAAAAAGTGAACAATCTTCCACAGCATTAAGAAACTAATATTATACTTGGACATGAAAATTTTTTTTATATAGAGTTTTGTCAAATAATGAACCTTTAACTACTGCAACTTTATTGTATGTGATTTTGGCAGAACATTGCAGATAATGAGAAATGCATAATGTGAAATATAAATTCCATCAAATCTCTTTTAATTTAAAAATTTTACGCACATTAAAATATTTACCTCATGATTTAAACAGATTTAATCAGTGTAAGTGACAAGGCCTGGTCATGCTTAGATGAGGCTAATAGGAAAGCGGTTACTTCAAGATCCCACCTTATAGCAAGCATCTTAATCACTAAGTACAGAAGACTGGGCTGAGATGGTCAAGTGTCAGCATGCTAGGTTAGAATTCTAGAGTTGTACACTAAATAGCTCTTTGTACACCCAGACAACGAGTCACTCAAATTGTTAGCGTATTGTGCTCTTAACTTGGAATCGAATACGGTTTGTATGTCTGTGTTGCTTTACCTATATGGTGCTCCCACAATTAAAAGAGCAACAAAACATCAGCGGCTTTGTGAAAGCGGTAAGATGAATGCTATTAACAAAGACTGCCCAGCATTGGGTTTTTCGACAATGCGTGCTGGTAAAATGTATAGGTCTAATGTATAGGTATATATATATATATATATATATATATATATATATATATATATATATATATATATATATATATATATAGGTATATAGGTGTGCAGGTAAAATGTATATGCCCGGTTGCTGGTCCTCACGGCCAAATGGGTTCGGACGGTACCGTCGACAGACAAGGCCTTCTGGCTGAACTACAGAAATGTTTTGACGTCACGCCGAAGGGCGAATTTTCAGTGCATAAATGTTATGTTGCAGGGAATTCACCAGATGGGAGAAAGGTACTAAAATCAGGATGAAAAAAATCCCCTCTTCCTGAGGATGATCAAAATTAAGAGGATTATACCGCATGACATCAGAAATGCCACATATCAGGATGTAAAATTTGAAAAATAGCAATAAAAATATATAATTCAATTAGAAAAGAACATGTATAATCTTAAATTGAGTTTTGTCGAAAATGAATGCTCTTTCAGCATAGTGAGGAAAAAAGAAACCTTTATCTTAATTTAAGGAATTTATGTAATCGTTGTAATTAATTCTTGTTAATTTTCGACAAATAGCTGCCCGACTATAATTTTATCATTCTATTATACATATGTTAACTGATGTTTCATCGAATCATTCATTGACAAAATATATCTTTAGAGAATAGTGTTGTGGTAGCTTATTTTTGTTTTAGGTTAATGGGTACTAATCCAGACTGAAACAAAAACAATTAAATTTTATTTCCATCAAATTAAAGAAAGAAAAATTTTTTTTTTAATTGTTAGGTATTTCATTGTGAGATGAAGCCATATCATTAAAGATTTGAATATTTAACGGCTGACTTGACAATTTTGATTCATAGAATTATAAAATACATAAAATGAAACTAAACTTCACAAGTAAAAATGTCTTTATGCATTTTTTTTTTAATGTGGAATAATGAACTTCAGGCTAATAGAAAGGGGCATCCAAAATTTTCGTGGGTGGCTTTTTTTAATTTTTTTTAAACATTTTAAAAATTTCATATAGATATTTAGAAATTATGAGGGAAATTTAACTTTTTAGAAAACTATTCTTCAGTCAATGCATTGAATTCCTTATACATAAAACCTGGACTTTAGAGGATTTCTTTTCTTCAGGAACCTGAGATTATGAACTGCTTATATGTGGGATATTTAGGTTCGGGTGAGCAGGTTTGTACTTTTATTTATTATTGAAATAATGTTGCTCTTTAGTATTTGTAAAATATTCAAGTACTAAAAAGCAACAGAAAATTTTGTTCATTAACATAATACCCTACAAGTTGGCATAAACGTCTCCAAAGTTTCACTGAAAAAGGCATCAAAAACCAGAGAGAAAAATAGTTACCCTATTTAAGTAGGTGAGTTCGGCTTCATGCCATTGACCATCACTGAGACCTCCCGCAACATACGCTGATACTTTTGATATATTGGCGCCTAATGAGAAGGAAACCACTAACTGGCTGTCTATGATTTCCATGGCAATGAAATCATGCTTATCGTTATAACGACCGTTATAAAGAATGAGAGCGTTCTTCTGCCGCGTTGCGAATCTGAAAGACAAAAAAATATTGAAATACAAATAGTAAATCTCAGCAGTGGAACATTATTAAATTCAACTATTTCCTCACAGAATTAAAATACAGTATATTTCTGTTGTATGAAGTAAATGAGAATTGTAAGAGGCATTTGACCAAAAAACTATTTGAGTTCCAATCTCACGTACTTTTCAAATACTATGCACCTAAATAAAACAGAAAAATGGTATTTATATTCTCATAATAATCTCAGAAGACACTCTAAGGTGAACAGCATAATATAGGCATAACACTATACAGAAAAACATTTTCAGCAGAGTGATCAGTTTACAAACAGAATAAAAAACAACCAGCGAAGAAAGTACGAATATGTGCCATGAAATAAAATGATTATTTCTACTCATGAAACAATGCAAAATATATGAAATAATAAAACATGTGAGGTCTCATTTTGTTATATTTACTTTCGTGTAATGGCAATGCCATTATCAGGGACATCGCTATGTTTGGAGGTTGATATCACTGCTCTCATCGATAAGCTTGTAAACATAAATTTACTTAAATATTATATGTGTAATATTCATTCTTTCCTCAGTGATGTTTGTTCCACCTTATAAACATTATAAAGAATAGTAATAGGCGTAAAAAATTAATATCCTAAACAGTAAACGAAATCACGGTTTGACTGAAGAACAGAGTGCCCCCGCCAACTTGGCGATAAACCTTTGAGCTTGGTAGTCTAACATTTTCTCTTGACCTTGCCGTGTCCAAACAATCTGTATCTATATTTTAATTTATATTATATTTGTATCCAGCTCTGCTTGAGGAACCCATTTCGTAAATATTAAATTATCTTAATGGTTAAAAAATTAGGTATAATAAAAATTAGTTATATACCATTAATGGCTCACTATGGCTAATTTTTAATTGATTGGAGCTGTTGGCTTTGTAAACTATAGATGGATTAATTGCCCATAGATATAAATGCCCGGTTGTAAGTGGTTTTTGGTTAATTAAGTAAAAGTATATAATTCTATTACAATGACGCACTCTACATCAATTAAAGTTGCCCCAAAACTATTCTTCAAGGAATACAATTTTCGGATAGAATACCTTTGTGTTTTAGTAAACATCGCCAAACATTTCACTAAATTTGCCAAGGGGCATCCTATTCTTCAGTATTACTCTAAATCAGAACTCCTACAAAACGTAGATAAAATTACTGAAATAGAACCCAGCTAAGCTAGATTACGGCTGATTTTTGACACAATGAATCATTTTGCTTAGTTTAGAGGTTTGATTTCCGACTGGACATCTGACAAATTGCGTAGGTCTTTCCTAGTTTCCTTCAGCAGAACAAATGAGTGCTCGCTAACCATAGAAGACTTACAGGTAGGTGATCCGCCCTAGCGCTTTTACTTCTGTAGGGAAACCCCCAATATGCTGCCCCAAGCTCCAAATAAACTTTATAAAACAGAATTATAAAAGAACTAAGCTAAACCAGAAAAAAAACTTATAATTCAATTAAGACAATAATACTAATACAGATTTTGCGCTCTAGTTCAAGCTGTACTGCTGCACATTTCATAGAACTCTCAGCTTATTAAAGATGATTCCACTTTTATTAACTAAACTCATTTGCCGGATTAAATCTGACGGATTCTGGTTTGAACAATGCTATTTCACTAGAATCTGATGTAAATCTAGAGATAAAACACATTAATCTAATAAATCAGTCTCGCAATCAAATAAAAAAGAAAGATATTCGAACAAAATAATCTCTTACCTTAATTTTATATGGAATCTGTGCCTCTGACGCAAAGATGGAAAAGTAAGGAAAGATCCTTTGGTAAAACTCCGAGCTCTTAATTCGCATAACCGCGTGCTCCACGATGATTTTGAGCAATTGTCACAGGTGAATCCTCCATCCCCCATGTTGGCGCACTGAGAATCCCCCCTGCAAACACTGCGTCCACCTTCGGAACATTTGTCTTCCCACTGGTTGATTTCGCAATTTTTACCTGCAATAAAAGAAATAAATTGTTAAACTCCATCTTCAAATTATGAACTATAGAGCATTTTGTCGCAACGTCACGAACTACTATAATGCCCTTTCCATTCATTTTCATGTATACAACAGCCAATAGACAAACAATAAACTGCTCTTCCGTTTGAAACTAAAGCCAGAATTGTCATAATTTGAGAATTTGCCCTACTGCGTGAAATCGCTTTATATCAACCGTAGATCATTGCGTGGAAGCGACGCTGGACTGATAACGGTGAAATCGTATCGTCACGTATACGAGACGTTGGTCGCGAAGGAGTTAATCGATACTGTGTGAAAAAAAGAACAAAAACAAACAAACAAAAAAAAAGATGCCTCGGCAATCAAAATCATGCAGTTCACGTAGATGATAAACTTATGTTTTAGATTACAGTTATTACTTCGATAGTACATATTTCATCTATTTAATAGAGATATTACTGTCTCTTAAATCTTTCCATAGATTTAATATGATTTTTAAGTGAAGAAAATACACATTTAAGATTTTTGTTATTTCACTGTCGAACAATTTCTTCTATCTATAAATTTTAAATTATTATCTTTTTAGTAAACTTTGCGACCGAAAAAAAAATACAAGTGAAGCTATTTAAGCTAAAGCTACGCTAATTGAGCTTAAAACATGAAAGGTCGCTAAGAGAATACGGTTCTGTACCCTGCAAGCGGTTCCACATCTGCAATCTCTGTTAATGTGGAAATATGGATTTATTCATTCCCAGGCTCATTTAAACTAATAACCGAAAAGCCATTAACGTCAGAAAAATGCAATTAGAACTGCTATTTAAATAGTCGGGAAATAAAAGGAAGCTGGAAATGTGCAGAACATATTCACTTTGAACCCCAACGAATGAGATATCTGAATACAAAGCTCCTTTTACCTTTTTTTCGAAAATTAAAAGCATCGAAGAGTCATTAACGAAGTTCTCTCTGTGTGTGTGTTTGTTTGCGGTCTAAATGAGATTTAAAACGTTGAATTCGTTTCATATGCGGGAGCTTTGAATGGGTGAAGTAAAAAAACGAAACAACAATTAATTCACAGCCTAAAAAACGTTTTTAAAAATTAAAATACCCAAAAAGTACACAATCTCACCTGAACAGTCCCACAATAGAATATATGTGAAAGAAAAAGGATTCTTAAAATTTATTTTCTGTCAAATACCAGGGTTGGTAAAAATCTTGATTTAAAAAAAATGTCATTTTTCATGTGAGAATGATTAAGTTTGATTTGAGACTTCTAATGCTGTTAGTAGAGCACAATCTATTTATGTAATAAAAAACCTTGTTTTAAAAATTTAGAAAGTATGAAAAAAAGACAAGTAAAGAGCCATCTATTCATGCAATAAAAAACCAGCTTTAAAAATTTACAGAGTTGGAAAAAGAAAGTATTCTTGATTAAATCTATGTTTTTTTTATTCAATAATTTAAATCACGATTTATATTTCATGAAAACAAAAGTATAAAAGTAGTTTTGATTTAAATTTTTTTAAAGCAATGATTTAAATCATGATTTACATTCGTATCTAGGTAGATGGCGATTTGAAACCTCATTTTTATGTGCAAATGATTAGGTTTGAGTTCTTGAACCTTCTAATGCTGTTTGTGGCGTCATAATAAAAAATCATGCTTTAAAAATTTACAGAGTAGGAAAAAAAAGTATTCTTGATTAAATCTATGTTTTTTTATTCAATAATTTAAATCACGATTTATATTTCATAAAAGTAAAAAAGTATTTTTGATTAAATTTTTTAATCCAGTGATTTAAATCATGATTTACACTTGTATCTAGGTGGATGACCATTTGAAACCTCATTTTTCATGTGTATTGATCAGGTTTGAGTTCTTTAACCTTCTAATGCTGTATGTGGCGCCATCTTTTCATGCAATAAAATATCATGCTTTAAAAATTTAAACAGTAGGAAAAAGTATTCTTGATTAAATCTATGTTTTTTATTTAATGATTTAAATCATGATTTATATTTGTATCAAGATTATCCTGTCAAACTCGCTAAATTATTTCCATTTTTGAAATATACTTTCAAAAATAAGACCTATCAACACATTCAACAAACTTTTATATTGACATATCGTTCTATCATATTTTTGTTTACTGTATCAGATCTCAAATGCGCATGCGCTCTCACAAAAAGAAAGTTTAATTTTTTTCATCATTGTCAGCTAGTTTTAATGGTACTAAACATTGACGATTTCATTTGAAATCGGTTACCTTTTCATATCCCCAAGGAAAATACATTTCAAGATATATTAGCAGATTAAAAGATAGTTTTCAACGTCCCCAGAGTTTTTTAAAAAGAGATGTTTCGTAAATGTGTTCTCTCAATGCCACAGAACATTAATTTACCTCATGTTTTATTTAAGATTTTCTTTCTCTCTCTCTTTTTTTGTGGGTTGTATTGGATTTGAATTACATTAATTTTCTTTGGGGGCATGCTATAGTTAATATGATGATTATTATTAGGAAAAGGTTCCAGGCGAAAAGCAAACAAGCTAAAAAAATAATGCTATTAAGTAAAGTAGAGATCAATAGAGCGAGTTACGATTGAATTCAGGTTTTCACTGTAACTGTAATAGGCTTTTTATTTATTTTTTAAGAACGTCTAGAATTCAATTAATATATATTAAAACAGCTCCATTTTTTATTCACTGCGTAGATAGTGATCTTTTTTACCACAAGAGAATAAAATGAAATTTACTCGTTCTTTCCACAGTGAACGTTTCTGTGTGATTCCAGCAAATAGAGATTTCTGTTTAAAAAAAATATCGAATAAAGGATTTCTAAAGAGAAACATTTCTAGGATTTTTATTTACCAAAGTCTTATTTCCTTTTGAAATAATAATAATTAAAAGACATTATAGTACAGACGAATTTATTCCACTTCAATTCTTTGCTGGGAATTAATCGATTCGGTAATGCATTTTATGCTTAAATCACTATGTTTATATGCTAGTTGCCAGTTTTATAATGGTAATTAGAATGCTAAAAAGACATGAGATTTTTAGAGTTTCGCTAAAACATATAAACAACATATCAAAATACAAAACTTTTTTCTTTCATGAAAGGTCAAATGGAAATGGTGGTAGATTTTCTTTATTGCATTTCTTTTTGAAGTGTTCCTTTCTCAAACAAAAATATTAATTAGTAATTAATATTAATTTTCTTTGAAATTTTGCTTTTTCTCCATACATTTCGAGATAAGTTTAATAACTTAATGCTGTTTCTGCGAATCTAACATCTCTTTGAAATTTTATTTGCAATAGTTTGATTTAATTCAGAGATGGTGGTAGAATTTTATCAAAGTGCCAAAATCAAAGTTAATTGAAATGTTAATTTTTTTTTCGAGTGCCAATATCTTATGCTTTCAAATGTAATGCCTGCAGATATATTTTTTTTATTTAAAATTAAAACAAAACATAGCGATAAAGTACAATATTTGTTTATATGAAAACAAATATTGTACCTTAAACAAAAATAGATTCAGTTCTAATTATAATGAGTGAATCGATAACAATAGTAATTTTATAAAAGATGGTTTGAGCCATCTAGCGGATTGTTAACGCATCTGTTCAGATTTTATACCAAACCAGTATAACACGTTTTCATGAAGTAAAAAGAACATTCTTTCAATTATTTTATTTTATTGCTTACATATATTAATATTTCAAAATTTTTGGCATTCCAGAAAAATTTTGTGGAGTGCCAAACTTAGTACACATGCCATGTAATTGCCATCCCTTATTTAAACTCCTTTAAAATATGTTTGGGTTTGGTTTGGAGCGATACCGTCTACTTTTTAGCAATAGCACGGCTTATGAAACCAGTACTACAGATTTACCTTGCATTTGAGTTGCTTTTTGGCACATGTAAACGGGGCTTGCATGTCTCTTTCCAGAGTGAAGGTGTGGTGCAAGTGTCTCTACAGTCCCGACCTGTCTTTCTGCGATTTTCATGTTTTCGGAGAACTCAAAAATTCTTTATGTTAATCATTTTAGTCAGACGATAAAGTGAAGGATGAGGTTAGATATTGGTTGCTTCAGCAACCAAAAACTTACTATGAGAGGGGAATATTTCGTCTAGTTTTATAGTGTGATAGATGTACG
>CM063511.1:111514234-111521734 GCA_032207245.1 Pardosa pseudoannulata
TTTTTTTATTAATAAGTTTTTTTTCATATTTATAATTTATTTTCTATGCTTTTGTGAGAAGTACTGTACCTATAAATTTAATTATTTTTGTCCTTAAAATGATCAGGTTTTGCACATTTTTATTAGATTTTTATTTGTGTAATAGTTTATTGTGTCTGTTAACATAATCAAAGTAGTTAATACATTGATTAGGATACTTAATAGTACTGTGTAAAGTGTAATTTAAAAAAAATATATATAATTTTGTAAGTGCTAAAAAATCTGTTTTGAATTACTTGGCTAGTTTAACGTTTCCTTCCCCTTCCCTTAAATAAAATTTAGTTTTATTGTATACGTAATCCATATCGAAGCTCATACGATACAATGAAAACAAGCAATGATTTGCCAATGATAAGTTGAGTTGTAGTCAGCACTCGTATTTGTTTACAAACATGCACATTCTCTATTAATTTAGGCTTTTAGTTCAATTTTCTAACTTGCATGATTCCGCCTACTTGGCCTCATTGTAAATATCTTCAAAATCATAACTTAAAGTAGAGATAAAACAAAACAAAGCTTTCATTCTTTGTTTATAATGAATTATTATTTGGAGCAGCGTTATTAAAAAAAAAAACTTTCACTAGATTATTAATATGAACGATAAAAAATACTTTTCTAATTCTTAAAAGCAGTCAAAAGAACGATAAAAAATAAAGAACGATCAAGATAAAGAATCAAGATAAAGAAAGATAAAAAATTTATTGCATCATCCTCAAATTCAAATATAACTAAATGTGTTAATTATGGTATTATTTTAAAACCCACGAATTTAAAATTTTGTTCAGCCATTTAATAAATATTATAAACATTTTCAATGTATTAACACACAATCACTGCAGTTATTTGCTTTAACCGTAACTGTTTGAAAAATAAAATCTTATTAATTTAGGCTTTTAGTTCAATTTGCTAACTTGCACTATTCCGCCCTTACTTGGCCTCATTGTAAATATCTTTAAAATCATAACTTAGAGATAAAACAAACAAACAAAAAAAAAGCTTTCATTCTTTGTTTATAATGAATTATTATTTGGAGCAGAGATATTTAAAAAAAACTTTCACTAGATTATTAATATGAACGTTCAAAAATATTTTTCTAATTTTTAAAAGCAGTCCCATCCAAACTATAGCAAATATTTGAATCATAAAAAAATAATTTTGAGCATATCTGAAGTCACCAAAATTAACGACATGCTGGTCTGATAAAGATTAAGAATATGCGTGAAAATTTGCGCAAAACAATAAAACTTTCTTTTTCCGGAAAAAAAGGAAACGCATGATAATTAATCACTGATTTCAAAACTTTTTAAACAGAAGAAAGGTTCTGGATAAATTCCAAAAGATAAATATCACTAAGAGAAGGAAGGAATTAATCCTTTCAAAGGATTAAGAATCTTCATTTTAAACTTTCAAGTTAAGTAGAGCGGATCCGCAAGTTTTGTTGATAGAGCAGATTTAGAATAATTTGTGCCTGGAATAAAAGGAGATAAGGAATTCCTAGTGAAGAGAAGTTTCAAAAGGTATACATTAAAATATTAGGGAAAAACGATGTGGGAATCAAAGATAAAGTTCTTACTAGGAGGTCATGGTTGAAATACCCGAATAAAAGTTAAGGTGGAGTTATTTTACAGTAATTATTAATTCTTACAATGCAGTACTGGGTTAAGATATATGATCATTCTGATTATGTGAATGTGATTTATAAGAATTAAATTTCATTCTCGTAAAAATCAAAATGATTAAAGAGTAAAGGATATTCTGATTGGAACTATTCACATGCAAATGTGGTAAATGTTAGTCAGGAAAATCCTCGTTAAAAATTAGAAGGAAACAAACTTATGGTAATAATTCTTACAAAAAAGAGTTTAATTAGGAAATGTTATCAAAATGAATACGCATGTGTACGTGATTTATTAGATAAGTATCAAATCTTGCTCTCATAAAAATCAAAATGGTTCAACAGAAAGGGAAATTCTGACTGGAATAATAACCACCATTAACAAGTATATTTGGTCAATGTTTGTCGAGAAGGACATCGTTAAAGTGCTCTAAAGTAATAATGCAATAAATTTATGATAAGAATTCATTCTTAAAAATTAATATTGAATTAGGAAGCATGATCATGAATATACACGTGAATGTAATTCTTTTTACAAAAAATCAAAATGGTTAAAAAGTAAGAGAGAATTTGATTGGAATTATTACCCATTTACATTACAAGTAGATTTGGTCAATGTTAAGAGGGTCATCGTTAAAATGCTCCGAATGAAAGTTATGAAATAAATTTATTTTAATAATTCTTACAAATCAGCATTAAATTAGAAATTATCAACGTGAATACACATGTGAACGTGATTTATAAACATAAATTTTGTTCTCATGTAAAGAAAAATGGTTAAACTGAGAGAAATTCTGACTGGAATTAATAACCATTTATAAGTAGATTTGGTCGATCTTAATCTAGATGGTCATCGTTAAAATGCTCCAAATGGAGGTTATAAGTAATAATGAAATACGTTTATGACAACAATTCTTACAAATCAGCATTAAATTAGGAAATATCAACATAAATACATACGTCAATTCCGCTTTTCTAAAATTCAAAATGATTGAAATGTACACAGGAATTATGATTGGAATTAACATCCGGTTACAGGTAAGGTTTGGTCACTGTTGTCGGAAGATTCTATCATGATTAAGGGATGAATGTGGTATAAACACATCATGCATGCATTCGTGTGATTTATTTAAATATTCATGTGATTTAATTTCAATAGATTGTTTCTCTTAAAAGCATTAAGATTTTTTAGGCATCAGAAATATGTAAGATTTATACTTGCTTTAATATGATGTAGCTTCAGAAACGTATGAATGGTATTCCAGCTTATATTCCATTTGTGCGCTTTTTCGTTGATACGTTTTTTTGTTGTTCTTTTGTAAAACGTATAAATAATTTTCCACTGTACTACTAAATTGATGATTATAATTTTATACTTAATAATGACTAAGATGCAGACGATATTTTCATTGCAATCTGAAGATAGAATTTTCGCGATTACAATATTTCCTTTATTTCGGATAAGGAAGTAAAAATCACTTCAATATACGCACTCGGCTTTATCAGCATAAAACCCCTCCATTCCTCTCCAAACCATGGTTAAATGGTAGATTTGGTATCCAAATGTAATGAAATGTTTGCAGTTTAATACATGAAACAAATGAAAAAAAAATCGAAATTATTGAAAGTTTAATACTTTTGAAACCACTTACGAAATGTAAAATCGATAAAAAAAAGCAACAAAATAATAAGTACTGTCATTTAAGTTAGTCTAAAAGTTGAAGGCTTTTTCCCTTTAAACATTAAAACCCTTACGCATTTTCTAAGAACGAAGTTAAAGCTGAATATGCAATTTAAAAATACGAGCGAACCAAAAATGACTTTGGAAGGGATTATAATACCAGATTCATCCCCCAAAAAAGATTTTCGAATCCCAAGAAGAGAGAGGTGTAATTTCGCAGAATTGTATCAAACTGCTGTCGTTTTGGAGCATATAATTCAAGAAAGAACTCACTTGGAATGGGCAAAGTTGGATAAATCAAGAAGAGAGAGAGGGAAAAAAAAAAAAAAGGAATGAGAAATCACGAAGCAAATAATAAACTAAACTAAAGGGAGAGTTTTGCAGAGGAAATTGAATTTGCTGGTTTGCATATTTTCAAAAATAAGAGAATAAATTAAAAGTTTGCATTTTTAATTTATTTTTTAAGGTAAAGAATATTAATTCGTTTTATTAATAACGACAGAATATTTTCATATCTATATCCCCCTTTCTTTGATCTATCTATCTATATAAACAAACATATGCACTTTAATTTAAAAAGTAAGAAATACAAATGTTATATAAAGATATAGTAACTGCGTATCCCTTGATATTAAAAAGCCTATCCAAAGTATTAAAAACACATGTTAATAAAGCAGAGAATTTTATTAAAGAACTATCTGGAAAAATATTTGCTTTAAACATTAATACAATATTTAAATAAAATCATACGCGCGTGTTTATTTTTCGATTTAGAAACAGATTAAAATGATAATATTTTTAATGGAGCAATAATACAAATTACTCTGATAACAATGGTATTTTCCCATGGGGAAAAAAGTATATTGTACAATCTACAGTTAAACTCAATACATATAACTATTTAATCTTTGAATAATATAAATTCAAGAGAAATATAAGATATAAGACAGTTTTATGTAAAATGCATTATGCAAAGGATAAAAACATTTCTTCCTCGTTATTAATAATTCAAAATGCTTCTGAAACTAAAAATTACTGGCTGATTAATTGTGATAGTAATAATATGTATAAAATATTCAATGTTTAAAATGTAAAAAAGAATAAAAACTTTTAATGTGACTTTTAAACGTTTTATGCATTTGTAACTGCTGCAAAAATCTGTTAAACAAAATACAATTTATTATTTTTAAGATTTATTAAATGGTGAAACGATCTAATGCATGTGTAATTGAGGACAATCAAGTAAACAAGCTAGCTTTAAAGTGCTAGATTTTATTATATATGATTCTATACATATACACATATTAATAATGAAACTGATTACAGTTTCATTGTTGATATGTGTATATGTGTAGGAGGGAGAAATATTGATATTGACATATATATTGATATGTGTGGGAGGGAGAAATATTGATATATTCAGGGTATCTGCCAAAATAAAAATTTTCAAATCCACGACTTTTTATGACTTTCCCTGATTTAGCAGATCATTTTCCATGACTTTAAAAAGCTTTCGTTAAAGTATATATGAATAAAACTTTTGATGTACATACAAATAAAATATGCTTTTAGTGAAATTACAGGAATTTTATCATAAAAAACTGCAAACTTAACTTTATAAGTGTTAATAAACTCACATACATAAAAATAAATTGTATCTAAATACCTAAGTTTAATCATATAGCAATTTTTCAATCAAAATGTTTCCAATTTGGTATTATCTAGGTGACCATGAATAATAGACAAATATAACCCTATACCATATATATACAATATCCCTAAAGATAAACTTATACTTTGTGCAAAAAATCTTAATTTTTATTAAAAAATAATTCTTACTATATTAATAAAATTTTAATCTATAATTTAAGAAAAAACCAGAATAATATACATTTATCCATCCATTAAGCTTTCTTGCTTTGAGTTTCCTCGGTGAACAAATTTTACTTGGCAATAGGGTCAATAGAATAATACATAAATACCAAACTCAGTAACTTCAGCCAAATGACAAGTAAAAACAGAATTAAACAATTCAATGCATTTTTTTTAATCGGTAGTTTAGCGGATCCATGACTTTCCATGACTTTTACTCATTTTACTTGAAAAATCAAGACTTTCCATGACAAAATTAATCCATTGTCTAAATCCATGATTTTCCCTGACTTTCCAGGTGCGCAGAAACCATGTATATTGATATGTGTGGGAGGGAGAAAAGACATGCTTCTCCCCTCTTCAGTCCTCAAAAGTTTTGCTCTCCCCTTTATTTACAAAGTTTGCATTTATAAATAATTTATTTTTTAAGGTAAAGAATATTAATTCATTTTATTAATAACGAAAGAATATAAAAATATTTTGCTAATTATTAAAATGTTCCTAGAATAGTAATTTAAAAATTTTTATCTTCTATATTTCACTTAATAATAGTTTTGAACACTTTGGGGTGTTATTCTGCTGATAAACTGAATAGTTTATTTGAGGGGTCTATTTTTTTATTTAGACGTTGAATTTTCGTAAAAAAATTGGTAAATTTCTAAAGGTAAATTAAGTTTTAATAGCTTTAACCCCTTCCGGTAAAATGACGAGTCTAGCTCGTCATTAGTTTTTCATTCCATACCGCACAATGACGAGCTACACTCGTCATGCGATTAAAATTACTGTTAAATATGATAATTAATTTAGTTTAAAATTTCTAGTGTACTGAATTTGGCAACACTTTTATCACTTGTGAAAATCACTAGTCACTATTGCATATTGTTTACTTGGTACAAGTCATTGCCAAATTAATGAGTCAGAATAAAAGAAAACCTACTAAGAAATGCCGTGTGTGTTACAAGAATCAAATTAAAAGTGAGACTACTTGGCGGTGTAAACAATTAAGAATTCCTTTGCACTTTGTTTTGAAAAGTACCACTAGCTTGAAGACTATTATCTGTATACCTTATTAATGTTTTGCTTTGATATTTTCTTAATTTTACTGTTTCTGATATTATTTAACACTATGTAAAAAGTGGATTTTAATTAAGAATATGTAAGAATTGTAAAATGAAACAAGTTTTTTAAATAAAAATTAAATGGTTATTTCATGCACAGTTTTTCATTATTAAATCATACCGGAAGGGGTTAATAAATTCAGAATTTTAAACGAATAAACAAAATTTTATTAAGGTATATTAGGAGTGTTTGGTGAACATTTTGTAAGAATCTATAATAGGTTTAGTCTCTAGAAACATTTAAAAAAAACAAGAAAATTGATAAAAAATAACTTTTAAACAAATTAGATTTTATAATAAGAAAAGTTTTTTTCCCCTTTTCCTTATTTCTACTTGAGGCGAATCGTCCTCTTTCAGACCCCATTTTCGCCACAGTGCGGCGCCCCTAAGACTGATACGCCAGTGGCAAATGCCATCTTTGCCACGACCTAGTTACGGCCCTGAAATTAAGTAAACATAATGATAGGAAACGGCCAAACGTTCACAAAATTTGTTTTATAATTTTCAGATTTTTTTTTCTTTTGCAAATTCAGAACTAGGGAAAAAAAAATGCTGGTGCAGCGAATAAAATATTTAAATGTAGATTGCTGTAAAAAAATCTAAGTTTCCGTTCTATATATTTCCCTTTAAAAGAGTTACTTAAAATTAACTGAAAACTCAAAATATTAACGGTGGAAGAAAGCAATTTGAAAGCCTTGAAAGGATTACTATCATCCGTTTTATCGCAGGAGAGTCGAGATCCTCGACGAGGAGATTATATGTAATGGTTCTAAATATAGGGACAGTTTTAAATAACTTGGAGTATGACAGTAAATTACCAAGAAAGTCATCTGAGCTGAGAAAGGTCGGAAAACGAAAGGATAAAACTGGAATTAAGAAGAATATTCTAAGACAAAAGATATGCTTCAGAAATTGCCGTAGTTACTATGGTGAATGAGAAATATTATAAAGATAGTTATAAAATATTTGATTGGTTTATATATGGAAGAACATAGGTCCTTCTAAAATTAATTGCTTTTGTTTTCATAGATATAAAATGTTAATACTTAAATAAAACATGCTAAAAGCACTTTTTTAGTTAATTGTGGGATTATCATAAAATACTAGCCACTTAAGTGGTCTAGAAAAGTCCTTGATGAGCCAGAAAACATTTTGCCAGCTATACAGAAATGTAT
>CM063511.1:111524234-111539234 GCA_032207245.1 Pardosa pseudoannulata
AAGTAATTCATTTAGATTAGATTTACTTAGTTGAACGTTAAAATTAATTGGTGGAATCATTTTCAGGAATTAATCCACCAAATAGTTGGATAATTAAATTTGTTTCTGTAACACTTTAATTTTTTTAGAAGAGAATCATTGTGAAATGGTTTTGAAAACTATTCTTACTGATCCGAATGACAGAAGAATTCCACAGAAATAATTTAAACGCAGAATTGCAAACCTATTAAAGTTTTTCATGTAATTTATGCATGGCAGGATTTAGAGTTTAGTCAATTCTGATAAAAGATTGTAAGCTGACAATTTTTAGCTCGGCTAATTGAGTGAAAGCTTAAAAGAAAAAGGTTAATTTTGAAAAAGGAACAATAGATGCATAACTTAGCTTTTTATTTAAGGAATAGGAAGACGTGTACCAACCAACGACAACAATGTTAATCGTACATCAATGCTATATTTAAATGTCGTGATTAGTTAACAATAATACAGCAGCATTACTAATAAGTTGCTTTCATAAAAGCTTCAAAAACGTATCGCATGGACAAACAGGCAGAAAATACAGAGTAAAGTATTTCTTATAATTTATGTATGGAAGGATTTAGAGTTCAATTCTGATCAAAGAATGTAAGCTGACATTTTTTTTTAGCTACGCTAATTGAGTGAAAGCTTAAGAGAAGAAGGTTCATTTTGTAGAAGAACAGTAGATGCATAACTTAGCTTTTTATTTAAGGACTAGGAAGACGTGTACCAACCAACGACAACAAAATGTTAATCTTACATCAATGCTATCTTTAAAAGTCGTGATTAGTTAACAATAATACAGCAGCATTACTAACAAGTTGCTTTTATAAAAGCTTCAAAAAATATCACATGAACAAACAGGTAGAAAATACATAGAAAGTCAACGTTATCCATTACACAAACATTTCTTTAGTATGAGAAGCTACGTAATAAACAGTTTCTATTCTTGTCTTTTTTTAATAGCATAAACGATAATAACTGTAATTTATAACAAATACGGAAGTATAAATACAAATTCTCAGATGTACGCAGTTTAATATAACCAAATACCAGTACTAAAATAGAAAAAAAAAATGAATTTCTGAAAATTATACTAACGGAATATTTTCCGTAAAGAAAAATTAACACAATTTCCTTTATACCTATTAATTTTTTTATGTAACAGATAAATATAGAGAAAATATCTATACACTATATAAACTGGGAAACACTGTTTTAATATGTTCGCAAAAATTAAGAGTTGAACGTTATTTTCAACATTAAATCCATTTTTTTTATTAATTATCGTTGTTAAGCGTTTAAGACAATGCTCTAGATGTTAAGTAATTATAAGTAATGAAACATCAATTAATTTTCCTGCTTTAATTTTTTTCAGCAAATTTATCTAACGTTTGTTATTAGGAAAGTATGCAAATGAGTTTTTTTATTATTTTAAGTACTTAACAAGAAACTCAATATGTTAAGGTTTATGTTCATACGTACAATGCACTTTCGTCATGTACGTATAAAAATATGTGGAAAAAAAAAACTAAGAAGTGTTTTAAGAAATGATCATTAGAAATGCTCCTCGTTTCAGCAAATTTTAAATTATTTATTTATATAAGAAATACCGACAAAATTTTAAGTGTTTACATTTATCGTTACTAATTCCACCATTAACAAATAACCGAAACAAGTAATAATTAATTTTAATGACCTTAATGTGTTATATTAACGTTATACAGGAAAGCCATAAAAATGAGAGTAGTAAATAAGAATACAATTATCGGCAAAGTTATGAATATATCATATAAAGGAATAAAGGAATACCAGAAGTATTTTATATAGTTAATAAGATTACATATAAAGACAAAATTATGAAAATAATAAAAGGCTTTCGGCTAAAATAGTTAAAACTATTGAAGATTTGCCTTATTTTAAACAAAAATGCAAATAAACCAAATTCTTTCTTAAATTGTAGTTTACCAGCAAATATTTCAACGAGATATGCTTTTAAAGTATCGGTTATAAAAACTTTAAGCATTTAAACTTTTTAAAATGATATTTAATATAATGCGCGGTGAAATAAGTTAAACGCATACTCTTTTGAATTACACAAAATATGAAATTGAGAATCAAAAGTATAATTTATAATTTGAGGGTCTCTAATATCTTTAAAATTACAGAATAGTTAATATAAGTAAATAAATGATATACTTTATTAAAAGATCAACCTATCGAAGCTGCTTAGTTTAGAAAATGTATTTATCAAAAATAAGTATTTATTATATGAAAATCCACTGGATTTATCATCTTAATTTACCGTCTGAACAAAATTAAATTATCTACAAACTATCAGTTATTGCAGGAATATTTTTTCTAAACCTAGTTTTAGCTTTTTTTGACGTTTAAAATATCTTTATCAGGTTTTCGACTTCGGGCATTTTAAATTTAATTTATCTCTAGTCGGAGAATCTTTAACATTACAGAATAGTTAATATAAATAAATAAAATGATATACTTTATTAAAAGATCAACCTATCAAAGCTGCTTAGTTTAGAATATGTATTTATCATTTATCAAAAATAAGTATTTATTATATGAAAAATCATTGGATTTATTAATTTAATTTACCGTCTGAACAAAATTAAATTATCTACAAACTATCGGTTTAGAAAAAATATTCCTGCAATAACTGAGGGTTTGTAGATAATTTAATTTTGTTCAGACGGTAAATTAAGATGGTAAATCTAATAAATTTTCATATAATACATACTTATTTATGATAAATATATATTCTAAACTAAGCAGCTTTTATAGGTTGATCTTTTAATAAAGTATAACATTTTATTTATTTATATTAACTATTCTGTAATGTTAAAGATTCTCCGACTAGAGATAAATTAAATTTAAAATGCCCGAAGTCAAAATTCTGATAAAGATAGTTTAAATGGCAAAAAAGCTAAAACTAGGTTTAGAAAAAATATTCCTGCAATAACTTAGTTTTAGTTTTTTGCCATTTAAACTATATCAGAATTTTGACTTCGGGCATTTTAAATTTAATTTATCTCTAGTCGGAGAATCTTTAACATTACAGAATAGTTAAAATAAATAAATAAAATGTTATACTTTATTAAAAGATCAACCTATCAAAGTTTAGAATATATATTTATCAAAAATAAGTATTTATTATATGAAAATTCATTGGATTTATCTTAATTTACCATCTGAACAAAATTAAATTATCTACAAACTATCAGTTATTGCAGGAATATTTTTTCTAAATCTAGTTTCAGCATTTTTGCCGTTTAAACTATCTTTATCAGATTTTCGACTTCGGGCATTTTAAATTTAATTTATCTCTAGTCGGAGAAATTAAAGCTCTTATTTTATCCAGCTCCGTAGGAAGATGGTTCCTTTATGCAGCCTTATATCCTCCACTCAGATTTTAAAAAGTGATCTTAGAAATATTTCCAGAAAACGACCCGAGAATACATATATCTGATAAACGAGACAAGAGAGAGAGAAGAGCCAGATGCAAATTACTTTAAAAACTATATTCCCAAATTAATCCCGTAAGATAAATACCTGAATCAAGGCTAAAAGCGAGTGGAGTGGTATTAATCTGCTTTAAAAGGAACTTCCCATTCTCTCTCAACTCAGCGAAGGAGTTGAGAAAAGTTGAGCGAAAAGAAAAATATAATGACTTCCGGCGGTTGAGAGAAGTTGCGGAACCAAAGGCCTCCCAGAACAGAAAAAAAAAAGAAAAAGAAATTGCTTGAGGCCCATTCAGTCAGTTCATTTGCCGTATAAAAGTGAAGTCAGTAAAGCATTAAAATAATAGATCTGAATAATTGCAAGTTGAAGTTGGAGTGTTGGTCAAAGAGATATGATTTGAAAATATAAATGAGTTCAAATCTGAAATGCCCAATATCACAAAGATCGTAAAATAAGAATTCCAGTGCAGATATGATCGAAATTTCGAAAAAATATTGATGGCTAAAATTGTTTAATTATTAGAGTAAAATTCGACTCATACAATACTTAAAAATCTTTTGGATAAGATACGAAAATAAAAGAAAGGTACTAAATCAAAGTATTACAAAATATTAGCAATGGACCAAGAGAAATGATTTAAAAATTTAAAGGAATTAAAATGCAATAGCACAAATATCGAAAGAATATCAGTACAGATATGTTTAAAATTTCAATGAGCTTTAAGCAAGAAAAAATATACCTATGACTAAATTACTTTAATCCGTAAAAGGTCATATAATATTTAAAAATATTTTATATAAAGTATGAGGATAAAAAAAAGTAATAAGGCAAAGTTTTATAACTTATTAAAAGTAGTAGTTTCAAGAGATATAGTTCGAAAATTTAAATTAATTCAACTATGAAATACTCAATATTACAAAGATCGCAAAATAAAGAGTTGCGAAGTGCAAATATGCTCAAAGTTTCGATTAGCATTAAGTATCAAAGCCTAAAATATTTTTATCGGTAGTTTTAGGTTTGACGGTATACAATGCTTAACAATCTTTTGCATAAGATATCAGAATTTTAAAAAAGTATAACAACAAAATAGTTATGATTAATTTAAAACGATTGTTCCAAAAAACTAAGTCAATCTAAGATATCAAAACGCAAGATAGATTAATGTTTAACCTAGAAAGCTATCTTTCTGAGTATGCGATGTTTAGGCGTTAAAATAATAGCTGTTAAAAAATAATATAACTTTATAGTGCAATAAATCATTTTTTAATGAAAGCGTATGAATAACTTCCTTTTTCCCCTTCAAAATACATTTTTATAAAGCTGTTGTGCAGACACAGTAGTAATAAGCTGGGGGAAAAATAGCGTTCTAGGCTTAACACGTTGGGATGAATTCAATCCCTGGGGACTGACAGTGAACTTTCCGTTCTGGCTGTGTCCGTCCCTGGGGACTGACAGTGGATTTTTAAACGGAAGGTTAACCCTTAATTTGCCTAAGTCTGGCCGCTACACAGGACATGTATATTTATAACTACTATATAACATAATTGTCAGTGTTCACCACAGCGGACATTATCTCAAAAATGGAAAATGATATTTTTTTGTTTATTTTACAGAGATCCTAATGTCTATACAGACATGGAAAAATAACAGAAATTAAAAAATATTTGAAAAAACATCTTGTCAAATTAACGGTTAAGTATCAAAGCCTAACATATTTTAATCAGTAGTTTTAAGTTCAATAGTATACAATGCTTAACAATCTTTTGCGTAAGATATCAGCACTAAAAGAAGTACAACAAAAAAGTTATGGTTAATTTAAAACGATTGTTCCACATGACTAAGTCAATCTAAGATGTCAAAACGCAAGATAGATTAATATTTAACCTAAAACGCTATCTTTCAGATTATGAGACGGTTAGTAATTAAAATAATAAGTTGTTAAAAATAATATAACTTTACAGTGCAATAAATCATTTTTTAATAAAAGCCTATGAAAAACTTCCTTTTCCCCCTTCAAAATACATTTTTAAAAAGCTGTTTAAAAACTCCATAGTAACAACGTTGGGCAAAAATAGAATAGCGTTCTAGGGTTAATACGTTGGGGATGAATTCAATCCTTGGGGACTGACAGTGAACTTTCCTTTCAGGCTGCGTCTGTCCCTGGGGACTGACAGTAGATTTTCAAACGGAAGGTTAACTGCTTGATGGCTTACACCAGGGATGGGCAAACTTTTTGTTTCAGTTTTGGCGGGTCAAGATAAATTTTTCTAAAATTTTAAAAACAATATACAAGTATTACTGTTTAAATATGTTAATGAGATGAATAAATTTGCTATTTCATTTTTAAAAGTTCCTTATACTGAGATCGAAGTGAGATGTACTGATTTTAAGGAACGGGGATAAATGCTCATCTGTCAGTCTATTTCTGATATTATTCTTTTTAAGACTCAAAGTTGAAAACACTTGTTCAGATATAAGAAGCAAATATAACGCTGATTTTCTGGGCGTGAGATAACAAATTCGGGATATAATATAAATACAAAGTGGAAAAGGGAATGGATATATAATGTATAAATATATATTTCTTTTAATTTGCCTCTAACCGGCAACTTAAAATTGTATCCGCGGGACGGATAAAACCTTCCGGCAGGCCAGTTTTGGCCTGTGGGCCGTAGTTTGCCCATCCTTGGCTTACACCCTCCAAACAAAAAGAACTCTATCGGTCTCATTGGAAAGACGTCGTACTCAACGTGTTAAGAAATATTTTGGCAAATTATTCAGCTGGCATTTAATTCGGACAGCCAAAATGTAAAATAAAAGGTTCGTTTTATCCCAGCTTTTCTAAATTTGTAAGATTTTAATGGCCACACTGAAGACTTAATGCCTGTTGCGGGCCACACTTTGATAACTGACCAAATTCCGTAAACTTTTGTAAGATGGTTAGAGGCACTAACGTGAAACAATACGCGTAATTTAATTAAAATCAAAGATTTAATCATTTTTCTACTTAAAGCAATTGGAAAAGTTCAGTAAAAAATTCTGGGGATCATACAATTTGTACGTTTTGAGTGTAAGAATTATTCAGGAGAAAAAAGAAAATCCAAATAAAAAATCTTTTAATTTAAAGTTTAAGCAAAATAATTCAAGCTCTTATAACTATAATTATTTTAAAACTGCATGAAAGAACTGAATGAAAACTAAGCATAAAAGCTATTATACTCCAAACAATTGAATTTTACAGATGTCCTCTCAACAGTGTCAGTATATTTGAATATTAACAAATGACAGGAAAAAATATTAAAAACGAAGTAAAATTAATCCCACATTAACATGAAATTTAATAGTATAACTTAGTGTGGAGGGTATACTGGATTGTCATCTGAATGAACCAATGTACACGTAGAAAATGTACACATAGGAAACCTCTGTTATATCCGATTTCACTAAAGATTTAGTTTGGTTTGGAAAACTATGGTCTACCATTTTTGTTACACGAGGGGTATAATGAGGCTGGAACCTACTACTTAAAGCAGATTCCGAATGGTTACGAGCATTCATGTCCGCAGAGGGATTCAAACCCACGAACTCCAGTATCAAAAAGTCGTACCATTTAGACATCGTTCGGCATGCTATTAAACAGTTTTGGTTTGGAGCTCTACGGTCTACTTTTTGCAACACAAGGGCTAATGAGACAGGGACCTACTGCTTAAAGCCAATTCCGAACGGCTACAAACAGCCATGCCAGTGTGGGATTCGAACCCACGAACTCCGGTTCCGAAGACCAGCACCCTAACCTTACGGCCATCGTTCGGCATGATATTAAAGGAAAGTCGCTGTCAAAGGGTACACCAGTATTAAAAGCATAAAGAAAATGGCGGGGCAAAATTTTTGTTAGATATATGTCAAGTTTTCTCAAGCGAAGTTAAACTGCGGTGAGAAAATTTTAGACAGAAATATCTAATTTTGTTCTTTTTCTCTAATAAAATATGTAAAAAACAAACTTACACCTGCGCAAACTTATACACTCTTTTTAAAAATATAGACATACTTTATGAAAGGGGAGAAATCTAAATTTTTCGTGTCAAGCTAAAGAAAAAAAAGTTAAGAAGCACACTCAATTTATTAATTTTTTAATGAAGAAAACTTGCATTACTCTCCATTCTCTGGTAAGTAATTAATAATTTATAACTTTCGAGGTAAATGAGACGAGATATATTTTAGTCTTTAAACGTAAAACACGGCAGTCTGATATAAACTAAGGAGAACGATATCGTGTTAAATGGGGTAGAATAGATCCGTTAAAGGGATTAGAAATTTTTTCGTACGTACCTCTACTTAAAAATAAGAAGCAGGAAAAAAAGGAGAAAATAAAATTAAAAGAAGAATGACTCTCTTGAGAGAATGAATTTTGAGATGACTTGTCAAGTAAATCAGCAGAAATAAATTGTTAGAAACTCACTGAAGTAGAAACTTTAGTTACTCGAGTAAAAACATTTTCAACTCTGAGGAATAATTATAAAAAGGAAGTATTGGAATTACTTACAATCTATTGAATTTACACGACAGGAAGAAAGAAAAATATTACTTAGGCATCATGTGTGTGAATATTTTTTATTGGACATGTAAAAGATAACCGAGATAGGATAAAAACAAATATATTGGAATAGCTATATCACTGTTTTAAAACATTACACATATGGTCGATAGATAACGGTGTCTCTTTAGGTTTAACAGAAGCAGTAAGATGGATGGGGCATTTTTTTCCATCAAGTGTAACAAATAAGAGCTCGCTATCATTGTTTTTCAGATAAGCCTTCCCCTCTTCAACGAATGATGCATGGCGTATTGATTCCTTACAGTAAAGGTGGGTAAATTTCCACTCACGGAAGGTTACTCGTGTGACAGCACATACAGGGTATCCCAAAACGACCGCATAAACTCTGCACAGCTATGTGATAATTTTGATTTGTCCCCATGCGATTTTCACTCCTTCCATAAATAACTCCTTCATCCATACCTTCTTCTATTCCCTTTTCATCCATAAATAACTCCTTGAAAGGTCGACTTTTAACTGTCAGACCTAGGAGGGCAGCAGGCAGTTTCTGATTTCTTCAAACATCAGAACGAAGAGTTTTACCAAACAGGTATTTAACTGTACCGTCTTAGAGCTAAATGTTGACTACACAATCTTGCGCCAACCGGGCCCATTTAGCCGTGAGGCCCTCCAGGCGTATCCCGGCGGCGGTGGGCAGACCGCAAGTATTGAGCTACCCCACTCCACACTAAACCCTTCGAAGTACCCGGCCCGCGCCAGTCGAGCCTCAGGCGCCAATTAC
Organism: Pardosa pseudoannulata; assembly: GCA_032207245.1. Taxonomy (NCBI): domain Eukaryota; kingdom Metazoa; phylum Arthropoda; class Arachnida; order Araneae; family Lycosidae; genus Pardosa; species Pardosa pseudoannulata. The sequence continues at coordinate 111,533,066 of CM063511.1, forward strand.
GGGTGACCGATTAGGAATACTACTGAATGCTTAGCTGACCTCTTGACGCCGGTAATTAATGAGGGTGGAGCGAACCACGCGAGTCAAGGAGAAGAGGAAAGAACAACCAAAAAATGTTGACTACACAACCATCGGAGGAAAACTTTTTGATCATCCCTTATAGGTTATATGGAAGCAAATACATAAATTTCTCCCCTTTCCATCGAAAGCGTCTATAAAATTGAATATTCAGGGTGTCCCTAAACGACTGCATAAACTCTGCACAGTTAGATTCCTCGTTGGGAGAGCATAAACACTGCCCAAAGAAGCGTTCCTGTACGATCCATAGTTTACGAGAAAAATACGAAAAACAAAGTATGACGTCTCTGCCGGTGCAAGGAAAAATATCACTTTATTGGACATATCAACAACAGTATTTGCATATCTTTTCTGACTATAATGTTTAAAACATGCGCCGCGTATATCATGTCTTGTATGCACTCACGCCATAGAATGGCGTTAAGCCGCCGTTGAACTGGTATTTAAAAGGCTGCATCTTGTAGCTACCGTTAGTCTTCGTATGGTGGCCATGTATTCCATTCGTGACTACCGCGACATGTACCTGATGTACGGCTGATGTAATGGAAATACCTTACGAACTGTTAGGGAGTATGCCGTGCATATACTGCTGTTGATCTGTTGTTGAAAGTGTTTTTTCTTGCACCGGCAATGATGTCATACTTTGTTTCTCGTATTTTCTCGTAAACTATGGATCGTACAGGTACACTTCTTTGAGCAGTTTTTATGTACTCCCCCAACGAGAAATCTAGCTGTGCAGAGTTTATGCGGTCGTTTTGGGGCATCCTGTATATTAAATTTTATAGACGTTTTCGATGGAAAGGGGAGAAATTTATGTTTTTGCTTCCATATAACCTATAAGGGATGATAAAAAAATTTCCCTCCGATGGTTGTGCAGTCAGCATTTAGCTCTAAGGCGGTACAGTTAAATACCTGTTTGGTAGAACTCCTCGTTCTGCTGTTTGAAGAAATCCGAAACTGCCTGCTGCCTTTCTAGGTCCAACAGTAATATCTCAACCTTTCAAGGAGTTATTTATGGATGAAAAGGAAGAAAGAGTGGAAGAAGTAATGGATGAAGGAGGTCATTTATGGAAAGTGGGAAAATCGCATGGGGACATATCAGGATTGTCACATAGGTGTTCGAAAGTCAGTGTAATTTTGCGTTGTGGCTTTCACTATATGGAGATGTGCGTAATCGTGAAGCAGGCTGATGGCAATAATTATTCCCAGACGGGAGAAGGTAGAGAGAAATAGAACTATATTAAAAAATATGTAGTAAAAACTACATATTTTCAGTGAAGTTCATTTTTCTCTAAAACGTTTCAGTAGCCTAATTTAATCTTTATTCCATCGTCCGCCCTAAAAATTTCGCTGTCTGCGTGCATGCACGCTCAGCACATCTACTAACTTGGACCTGTGCATATGTGATATCTGGCATACTTACAAGCCACCATGTGAAGCTTAACTAAAAGCCTGAGTTGTACGTTTACATAAACTTAATTTAAACAAAGATCTCATTATATCTTTACATGTCATTTTTTTACTACACAGTTTATAATTTTATGGCAGCTACTTAGACAAACATTAAAATTTTAATCAGTTTTGCAAAAGCTGTGTGGCAACACAACATAATTGCTGTATACTGTTCGATGTCGAGGTGTTTGTGATGAGCGTGTAAGAATGTCGTTCTCGTAAATAAATATATGTGTGATTAAGTTCAGCCTCTACCAAATGAGTTACTACGAAACTTTCTTAGAACAAAGAGATATACTTTCATAGATAAACATATTTATTTTTATAATGTAAATACAGTTATTCTTATCATAGCAGCAATATTTTAAAGTTTGTGAAACATGACAAGCAATTACTAGTTGTGTTGCAATATCAACGCGTTTAACAACCTTTATAACAGTGTAAAGCAAAGACTATCTCTTTTGGCAACATGGTAAAAAAGAAATTCACAAAATACATCAAAGAATTTTATATTTAGTCATACTATAAAAACACATCAGCATCTGAAGAAGAAAAAAGTATTAAAAAGTTTTTCAGCCCATATCCATATGAAATTGCGCTTCTGAAAATATTCGAATAAGTTTCTACTACTTTTTTTTTTACACAGTGTAGCAGCATTTATTTTTGAAATAAAATTCTCTATCTTATGTATTATCGGGGAGATTCGAAAGAAAAGTTTGGTAACTTAAACCCTACGATCCAAGAGTCAATGCTTGTTTCGAATACTAGGTACTTTTAAATATACTTAAACTGTATCCAAAAAAGTTTTCTAAAGTTCAAAACTTTTCGGAGTTATACTTTGTATGTAGTTTATAGCTTTGATATTGCTTACTTTAACTTTCAACTTTTTAAGCCTTTTAACTGATTGCAAATAACGTATTTTGCATATAAACTTAATACTTAAAAGGAATGTGAATGTATAGGATAGCAAATGTGCAAATATGCACATGCATATATTTAAATCTCACTAATAACTTTAACTATATATTAAAAGAAGACGATTCTGCCTATGACAATACATAGTTGTATAAACAAACATAAAGTCAGAAATTAGAGAGGAGTAACATAAAAACTTTAATGATTCATAAGTGGCGACCATGGCAAGACATAGTGGATTAAATCGTGCTTGTGGTAAATGAAAGGGGAAAAGTTATAAAATAAAAAACAGTCAATCACCACTATAGTAAGCCCTATTCAATGGAATTGATTTGGAAATTTTAAAACGACCATAAACATGCAAAAGTAATTTTTTTTTATTAAATTGGTTTGATTAAATATTTAATATGCCATTGATAATATATTTAAATAAAAATCGTTAAAATTTTAAGGTAAACTACCAATTATGGCTAGAGCTATTAGTTGCAATATGTTTTGTCAGTTTTGAACTCAAATATATTATAACACACAAAGTATCTGCGTGATCCTGACATGTTTGAAAATTGGCTTTATTGGAGGCGATTTGTAATTATAATTTTTACAGATTTAATAAAATACCTTTTAAACCATAGAATAAAACTTAGTAGATATCTTACATATTCACAGAAATATGAAGAGGAAAAAATATATTAATAAAGGAAAAAATTTTCTTGCCCCTTGCAAAATGTCGAGAATAGATTTTTTGAGGTACAGAACTGACACATGTATTTTAAAACATGTTATAGTTCTCTCTCGAAAACCAGGATACTTAAATTGCAAGAAATAGCAAGGTTAAAAATAACGAAACCTACTAATAATACACTCAATCTTCAGAAAGTCACGAATATTATCAGTTAAAATTAACTCGATCACATATGTAACTTACATATTATCGGCTTAAAAGGAAAACTGTCTGGGATATGTATTAATAAAGTAATAGTTAATTCTTATCTACTATATTCTATATAGCACATAACCATTTAATCCAGTTATTTGAGCGATGCTAAAATTTTTAACTAATATATTTTATATGCCACAACGCATATAAGAGATAAATTATAAACTGATAGGAGTTGTAAATGCTCTCTTAGAACTTTAAACACACATAAAGTACTTTACTGTAGCAGTATCTTATAAGTATGTCGACGTAAAAGCTATAATAAACCTTTTTGCTTCACTTTTTTAATTATATTTCATAATTCAATGAGATGAGTAGTGAAATCTCAGTTGCTAAAGATGTCGAACTCACAGCCGGAGGAGTGTGGGATCGAGGCTTCAGCCGTTGAAAGACCGTCCTGTTCACTAACGATGGATGAAGCATCTAAAATAAGTCTATGGTCATAATATTCTTCAAGTTCCACCGATACCTCTGGAAATGACAGGTGAAGCTAGGTTTCTTCTGCTTGGTCCCTGTTTTCAAATTAGAAGAATCCAATGGGGGCAATGTTATCCCCACCCGTAGTATTCCTTCAGCTACACGAGCTAACCCGGGTGGTGTTAAATGAAAACAACTTCGCATTCGAGAACGAATAATTGTGTATTCTGCAAACTGTATAGGAAAAAAGTAATTAAATGAGACAGAAATGTCGAATTTTCAGTCGAGTTTTAGTTATCTGAAAATCCACAGTAACAGTAAATAACCATTCTTGAGAGTAATTTTTAAATTTCGCTAAATTAATACCTTCGATTTCAATATATCTTCTTCAGTTCTGTATTCAGTCAGATATGCGAAACGAAGAAATTATCACTTAACCACATAATAAAATGATAGACGAATGAGGAAAAAATAGGTTTCATTTTATAAATTTATACTAACTAAGTCAACAATAAGTTGTTGAAAGAGAAATTAGTATAATCTCATTTTGATAATCTATTAAAGCCAGTAGCAAAGTCACGAATATTATCAGTTAAAATGAACTCGATCACATACGTAACTTACATATTATCGGCTTAAAAGGAAAACTGTCTGGGATATGTATTAATAAAGTAATAGTTAATTCTTATCTACTATATTCTATATAGCACATAACCATTTAACCCAGTTATTTGAGCGATGCTAAAATTTTTAACTAATATTTTATATGCTACAACGCATATAAGAGATAAATTATAAACTGATAGGAGTTTTAAATGCTCTCTTAGAACTTTAAACACACTTAAAGTACTTTACTGTAGCAGTATCTTATAAGTATGTCGACGTAAAAGCTATAATAAACCTTTCTGCTTCACTTTTTTTTTAATTATATTTCATAATTCAATGAGATGAGTAGTGAAATCTCAGTTGCTAAAGATGTCGAACTCACAGCCGGAGGAGTGTGGGATCGAGGCTTCAGCCGTTGAAAGACCGTCCTGTTCACTAACGATGGATGAAGCATGTAAAATAAGTCTATGATCATAATATTCTTCAAGTTCCACCGATACCTCTGAAAATGACAGGTGAAGCTAGGTTTCTTCTGCTTGGTCCCTGTTTTCAAATTAGAAGAATCCAATGGGGACAATGTTATCCCCACCCGTAGTATTCCTTCAGCTACACGAGCTAACCCGGGTGGTGTTAAATGAAAACAACTTCGCATTCGAGATCGAATAATTGTGTATTCTGCCAACTGTATAGGAAAAAAGTAATTAAATGAGACAGAAATGTCGAATTTTCAGTCGAGTTTTAGTTACCTGAAAATCCACAGTAACAGTAAATAACCATTCTTGAGAGTAATTTTTAAATTTCGCTAAATTAATACCTTCGATTTCAATATATCTTCTTCAGTTCTGTATTCAGTCAGATATGCGAAACGAAGAAATTATCACTTAACCACATAATAAAATGATAGACGAATGAGGAAAAAATAGGTTTCATTTTATAAATTTATACTAACTAAGTCAACAATAAGTTGTTGAAAGAGAAATTAGTATAATCTCATTTTGATAATCTATTAAAGCCAGTAGCAAAATGCTATCGTTTTTAACTAGTAATAACATTTTAAAGGTACATTTTTATTGCGATTTCTGTGAACGGATTGAAGAAGAGAAATTCCATCTCTTATTTTCAATTCCATTCCACAAATCCCACCAAAAAAAAAATGTTCTCGGGGATTAATTTCTCCCAAATAGATCACGGTTAATGACTTCCTAAACCCCACCCGGCGAGAATTCTTCCAAATACAAAAATAAATTTCTGACAAAACCATCATCCTTTTGTGTTCATCAGTTCTATTGTTTTCTTCGCACTAACTGATTCATCTTACACCACAAGACGGTTTGGGAACTAATTCCCTCATTTTGTGTTCAGAGGTGGGAAATCCATTTGAAGGAAACCAGGCTAAACGTCTTCTCATCAGACAGCTTCGAAGAAGGAAGAAAAATTCTATTAGGCCAAACACGTACAAATACCTCCAATCCATGTTCTAAGATTTCTCCTTGCTGTAAATGTCCAGGGAGGAAAAAAAAACATTACTGGAGTTAGAAGCAGATGGGCAACGTGTTCTCCGGAAGAACAAAAGAAAAGCGGGAAGGACAAAACATATTTCTTCGGGAAAACAAGATTATAATCTTATATTACCCTCACGTGCATCTCTGATCCAACTGAAATTGACAACATGGTGAGTAATAAAGCAAAGGAAATGGTTCTTTCAATTAATCTCCTATACAATGACAGAATAAAGAGCAGGAAAACAAACCCTACATACACATT
>CM063511.1:111544234-111599234 GCA_032207245.1 Pardosa pseudoannulata
TAAGAGACAGTTGGCGTGAAGACAGAGCTGTCAGTATCATCCACGCGTGGCTTCACCACGAATAAATGAAGATGGCGCAAAAGAGGCCTAAAAAAGAAATTTACTTTGAAATAAAGAGATGATTTACCAAGAAACATTGCTTCTTCCATTCGCTTACCAGTGAAACAACCCCCCCACACATATATATGACGAGTGGTTAAGGCATGGAAGACACATTTCATTTCACACTTAAAAACTTCTTTATTGTAATCCTTTTGTCTATAGTTATGCCATTTAGAAATCCTATATTCTCATACTTTGCCACGACAAGCGTGGAGGATGTTATCAGCTCGAGTTCCCGCTCAGAACCGACTTTTTTGCTGTTGATACCTAAGCAAAATTCCTATGTCTACTTCTTCGTCAGCTCTTTTATTCTGTATAGTTCCGACCAAGGGTGTGTATTTCGCCTATTACGTTGTCGTTGATGAGTTCTAACTATTCTTTCTTTTTCATTTATTTTATTATTATAAAAGTGTTCCCTTTTTAAAATCGTTTACAACCTTCGTAATTTCCAACTACCCCCTTTTTAGACCTGGCATTATATATATATATATATATATATATATATATATATATATATATATATATATATATATATATATAATATATATATATATATATATATATATATATATATATATATATATATATATATATATTATATATATATATATATATATATATATATATATATATATATATATATAATATATATATATATATATATATATATATATATATATATATATATATATATATATATATATACACACACACACACACACACGTGTGTGTGTGTACGTATTTGAAAGACAAATGGTAAAATTTATGTCATGTTTATATGAAGATAAAAGTTTGTATTATACACATACTATTATAAATAAAATATTATTATAAATACTTCATAATTTGCTGGGGAGATTTGTTTAAACCGTAATACAGTTTCAAAAAATTTTAATCTATTTAAAATCAGAGAATAATGTTATAAACATTAAAATGGAGTCCATTTAAAGCTCTATACTAAATAGTTCCTTATGATATTCATTATAATTCTATTTTAAAAGGGAAAAGAGTGATTAACAAACAAATATAAGCGGGAGGCACCTCTTTCTACAATGCATTAAATTGCCGGTGCGTTTAATTAGGATAACAAAGCGGAACAAATTCAGTGACGAGTGTGGCACTCCCGGAATGAATTGCTCATTAATTGTCTGAGAAACCGAGGCGGTGGCTTACTGCAATAATTCGCAGCTGTTGGGAGAGCAGAAATGGGAACCTTAGATGCAAACCTCTGCATAGAAGAATCACAAATTTACTCAGTACTCTGCTGTTACATAAGAAGTAAATTAAAAGGTAATTAGCTTAGAGTTCATTTTGCGAGTCCCACAGAAAGTACTTTAAGCCGAATAAAAAATAGATGTATTAATCTAACAGCTTAATTGATTTCAATACCGATGTGAATATATATCTCCTATATAATAATAGCTTAAGTTATCTGTCCGTCTGTCCTCAAATTTAGGAAGTGGTTGGACTTGGAATGGATAGAAGCATCCATATTGAATTCTTGATGAGTTAGGGTTAGCAAAATTCAAAGCAAGTTCGAAAACGGTCAAAATCCACCCCTTCCTCCCTTTTCGAGCGTTTCATGCCATTATTTCGAACCCTATTTCCACCGGTTAAGAGCCGGTGATTAAATTTATCATATAATAAATAGGTAAGAATAACATTTTTTTCTAGCCTTATGACGTCATTTCTTTAATCTCATTTAATCATTTCTTATTTTAAATTATTTTAACACTTCGCGTGCGGGCAACGTATTTTTACGTTTTTTGCAGTCTGTCACTAGAGCGCGGGTCACGTAAAGATACTTATTTAGTAGATTTGTGGTGGATATCTGCTAACCACCACAAATCTACTAAATACGTATAATTATATGCATGTGTGACATTATATGCGTGTTGTTTGCGTTGCTATGTAACGCTTTGTATTTTTCATTTCCACAATTTATGATTGTCGAGTTGCTCTGTTTTTTGTTGCGTTATTTCGTTTTCAATCGAATTCCTAACTCCAGAACTTACAAGTCGTGTTTTGTCAATTTGAAGCTTGGTTTTTATTGTTGAATACAAAATTGATAAAGTGAGCCGTTGTTACGAAGATAGTGATGAAGAAATATACGCTGACAGATTATCGGACTTTAATTTTAAAAATCATTTATTTTAGTGATTTTATAAAAAAAAGTTTTTTTTGTTTAATAATCATACAGTATATATCAAAGTGTAAAATAAAAAAAAGTTTCGTTCATAAAAACAAAGTTTTCGATTTATTGCAATTTTTCTAAATAACTAAACTTTCGTGCGATTCACGGAAAAACGCACACTGTACGCTTAAGTTGGCGGTGAAATATACCAACACCTCCTAGAGACTCTAGGAGGTGTTGAGTATACCCGCATGCCAAGTGTTTATATCGTCTGTATTATTTTCATACTTTTTATCACTGCACTGAAATATTACGTAAATAATTTTCTTTTATATTTGGTTTAAATAATAGATTGGGTCCATATGTGATAATTTTAAACTTAATCATCGATTATTTTTTGTTGCAATGAAAATTTTATTACCGTTATCAACAAGAAATTCTTTTCATAAAAGCCTAGGAGTCTATTTCATGGACGTTTAAGTTATATAACTTTGAAAATCTTTGACGAAGTTTGTTTGTTTGTGTACTTGTTTTTTATACATAGTCATACGGTTTGCAATCAATTCACTCAATTTTGGACATCCTTCATATATACCTCCAAATAATCACTGTCAATATTAAAACCTCTGCTGTCCTGACAAACTGAGACATCAGCTAACATGAAATTCTAAGTAAAACGCTCATGAAACATCTAGGTAAAATCTATGCGAAAATCTGTGTGAAAATCCGTCTCCGGTAGAGTACATTTCCTTTTTGTTCCGGAATTTTCTAAATTGGCCGCTAGGGTACTATAAAGTTTTAATTGGTTAAACCCCTTCTCTGTGGGCGTGAACTGTAGCTCCAGTGGTCAGTTTAGATTAGGGGTTAAAAAGTGGAAAGCAAAGGGACGCGGTGTTTTGTAATTGATTTAAGATTTAAAAACCCCTGAGAATTTTCTCGCCTTAATGAGGGCTTTCAGCAATAAATTTAAGTCGACAAATTTTAACTCTCAGATTACGGGAAATTTCATGACATTATATTCCTTAAGGGTTTTATACAAAATACGTACATTAGGCTCCCGATTTAGTTTACTTTTCCTTACATATATATAAATATATATGTGTGTGTGTGTGTGTGTGTGTTCGCTATAATTAGACGAACTATATAACCCAACATGCGTTCTGGTACAAACTTTCTTTTAGACCTGAACAATCTATCATGGGATGGAACATCACACAAATATTTTCCCTTAAGAAACTAAGGACAATGATTGGTATATTGTGATAAAAATATTAAAATACCATTTCCTTTTCCTCCACTTAAAAAGGTTTTCTTAATCATAGTATATAGATCAGAGGTGGGCTTTGTTTACTTTATTCGGTCCGTTGAAAAATCCTGCATGCAATTGTTTAAATCTCTTATATGCGATTTTGTTGAAATCAACAGTATTCGTATGCGCAGTGTACAACATATATTTGTGAAAGAACTTTTACGTTAATGATTTACACGAAAAATAAATATCGATCACAAATTACTGACGAAAATCTACACTTGGTATTAAAGGATTGCTGAAATGATTTGGATCCAAATTTTGAAGAAATAATATCAAATGAACATTCTAGATTTCACGTTTTGCATTAACTAAAACTATTCTATTTTAATGTTTGATGTTTGTTTTTTGTTTTTATATTTCTATTTACTATTATATTTACAAAATGTAATATAAATATAAAAAGGTAATAACTATAATCGTAAATATAAATAAAATTGTATCGTTAAGATATAAATAAATATCAAAATAAAATATTTCATTGACCGATTTATTTCATGACCATTAATTTAATATAATGGATCACATTCCTTTAATAATTACGTGATATATTTTACTGGACGAAAATTTTTCTGATATACACCTATGTTGGACAATTTATAATTACTATTATCTTTTATTAACTGTCAAATTTCTCTATCCAAATGCTTTAAAATGATACTTATAGTGTTTTTGTCAAAAAAATTTCTTGGGCAGGGAAAAAACTCCACCCAAAACATTCGCTTGTGCACAGCGTACTCGGTATAGTTCTCCGGCCCGGGAGACATTTTGAAAATTTCATTTTGGCCCGCGCTTAAAAGTATTTGCCCACCCCTGATATAGATGAATGTATCTGCAAAATTATAACTTTAACCATACGTGTGTTAAAATTTAAAATGATTTATAAATCTATGCATCATCTACAGTAAGGATTTTTCTTTTAAATTTATGAAGTATTATAAATAGGAAGCAATTGATGTTAAGGTGTTTTTAAGCTTAATAAACTTCATCTTCGCTTAAAGTTTCTTTTATATTAAATTTTACAGATAGAGTGGTAACACAGAACTTTGCTATCGATGCAATATATTTTTTGCAACAAGATAAACACTAAATAAATAGAAAGCAAGATAAATACGAACCTAGTAATTTCAATAAGTTTTGTAAATAATAAAATGTAGGTTCTTCTATTCTTTTATGACAAATGCTACAAATCAATTTTCTTTTGCAAATAAACAAATAAATAAATAAAAATAAAGTGAACTTTGGTTCTAACACATTTCTCCGAATCTCGCGTTAATAAAGAATAGATTTAAAAAGTGGGTCGGAGAATTGACAAGTGACATCAAACAAAAAGGCGAGACAACCTCCCTTGCCTCTCCTCTCAACAACAAACATTCGAAGGGGGGTGGAGGGGAAAAAAGAAGCCGGACATGTCAGTACGGAGTAGATTATCAGCCGGATAATGAGTCCGGACAGGCAGGATTTTTTCCCCCGTTTTGCTTGTCATCCGTTTGTTTATTTTTGCTTGGCTGCTTGACTTTCAGCCGGCTTATCTCGTGTTTTGCTTTCGGTGGGACGCAGGACAGATATATATTAGGCGCAAAACATTGTCGAGAAGAGCGAGATATTTAATGCTGATTGCGAGCTGGATTCGCGTAGGGAGGGAATAAAAAAAAGAAAGCAAAACAGCCCAAAGCAAAACATATTTGTTGAAATGTTTATAAGGTGCTTCAATTTCTGGAAGTTTGAGAAAGTTTTTACGTTTATGACAGAAAAGAGAGCAAAACACGGTTCAGGCGGAATAGGAATGAAAAAAACTATTTTTTTTTTCTTTACTGGACAGCAATCGCTTTAAAATACTAAAAACTTTCAGTTACAATAAAATTTCAGTTAAAAAAAAATCTTACCAATAAATAAAAAAATAACCTTACAAAACATTTAAGCTTTTTTTAAAAATGCGTTAAATAAATATAAAAAACTTGAACATTTCGTTATAAGCAAGACTGAACGAAATGAATTAATTAAGCATTACTAAAAACAGCGCGAATCTCTCACAAACAAAATAAAAACCGTTAATGCGTAGCCGTTAACCGTACTTACAAAAGCATTTACATAAAACTTAAAATACTGCACATTAATCCAACAAAAGGCAAGTTGTAATGAAATTGTATATACTGGGTTAACGTTTAATAAAGATCGCAAGACTAAAACGATCTTAACATATTGTGTGTGGGTACATTTCGCAGCGGAATTGTACCGGGAGCGGGCGTTTTGCGCGTAATTTTAGTTATTCAGTTAATTCTCAATAGATCGAAAATTATTTAATTTTTTAACCAACTTTTCTTATTTTATATTGAAATATATAAACAAATAAATAAACAGGCAAACATTATATATATATATATATATATATATATATATATATATATATATATATATATATATACACATTTATACAAATATATATAAATATACATATATATAACATCATTTTTCAAGGATAAATAAAAAGTTAATTTTAAATCTAAATTGAATTTTAAATCAACCTTACCGTTCTGTGGTTCCGCATCGACTAATGTAAAAACTAGTTTTTATTCGTCTAAATTTTTTCAGAATCTATGTAGTAGACAAGAACATTCGGCTTCGGTTTCCTGTATATACCGTTATTTTTGTACCCACAAACAAACCATGTTGTTACACTAACCCGTACTAGTACGTGACCCGCACTCAAGTATCAATCTTGAGAAAACGTACTAGTACGTGTCCCGCATACAATGTGTTAATAGCTGAACATAACATCATGGTTACTTGTGATGCAGGAGCCTCCTACATTTCCATGAACTACTACCGGATGAAGAAAGTCCAAATAGTTTAAAACAGTACTTCTCAAACTTTCAGTATTTGCTACCCAATTTTCGATCATAATTTTCATTGCACCTATACAATAGCTATGCATTAAATGCAATAATAATGCACTTTGGCGCCAAAGCTACAATACGACCTTAATTATAAACTGTACAGATTATCAAGATAAGATTGGTATTTGACAACACTGATCTACTATATTGACAAAACCAGAATCGATGCTTATCTGTTGCACTTGTGTCCAGACTTTTTGTCTATATTTAAAAAAAAAAAAAAAGGAATGAACTGCGAACTTATGCGTAATATAGCCTCCCCACTATGGTCAATTGTTTACCACCAATGAATACCTTGAACAATGGTTCACGGGTTGCATCCACAAGATGGGCCACTAAATTAGCCGAACGCATGGATTCGTCCATAAGGTCTACTGCGCATGTTAGTTGCGCATCTGGCTGCCTTTTATCTTTGGAGAAAAACCACCTCCGAAGCCATCATTCGCCAAGGCTATTTTATCGTTTGCCGCCATCGACCACGATACACCATGACCACTCCAGACGGTGGTGATGGCTTTCAGTGGACCATAGTGTGGAGGGGCCATAAAAATCTGATAATAGTAACTGCACTATGTGAGAAAAATTTATTCCCCTCGAATAAAAAGCATTTCCTATACTATTGTCACTTCCAATATCTCATCTCTGTGAAACCGGATTTTCTGCGGTGACTGATTTGAAGACAAAATATATATCTCAGTTAAATATAGAAAAAGAACTTAGAGTGTTATAATCTAGCATTTAACCTGCCTTTGAAAAACTTAGCAATGGTATTTACACTAACCAGAATAGAAAAAAAAATATATCAAGTAAATGGAAAACAAGATGCAGGTAATAATAGAATTTTAAATAACTAGTACTCAAGTACTGCATATTTTTTTTTAAATTATAACTAATAAGTAAGTTAGGTACTATTTCTAATGATGCTTGATTAACTACAAACCTTTATTTTTTTTCATTCCATTGCAATTATAATCTTATTTTCCAAAAGTACTGATTGCGTAGTTTGCATTTTACAATGGTACTTACACTATCCAGAATAGAAAAAAAAATGTCAAGTCATTCTGAAATTAGATACAGATATATGAATAGAATTTTAAATAAGGGGTTTTATAGGGTAAAAAGTCTTTCATAGATCGTCCACTTGAGATATAACTTAAGATTACAAATAAAAATATCGGCAAACTCGCGTAGTCGAAGCGTCAACAAGATATTTCATAAAATATCAGCCATGCATCGATTTTCGAGAAATCCAATCTCAAAATAGTTAAAATGCTTTCCGCTCCAGGTAACATAATAAAACAAAATGAAAAAATATTTTAAAAATCACAACATATCAACATCAGAAACAGAAATAAAATCTCGCATCCAGAGCTAATACTTAAATAAACATAAAAATTTATATTTTCAGTTTCTGAAATGTAATACAAAAATCATTTTGGGATTCATTCAGAAAGCGACAAGACAGCAACAGGCAAAAAGGATTTTCAGGATTATTTTGTAACAAAGGCAAGCGAGATAGGGCTTTTACAACGGCTGAAATTGCTTTGAAGAAGTTTATAAGCTTTAACTGTAATATACTTTTTCACAACTTGAAAAGAAAGAAAATCGCAAGCTTTCAGTTATTATTTAGAAATGAATTCAGGGAACTTCAGTTTTAGATAATAAGCTATAAAAAATGTAACTTTGAACATCGCTTATTGAGAAAAGTCTATTATTAAAAACAAACGCCCAACATGTACAGTTGGACCTAAATTTAACAAAGTCAAAAAATCACTAAAAAAATTTCGTTGCACGGAAAACAAGTTAAATAAATTCATTTTTATAAGAATACAAAATTATATTTTTTTAGACTTTAAATTCATAAATACAAAACATTGTTAAAAATCACTTAATGTATTAATATCTATTGTTTTACTTATTTTACCTGTTCAAAAAATCTGCAAGGAAAACGAGAATAAAGCAAAATATTGTCAGGAAATAGTATTTTTAGTTTAAAAATTTTATTTATTTTAATGGCATTATAATATTTATTATAGTAAGAAATTTTAAGAATACTATATCTCTCTCCCTTAAATTTAATTACTGGTAAAGCTGGTAAAGCTCAGTTTTTTTTGGTTGGAAAAATGTTTTCTTTCATAACGCGTATCTCATTTTTGCAATGCAAAGAAAACGAGAATAAAGCAAAATATTGTCAGTAAATAGTGTTTTTAGTTTAAAAATTATACTAAAATCAATTTATTTTAATGTCATTATAATATTTATTATAGCAAGAAATTTTAAAGAATACTATATCTCTCTCCCTTAAATTTAATTACTGGTAAAGCTGGTAAAGCTCAGTTTTTTTTGGTTGGAGAAAGTGTTTTCTTTCATAACACGTATATCATTTTTGCAATGCAAGGAAAACGAGAATAAAGCAAAATATTGTCAGTAAATAGTGTTTTTAGTTTAAAAATTATATTAAAATCAATTTATTTTAATGGCATTATAATATTTATTATAGCAAGAAATTTTAAGAATACTATATCTCTCTCCCTTAAATTTAATTACTGGTAAAGCTGGTAAAGCTCAGTTTGATTTGGGTGGAAAAAGTGTTTTCTTTCATAACACGTATCTCATTTTTGCAATGCAAGGAAAACGAGAATAAAGCAAAATATTGTCAGGAAATAGTATTTTTAGTTTAAAAAATTTATTAATTTATTTTAATGGCATTATAATATTTATTATAGCAAGAAATTTTAAAGAATACTATATCTCTCTCGCTTAAATTTAATTACTGGTAAAGCTGGTAAAGTTCAGTTTGATTTGGGTGGAAAAAGTGTTTTCTTTCATAACACGTATCTCATTTTTGCAATGCAAGGGAAACGAGAATAAAGCAAAATATTGTCAGTAAATAGTGTTTTTAGTTTAAAAATTATATTAAAATCAATTTATTTTAATGGCATTATAATATTTATTATAGCAAGAAATTTTAAAGAATACTATATCTCTCTCCCTTAAATTTAATTACTGGTAAAGCTGGTAAAGCTCAGTTTGATTTGGGTGGAAAAAGTGTTTTCTTTCATAACACGTATCTCATTTTTGCAATGCAAGGAAAACGAGAATAAAGCAAAATATTGTCTATAAATAGTGTCTTTAGTTTAAAAATTATATTAAAATCAATTTATTTTAATGGCATTATAATATTTATTATAGCAAAAAAAATTAAGAATGCTATATCTCTCTTCCTTAAATTTAATTACTGGTAAAGCTTGTTCATTTTATTTCAGTATTTTTTTGTTGGAAAAGGTGTTTTCTTTCATAACACGTATCTCATTTTTGTAATGAAAGGAAAACGAGAATAAAGCAAAATATTGTCAGGTAATAGTGTTTTTAGTTTAAAAATTATATTATATAAAATTAATTTATTTTAATGGCATTATATTTATTATAGCAAGAAATTTTAAGAATACTATATCTCTCTTCCTTAAATTTAACTACTGGTAGGTAAAGCTCAGATTTTTTTTTTTTCTTTATAAGGGTACGTAATATGTAATGCGAATATTAGTGTTTTTATTATGTTACCAGTGTCAAAATATTTCAAATGTTTTTAACATAAGAAACATTATGATTTTTGCATCATAACTTTCTACCTAAAAATTCGTTTTCTTTGAGCGCTATTTTTACTATACATGAAACCGTTACTTTATATTTAAATCTGAACACCTACGAACATTCATGCCAGTAGTGAGATTCGAATCCACAACTTCGGTACTCATCAGTACTCAGCGGATCAGCTATAATTTGGCCATTTCCGTCTTTATCATGATTTTTTGCTGCACTGATTTTATTTTTCACATTATCCACAATTCCCAAATTAGTTGTGTCTCATATTCAGTATTCTCGTTAAACGGATAATGTACTTAATTATTTAGGGATTATTTCCAGAAGAAATTCACAAAGTAGATGTTCAATTTTAAAATATGTGTATAAACGAGGATCAACATCTTTTTCTATAAGTCTCAAATTTCCAATTAAAATATAATCAACTAAGAAAAATCCATTTGAATGGCATTAATATGATTCCAAATCAAATTGCTAGGAACAATCTTCTTAAACACTTCAGTGAATGCTTAACAAGAAAGGGAAATAAACATAATTTAACACTTCGTGTGTAGGCAACGTATTTTTACGTTTTTTGCAGTCTGTCACTGGAGCGCGGGTCACGTAAAAATACGTTTTTAACAGATTTGTGGTGGATGCCCGCTAACCACCGCAAATCTACTAAATACGTATAATTACATGTATGTGTGACATTATATACGGGTTGTTTGCGTTGCTATGCAAACGCTTTGCATTTTTTCTTTCCACAAGTTATGATTGTCGAGTTACTCGGTCTTTTGTTGCGTTATTTCGTCTTCCATCAAATTCCTAGCTCCAGAACGTACAAGTCGTGATTTGTCAATTTGAAGCTTGGTTTCTTATTGTTGAATAGAAAATTGATAAAATGAGCCGTCGTGACAAAGATAGTGATGAAGAAATATGCGCTGACAGATTATCGGACTTTAATTTTAAAAATCGTTTATTTTTGTGATTTCGTAAAAATATTGTTTTTTTTTTGTTAAATAATCATACAGTATATATTAAAGTGTAAAATAAAAAAAAAGTTTCGTTCATAAAAACAAAGTAGTTTTTGATTTACTGCGATTTTTCTGAATAACTAAACTTTCGCGCGATTCACGAAAAAACGCCCTCTGCATGCGTAAGTTGGCGGTAAAGTATACCCGCATGCCAAGTATTAACTACTGTTTTGGGGTCTCTAGGAATCAAGATACAACGGTTCAAAATATGTTTGTTCAAACATAAGAATTTTTTTCTGAACTTTTTAAAACTATTCACTGATTCTTTGATATTTTTACGCAAAACAAACTATTGAGCATTATAAAAATATTTACATATCCCTCCACGTTTTACATTTTTAATAATGTCGCCAATAAAAATACTTTTAAAGTTTTTAAATAGTTATTTATAGGCTTATTTATCTTTACTTCGATAGCTGTAAAAGATACATAATTGTAGATTCAAACAATCTAAGACGAATAAAAATAGGAAAAAAACAGTTAAAGAAATCCAAAAATAAAAATTGAAAGCACTGTGTTTCATTCGAACAGTGCGAAACTTTATAAAGTGTTTTACAAAATGTTTACAAAAATACTAAGATATAAAACAATGTGGGAATAAAACCAATAAATTAAGACCTCAGACTTTACAAAGTAAAAAAGGTTAATTAACATCATCAAAGTTTATCCAATAGTTAGTGCAAGATATCTGCGAATATTCTCTGTTTTATAGCGTCGGCAATCAATCGGAAAGTATAGGACATTCACGCAATTTAGTCAGATTTCACACGCAAATGGGCTTTAAGTATCGTAAACAAGAGCGTTTATTTATCGGAAATTTGCAAATTGCTAAAGTTTGTTTTCTGTACTTCTTGGAAATCTATGAAACGATTCCGATTGTTTAATTTCATCGAAATATAAACGCTGGGCATCGATTAATAGAAATTTGTTTTGAACACTAGAAATCCAGGAGAGGTTAATTAGATTCTGTACTAAACTGATGAAAAATATTACTATTTAAAATACTGAATGAACAAACACCTTTGTCTCTGTTT
Organism: Pardosa pseudoannulata; assembly: GCA_032207245.1. Lineage (NCBI taxonomy): Eukaryota > Metazoa > Arthropoda > Arachnida > Araneae > Lycosidae > Pardosa > Pardosa pseudoannulata. The sequence goes on from CM063511.1 coordinate 111,556,327, forward strand.
TAAAAAGGGATAAAATAAGTTTTTTTTTTCGTATAATGCAGCTGAAAAATTTTCTCTTTTTAAAAATTCAAATAAATCTATCTAAACATGAGAAAAAAATATTTCAAATTATTAATGTTTTTTCCTTTAGTTATGGCCGAACTATGGCCGATTGGTTAGGGTGCTGGCCTTCGGAACCGGAGTTCGTGGGTTCGAATCCCACTGAGGCATGGATGTTCGTAGCCGTTCGGAATCGGCTTTAAGCTGTAGGTCCCGGTCTCATTAGCCCTCGTGTTGCAAAAAGTAGACCGTAGCACTCCAAACCAAATCAAACCAAACCTTTAGTTATGTCTTACAATGTAAGACAGAATTGCACGATTTTAAACATTTTCTAATAATTTGAGCTATACCGTTGTTTATCTACCAAACTTCTCTTATCTCATATATAATAATAGCCTAAGTTATCTGTCCGTCTGTCCTCGAATTTATGAAGCGGTTGGACCTGGAATGGATAGAAGCATCCATATTTGATTTTTGATGAGTTAGGGTTAGCAAAATTCAAAGCTGGTCGAAAACGTTCGAAATTCACCTCTTCCCCTCTTTTCGTGCGTTTAATGCCATTATTTCAAGCTCTTTTCCCCCGGTTAAGAGCAGGTGATTAAGTTTATCAATTTATCACATTATAAGTAGATGAAAATAACATTTTATTCTAGCATTATGACGTCATTCATTTAATCATCTCATTTAATCATTTCTTATTTTAAATTATTTGAATATCGTCTGCATTATTTTCATACGTTTTATCACTGAACCTAGATATCACATAATTTTCTTTTATATTTGGCTTAAATAATAGATTAGGTACATATGTAATAATTTTGACTTTAATAGCCGATTATTTTTTGTTGCAATGAAAATTTTATTGCTGGAATTAACAACAAATTCTTTTCATAAAAGTCTAGGAGTCTATTACTGGTATTAACAACAAATTCTTTTCATAAACGTCTAGGACAACAAATTCTTTACATAAAAGTCTAGGAGTCTATTTCATTTCATGTATCTAGCTTTAATACCAGCAATAAAATACCTAATTTTATTGCTGGTATTAACAACAAATTCAATATTATTTTTTCTTGTCTGCACAATCAACTACTTGAACCCCATTTAAAGTGGACATATGCTCCATCAAAAAGCTTAATGACTATCCACCTACATTCTAGAAAATATTCAACTTAAGTAGTTACCGAGCATATTTATCGTAAATATTCACTCTGGCAAAAGTAAACAGTAAAAATTTTTAACTAGTTTCTTTTTTTCTTGATGGTACTGCAGTAGGTCTGGTTCTGTTCTTTTTTCAAAGCCTTAATCTTCGTTATTTATACAGGGTGGTCCAAAATTATTGAGCGTATGTGTTTAAAGAAAAAAAAAATAAGAACAATTCTAATATTTTAACAATTCTAACATATAAAATACGGAATCTTTTTCTAAAAAAATATTGATTAAAAAATTTCTTAACACTAATATTCCTGTTGTAAGATGGAGTGCTATTTTCAACTTAATTTTTTTATTCGTCTTCCTCTTAACCTCTTTCAAAAGCCAAAGATTAAAAAACCACTGAACGCCCTTTCCTTTCTTCAATTCATTTAAAATTTCCTCTTTCAAATTGAAACAAAGTATTCCACTGAAACCAGTAAATAAACAATTGATATAAACAACTGGCTGAAATAATTTCTTCGCAGAAATGCCAGATCAAAACAATGATAAACACTGATATTAGGAGGAGCGAAACTGACAAGCCTCTGTATGTGTTCAGTCCCAAGATTGGTCGTCTATTTATTTTCATTTTATAATCTTAAGTGCCTTAGTATTACATTCCTTACTTTGAGCAGAACTCCAGAAACTTTTTTGCTGGAACGGAAATCCCCAAAGTAAACAAGATTTATGATTTAGAAATCAATTCTTCTGTCCGTGACATATGACTGGAACTCACTTTTTCAGAGTGAAGAAGAAAAAGAAAAAAGTAGAAAACAAACAACAAACCTTTTCTTAGTTTGCACCTCCATGAAGGGAATTCAACTGGAATTGGACCCTTGTTCAGAGAATATTTTGATTTCTACCCAAACCTTGTTTTTATTTATTATTTTTTCCTACTGCTTTATTTCTCGGATGTTGGGAAGAAAAGATTATTATATAATGTTGAGGGAAGGCTGTGATAATAAAAGAACAGCAGGGTGTTTTTCTTATAAATAAATTCAAGTGTATATTTGTTTCGGCAGAAATAAAAATTGGAACCAGAGTTTAATAAATACAGTCTGATCTAGAGAGTTAACGTCAACTCAACACAACGAGGTCTAATTAGAGCTTAATTCATTAATACCCAAATTATTTTTGCTTAATATATATTTGCATGGTTTCCGCACACCGGGAAAGTCATGGAAAATCATGGATTTAGACAATGGATTAATTTTGTCATGGAAAGTCTTGATTTTTCAAGTAAAATGAGTAAAAGTCATGGAAAGTCATGGATCCGCTAAACTACCGATTAAAAAAATGCATTGAATTGTTTAATTCTATTTTTACTTGTCATTTGGCTGAAGTTACCGAGTTTGGTATTTATGTATTATCCTATTGACGAAGTAAAATTTGTTCACCAAGGAAACTCAAAGCAAGAAAGCTTAATGGGTGGGTAAATGTATATTATTCTGGTTTTTTCTTAAATTGTAGATTAAAATTTTATTAATATAATAATAATTATTTTTTAATAAAAATTAGCTAAGATTTTTGCACAAAATATAAGTTCATCTCTAGGGATATTGTATATAAACATTATAGGGTTATATTTGGCTATTATTCATGGTCACCTGGATAATACTAAATTGGAAACATTTTGATTGAAAAATTGCTATATGATTAAACTTAGGTATGTAGATACAACAATTTATTTTTATACATGTGAGTTTAACACTTATAAAGTAAGTTTATAGTTTTTTATGATAAAATTCCTGTAATTTCTCTAAAAGCATATATTTTATTTGTATGTACATCAGAAGATTTATTTATATATACTTTAACGAAAGCTTTTTAAAGTCATGGAAAATGATCTGCTAAATCAGGGAAAGTCATGAAAAGCCATGGATTTGAAAAATTTTATTTTGGCAGATACCCTGTATTTGACAAAAACAACTGCTTAATGCATGGAAGACACATTTGATTTCATATATAAAAACTTCTATATTATAATCTTTCTGTCCATAGCTATGCCATTTAGAAATAATTTGTTCTCATACTTTACCACGACAAGCGTGGAGGATGTTATCAGCCCGAGTTCCAGCTGAGAACTGACTCTTTTGGTGTTGCTACCTAAGCAAAATTCCTATGTCTACTTCCACGTCGGCTTCTTCACTCTGTATAATTCCTCTCATGGGTCTGTCTTTCTTCTATTACGTTATTGTTGATGAGTTCTAACTGTTTTTAATGATAACTCGCTTAATTCTTAACCCCCATTTTTAAACCTAACATATTAATAGTAAGGTGTTAAACCTAAGTTATTATGGTTAACTGAGTAAAAAAAATATGAAATTTAAATAACTTTGACACTAAACTCTTTGAAAGTTGGGATATATCCAGCCTTCGTGATTGATGGCAATTTGAAATATTATTGTTCTTTTATTAAAAGATTAAAAACTCGTGATATTTATTTTGCTATCAAATGCAAACACTGTACTGTAAGATGAAGTTTTCAAATTGGTTTATAAGTATAATCCCGATTTCTGTTGATGTATCTGCTGAAAAATTATATTCATGTGTAAGACTTGAAAAACCACAAAATATTGTTCCAACTGATAAAACTATAAACAATATTACATAACTTAAAATGTGGGGAATTGTTTAACACGCTGACTTCCACGTGCATTTTCAGTGAAATCTTTAGGCCACGAGTACCACTGTACAAAGCATATTATGTTGGGTATTCCCATGGATATTTTATTTATGCTAATCGCTGTTGGTCACAAGAATAACCTCTCCCTCCGTTTGTTTTCATGATATCATTTCTGTTGATCTGTGTTCATTACTTCATCAGTTTCTCATCTCACTTTACATGACCAGTCTGAATCTTTTCTCCAGTAAAGAGGATATAACTTAAAATCTTTACCCTAATTCGTTAAAATGTCGAAAAGAAAAGTAGATAACATATTTCTTAATGAGTCAAATAGCAGTGAACAACAACAACAAAAAAAAAAACCTTTGCGAGACTTACAATAATTTCCTTAATAAACCCTTTTCGTATTACATTTATAAAACTTCAATAGTTTTGTTACTTCCTGTGAAAATTTTAAATTAAAAATAATAATTTTGAAATTAATCTACATTATTAGTTATAGCTTGATCAATTTTCTTCTACTAGTATTAAGACTTGTTAGACATTTCTCTATTATTTTCTAACTAACTTCACTGAAATTTGAAAAAAAGAAAAAAAAATGAATATATTCTATAAATAATAAATTCGGTTGTTTTCAAGTCCATACACGACGGAAAAGTGAGAATAAGCTGCAGGGGATGCGTTGCAACATATGTTTTGGAAATGTCGCTATCTTTTATAAAGGAAAACAGACATATTGCGTTGGCCTGAAATGTCCAACAGAAAGCTAGTTTTTTAAGATTAATTTTAAGGGAATATGTGACACCAAATAGTGTCAAAATATTGAATTTTTTTTTATTATCTCAAAGCATTAATATAACCATAAATTATTGTTTCTAACATACTGATACGAATTACAAATTTTTGTATGCATATTTCAAGAGTTATTCACAAATATGATTTCATTTGTAGGAATTTTTTTTAATAAAGGAGAATATTGAATGGCTTTTACTCCATGTTTGTGTTACATTGAATTTTGTAACTTCACGCATTAAAAATGCTACAGTGTTTTAAATTTTTAATATTCTTTTCTATTAATGATACAAATATTAAGTTTTTATACAGGGTTTCATTTATAATAAAATTAAATTGTACATGGAAGTATCCATAAGTTACTTGCTTATATATATATATATATATATATATATATATATATATATATATATATATATATATATATATATATATATATATATATATATATATATATGATGATGTGTATGTGAGAAATCTAAAAATTTAAATACTTTAATCTTAGAATTAAAATTATTAACTCGTATAATAAAAAAATCCCCAAGTCCGAGATTTCTCTGTCTTTCTGGTGGCCGATTGGCGTTAAACTCTTTTTAACAGATAAAATCTCCTTTCTTTTGACGAAATGAACTATTGCCAACCTACTCTCGCTGAACTAAGATTTCTAAAATTTTCACAACAAAATTCTAAAGGCTGCACCTGAAATGACTTTATTATGCCGGTGGCGTCTGTACGGTTATAAGAGGCCGCATGGCTTTTTTTTTTCGTCAGAGGCATCTGTTGGAAAAGATCAAATAAAGTTGTTGCTAATTATCCTCTGAAAAGTCTTGTCATTCTCTCGATCACCCCATTAATTCGGTCCCGACTACTGAGGTCCACCGCTGAAGCATACCGTGTCCACCGGTATGTTTATATATATATATATATATATATATATATATATATATATATATATATATATATATATATATATAATGAGACAGACTTCTCGATGGATGGTTGCAGTCATGGACATAAACCTGATACCATTTTAACTATAGGCCTTTATTAGGATAACGTTAGAGGATGTGTTCCCACTTCATCATAGGGACAGGACAAACTGCGCGATTTCGTCTCATCTTCTAAGTCGCCTATTGGCGTTAAACTCTATTATCTTAGAAAAATCTTCTTCCTTTTGGCAAAATTAGCTAGACATCCTTGGTGATTAAGCGCGTTCCTTTTCTCACGCCTGTATTGTCCTCAAAGTTATAAAAGGCCACACGACCATTAGATTTTGCTGTTGAACGTTGCTAAGTAAAGATGCTGCTAAAGTTCCCTTGATAAATCTTATTCTTTTCGCCGTCGACTACACCCCTTCGACCATGTTACATCCTTGAAGCATGCTATGCTGTGTTTATATATATATATATATATATATATATATATATATATATATATATATATATATATTATATATATATATATATATATATATATATATATATATATATATACATGCTGTCATATTTTTGTTTTTTATAATAAACTTCAATAAAATATTTTTCAAAATATAACTATAGAGCTATCTGAACATTTACGCACATTCTTCTTTAAAAAGTTGTAAATTTAACATTATTATTATTATTATTATTATTATTATTATTATTATTAAAAATTTCAGACTTTTAGTATGAAGTAAAATTATTTATGGAAATTCCAAAAGTAGTAACAAAACTATGGGATTCTTACGTTTAACAGTCCTGAGAGCTCTTAAACTCAACCTTATTATTATTACTATTATTATAATTATTATATTATTGGTTTTTTCTTTTGGGAGGTTGGTACTCTTTTCCATATTTTCTGGAAACGTTTAAGTTTTGTTTAATTCAAAGATCTAATTGAAGGAGCGCGTCAGTACATCAAATAACCATTATTAATTATATTGAGGAAATACATTGGTTTGGTTTGCACCGCTAACGTTTACTTTTTTTGCAACACGAGGGCTAATGAGACCGGAATCTACTGCTTAGAGCCGATTCCGAACGGCTACGAACATCCATACCACAGTAGGAGATTGAATTACATTAAACTTCACCGTAAGATAGAGTAATTACTTTCGATAAGCTATGATGTAATCACTATTATATAAGCTATTTCATTTAATAAATGCTTATTTTAGAGGTCAGAGTCACACACTACAGGCCTCTAGATACAGTTCTCTAAAAGATTTTGTTTATATAAGAGTTTTCATTTAATCTATACTCTTGTTTTACCGTCTGGCATAAAAATGTGAATTTTATGCAGTAAAGACGTTCTATTCTCAGTATTTTTTATAGGAAGCTTTAAGATACAAGCATAGTAATTATGTTTAAAGACACTATTACACTACAACTCAGTCTAATTTATCTAAAGTCTCAACTTAACAGTAAGACCCTACAGCTCGTTAAGATCGAAGAGGCGATTACAAGAGCTTACTCTCAATGGAGTCGATAGTATTGCAAAAGTTAGAACTAAAGGTTAATCGATTAACGACATCTTCCGATACATATATAGCCTATCAGTCAGCTGCAGATGTCCGATAGTTTGTAAATAAGTAAAGATTAGAAGTATTAGATTAGGAAAATGTGCGCATGGGATTACTTCTTAGTTGTTTAGTAATCGCTGTTCGCAATACAGTTAATTGTTTCAGTCAATACGCAATAAACAGGTTTAATAGTTGTGTTTCCAGTCAATTGTGTATTTCATGATAGTATAAAAATATTTAAAGAAAAATATTTATTTATTTATTAAACAATATTTTATAGACTAAGAAAACTGCATATTATTAATGCACAAAATAGGATTTTTAGCTCTATTAGTACTTTGTAAAATAGGAGTAAGTTTACAATCGAACAATTGTTGAACTTTAAGAAGATTTTGTACATGCCACATTGCATTCCTCTCCCTAAATATGAACCTATATATGGAAAAAATGAAATTATCTTTGTCCAGCTAGAACTTTAAAAATTCTTTAAAAATATATATACCACGTGATAGAATAAATTCTTTCGAATGCTATCTTTTTCTTTCTTTGAATATTCGTTATATATATATATATATATATATATATATATACATGCTGTCATATTTTTGTTTTTTATAATAAACTTCAATAAAATATTTTTCAAAATATAACTATAGAGCTATCTGAACATTTACGCACATTCTTCTTTAAAAAGTTGTAAATTTAATAATAATATTTATTTTTATAAATTACTAGCAAGTTTGCCCGTGCTTCGCTACGGTGAACTTAATATATTACTTTTAAACAAAGATTTATTTTTCGTGAATAACTCTCTAAATTCGTCACAGTTCAGTTCGAGTCATTGGCATGTTTATATATTTCTATCATAAGCGTATTATAACATTATTCAGTTTTTATAATCGAATTTGTCTTATATTAAATTTGCTCAAACTTTTTTTATTGTAAAATATAAGCTTAACCCTAAATTGCATTACTGTATTACTACTGTACGTTGATTAGCAAAGTTAACAGATCTTGCCATATTACGTGATAGAATAGGAAGCACAGGTTTTGACAGCAACAGTGCTAATTTTGTTGGTAGTAATAAATGTTTTCCAAAATTAAGGAAATTTATGACAAACCACATAGTTTTGTATGAAACAGAAACACACATTCATATCGACAACCATATGAATATGAAGATAACTATATAAAATGATAGGTTTTATTTGGCCATGAGAGTCACTGAAATTTGTACTTTTTGTACTTAGAATATTGTTGATATGCATTTCATTGTAACATAAAAATGAACCAAGAATTAAATTTAAAATTAGTTCTCATATAAAAATGCTATAATTTGCGTCACATAGAAATGAAAGTGAATCACTTTATATCTCAAATTTCAGTTCAAATCGAATAGATACTAAGCAGACGATTTTAAATAATATAAAATAAGAAATGAATAAATGAAATATTTAAATGAATGACGTCATAATGATAGAAAAATATCATTTTCGCCTATTTATTATGTGATGAATTGAACATTTTAATCTCCTGCTTTTAACCGTGGAAAACTGCGTTTAAAACAATTACTTGGGATGACGTCACATTGCTAGAAATATTGCTTCTTTCCCTTAGATATGATGCGATAAATTAAAAACTTAATCGTTTGCGTTTAACCGGGGAAAATAATGCTTGGAATAATGACATGAAATGCTCGAAAAAGGGGGAAGGAATGAATTTCGAACGTTGAAAATTTACAAAAACCTTCCCAGGGATATACCTAAACATTTCCCAAATTTTCACGGCGATTGGATGCATAGTTTTTGAGTCTATTGAGTACAGACAGACAGACAGACAGACACACACAAATTCTTTTTTATATATATAGATTATATATTATTAATATTATTAAAAATGTCAGATATTTTAGTATGAAGTAAAAGTATTTATGGAATTTGCATTCGTATAGCATTTGTATTCTTTTGCATTTGAAAAAGATTATACTGTAATTTCTCACAGATATAATTTTCTTTATATTATATTAACTGCATCTTGGTGAATTTTCTATTCTATCACGTGGTATATGTTTAAATAATTTTTAAATGCGAGGTAGCCAGAGAGAATTATTTTTTTCTTATAAGTTTACATGGAACATGAGGAAACCAATATGGCAAATAGAGATCGACCTAAATGAGATTTAAGTACAAAAATATTTCAAAAAATCATGCTCTTCAAACCGAGACAATATTGAAAAGACAATTGTTACTTACGCAATATGTACTCAGAGACATCCAAAATAGTGATCACTTACCTAAAAGAAACAGAAATATACAATTGTAATGAAAAAAATTTAAACCACTTAAGGACAAGTTTGCATACATGAATCAATAAAGATAAATAAATACTGATTAATTAAAAATTAGAAATTAGTTTTTTTATGTATAAATAGAAGCTAATCATGATTTTCATTCTGTGAACCTGAATTATATTAACCCCTTCCGGTATGATTTAATAATGAAAAACTGTGCATGAAATAACCATTTAATTTTTATTTAAAAAACTTGTTTCATTTTACAATTCTTACATATTCTTAATTAAAATCCACTTTTTACATAGTGTTAAATAATATCAGAAACAGTAAAATGAAGAAAATATCAAAGCAAAACATTAATAAGGTATACAGATAATAGTCTTCAAGCTAGTGGTACTTTTCAAAACAAAGTGCAAAGGAATTCTTAATTGTTTACACCGCCAAGTAGTCTCACTTTTAATTTGATTCTTGTAACACACACGGCATTTCTTAGTAGGTTTTCTTTTATTCTGACTCATTAATTTGGCAATGGCTTGTACCAAGTAAACAATATGCAATAGTGACTTGTGATTTTCACAAGTGATAAAAGTGTTGCCAAATTCAGTACACTAGAAATTTTAAACTAAATTAATTATCATATTTAACAGTAACTTTAATCGCATGACGAGTGTAGCTCGTCATTGTGCGGTATGGAATGAAAAACTAATGACGAGCTAGACTCGTCATTTTACCGGAAGGGGTTAATTGAGCGATATATTTTATTTCATATAAAACTTTGGTTTACAGAATAATACCGATATTTTACTTCGATATAAGAATTTAGTTCCTAATATATATATCTCAAAACTTATCTTGCAGGTAACAGAATTTCATATATTTAATTTGGTTTACACTTTTCTATTATAAAATTCTTCTACGTCAAATAGCAAAAATAAATAAGTTTTTAAAGTTAGAATGCTATCGTTGATGCCGCCCTAAGATCCGCCGTATTCTCCAAAGGTACTGGGACACGTAAAATATGGTTATAAAGTCCTCCAAGTTCTCAAACGATACCTCTGGGGGCAGCCCAAGTCTGGCGGTGTTCTGCTTTAAAATTACGAGGACCCAGCGGGGGTAATATTACTCGCGTACGTAGCATACCTTCAGTTACACGTGCTCCCCGGTCGTGCTAAATGAGTAATAGGTTCCAGCCTTGTTAAGGCGTTAGGATAATGTCTGTAGCGAAAAAAAATGTCTGCATTGTAAAAAAAAAGCTAGAGTGCTATAAAAAGATTTGTAAAAAACTCATTCTAAATTGAGCAGAGTAATTTATATTGAAAAGAGAAAAGACTATTATAATGTAGATGTTAAGTGTCGATGATCACTATATTTCCTTAAAAATAACTTATGTAGAAAGTTAAGAAATATTTTTAAAAAAAGTTTATATTTTAATATTCAATTACTAAGTGATTCTTTTACAGCTTCCCTAAGTATATTCAGCAATTTTTTCTACGAATTTTAAGTTTTTCGTATTAATAAAATGGACTAAGTTTAAAAAATATACTACATGAGAAAAAACCCCCTTTATATAGGTTTTTCTGTGTTTGAGGATAAAAATTCCGTATATTTCTGTTCAAGAAAGCTACTTTATTTATTTGTTTCTGCTATATTTATGGAACAGGATAAGAAACAAAGGAAGTTTTGTTTGCTGGAGCCAAACAAAGAATGTCCACCAAACACTGCGAACAATATATCTTGGGTTTCAAGGATCAAACAAATATTTTATAAGAAAGATGTAGTGCTTCTATAGGACTCTATTATAAACACACATCTTAACCAAGGATATCAACTTCCATTTCACTTTTTGTGTTAATTAAATTATATACAAATAATATAAATACAGGAAGCAAAATTATCGTAAGATTATTACAAAGTAAAAGTTGAGAAGGAAAAAGAAATTTATTTCTTAATTTCTCAAGTTTAGATAGTTAAAAGTGTTTTTACCTGGATAAAGCATTTTTGTTATTAGGATTGACTTTTTAAAAAGATTCGACGAAATTTTTCAAAAAGTAAATTTTTCAGGATAGTTTTCAAAGAAAAATTGTGTGTTTTATTTACATGTGTTTTTTATCATAACAAATAAAAAAGTAAAGACTTTTTTCAACTCAGCTAATTTTTTTTTTGCTAAAAACTTCAGTTTTGTGAATTTTTTTAATAAAAACTTCAGTTTTGTGAGCACTCCAACCATCTATTTAAAATATGATCACGTACAACACTTAGATTTTAACCAAAAATTTTTCATGAATGAAAATATTAAGATTTTTTTCCTGGATTGAAGAAAAATATTTTTTACATTTTTATTCATAGTGATAATGATAAAATATTGCATTGAAAATTCATATATGATTCCCCAATACATTAATAAAAACTGAAAAATTCGTCATTCAACCTTTTACATACATGTGCATACCAAATATATATTTAAGCGTGTTCCGTCAAATCAAAGAAAAAAATTACAAATAGGACAGTTTTCATATAAATATTTTATGATTTCACTTATATGTGTGTTTGTACCATAAAAAAAGTAAAAATTTTTTAGACTCATCTGAATTTCTTTTTACAAAAAAAACTAAAATTTTGTGCATACTCCAAACTTCTATCTAAAATATGATCACATAGTTAGTTTTTAAATAAAAAATTTCAGCTGGATTAAAAAAAAACCCTTTACATTTTTATTAATGACGATAATGATAAAATGTTGTATTGAAAATTCAGATATAATTCCCCAATACTTTCATAAAAACTGAAACAATTCATCATTCAACCTTTTACATACATGTGCATACCAAATATATATTTAATCGTGGTGCCCATCAAATCAAAGGAAAAAAAATTACAAATAAGATGTTTTCAAATAAATATTTTATAATTTTACTTATATGTGTGTTTTTTAACATAATAAAAAAAGTAAACATTTTTTAAACTCATCTGAATTTCTTTTTACAAAAAACTGAAGTTTTGTACGCACTCCAAACTTCCACCTAAGATATGATCACGTAGTTAGTTTTTAAACCAAAAAATTTCAGCTGGATTGATAAAACCCTTTACATTTTTATTCATGACGATAACTATAAAATGTTATATTGTAAATTCATATACAATTCTCTAATACTTCCATAAAAAATGAAAAAAAAACACAATTCAACCTCTTACATACAAATGTACATACAAATATATATTAGAATCACAGCCTTATATTTCAGTGTAATACCCTTCAAATCAAAGGAAAAATATACAAATAGAATAGTTTTCAAAGAAAAATGTTGTGCTTTTTTATTATGTGTTTTTAAACATAATAAATAAAAAAATAAAGATTCTTTCCATCCAGCTGAAAGTTTTTACTAAAAACTAAAGTTTTGTGAGCAGTCGAGATAGCTATCTAAAATATGATCACGTACTTAGTTTTAAATCAAAAATTTTCTGCTAGATTGAAAAAATCCTTTACATTTTCATTCGTGGTGATAATAGAAAAGTGTTGTGTTGTAAATTCCAATACGATTTCTCAATACTTTCATAAAAACTGAAAAATTCACCATTCATCTTTTTACATGCATGTATATAATTATATATTTGAATTATTGCCTTACATTTAAGCAAAATACCCTCTGAATTAAAGATATATAATACAAATTTTAAAAAACCCTTTGAAATATTTTTATTTTAATTTATTTCTATCAAGATTTATACTGGCATTTTACTTTTGAGTCACACCAAAAGTACGAAACAAATAGCGAAGGTGAACAGATGGCATTTCAATAAAACTAAAATAAAGATATAATGCAGTAACAAGAAAGAGTCAGGAAGAGTTAACCTTTTTACATGCATGTATATATGTACATACAATTATATATTTGAATTATTGCCTTACATTTAAGCGAAATACCCTCCGAATTAAAGAAAAAAATACAAATAAAAAAGAAAACCCTTTGAAATATTTTTATTTCAATTTATTTCTATCAAGATTTATACCGACATTTTACCTTTGCGTCACACCAAAAGTACTAAACAAATAGCGAAGGTGAACAGATGGCATTTCAGCAAAATTAAAATAAATAAACATAGAATGCAGTAACAAGAAAGAGTCAGGAAGAGTTCATCTTTTTACATATATGTACATACAATTATATATTTGAATTATTGCCTTACATTTAAGCAAAACACCCTCCGAATTGAAGAAATAAAATACAAATTTAAAAAAAAACCTTTAAAATATTTTTATTTCAATTTATTTTTATCAAGATTTATACTGACATTTTACTTTTGCGTCACACCAAAAGTACTAAACAAATAGCGAAGGTGAACAGATGGCATTTCAATAAAACTAAAATAAATAAAGATATAATGCAGTAACAAGAAAGAGTCAGGAAGCGGACGTTTATAAAATCCACGGAATTATATAGTTTGCCATGTATTTAATTATAAAGAAAATCATACCGGAGGGAAAAAAAACCTTAATGAGTCTTAAACAGATTTTTTTTCTAGTGGCTAAAAAAGTTTAACAACGATAAACTAACGAGGGCCGATTAAAAAAAATTATCTTTTTTATTAATGGTCGTGTAAATGATAATTTTTAAGGAATTAAACAGTTTATTCTAGGCTGTATTAAAAAAATAATTTGTAATATATTTCATAGTTTTATATTTTAAATATATGCATATACATACATACACAGCAGGGTTTTTTTTACCTTTGTTTATTATTTTCAAAATATAATATCGTTTAGAAAATGTTTTCCTAATATTACAAGTAGTTTTTTCTTTTGCTTTGTAAAATGCTTGCAATCCTGTTAGGAAAAACCTACATTGAAATTAGATCCAATAAAACGAAAGGAGCAGATTTCATAAAAACACTTTAATAATAACGGAAACTGAAAAATAATTTGCACCAGGTAATTTCAGAGTAACGGCTTTAGTACCTTCAAGAAAAAAAGGGGAGAAAATATATACGTAAGGCATGTTAAGTAATTAAAAGAACCTGGCTTAGTTAACAAATGCACAAAAAAGTTATAACGAACCTAGAACTGATACATTTTTTCTTTTGCATGGTAGCTTATGAGAAAAAATCTCGTTTAGCATTTTGTAGCTATTTCCCAACATAGGATTTTTTTTTTTGCTTAACTATTACTACTGCTCCATTTCCATTTGTGTTCTGTTCGATTACACATAAAATCTATTTCCTTTTCTGATACGGAGAAACACTCATAATTACTTTTATGCAGTTTGAAAAAGAAAGTATATTGATACTTTACTTTTATCATGTTAATGTTTTGTGTCGATTCAAATAAACTTTAAAAGAAAAAAGAGAGAAAAGTATTTGAAAGTAAGGGAAAGTAAAACAAAATTAGTAATAGGTTATTAAGTCTGTTGGCGATTATACCTTCAGAATTTGAAAAAAAACAATAAAAGTAATACTTCAAGATAAGCCTGTACTTTCCATATTGGGTTCTTCTCCTTCAATGCTTTCCCAATTCAACTAGCAATACTGAGATATATCTTTATGCTAAACACGGTTGCGAATCTAATACTCATTTAGAACCCTTTGGAGAGTACGTGTTCGGACGCAAGTTACATTGCCTCCGCTGGATCCTTGTAATTTAGAATCAGGGACCAAACAGAAGAATTCTTCCTCCTCTTACAGGCTTGGTCTACCATTTCCAGAATTATCGTTTGAATTTAAAGAACATTGTGACCACGAACCTATTTTACGTTCCCCAGCCGCATTAACCTCTTGATAAACAATGACGTCTGGGAGATGTCAGTCTTCTCATGTGCCAAACTAGATTTTGACGTCTCCGAAAAATCCATAGCTGCCTCCGAAAGACGTTGTGAGGTATTATATTAAATCATAATTTTATACTGTTACTTAATTATTGTTCATTAGCATCATATATAAACCCCATTAAATGTTACACAGAAATGCAAATATCAAAATAAAACGTTCTCTTTCTCAAATTTCAGTAAATTGTTCAGATGAACCAGAACTAAATAGTATATTTCGGACGCATCAGATTCAGTTTTACTTTTAAGTCAAGGGGTTAATATATACGACGGGCTCGAGCCCTCGGTTATGACATCGATGCTTTTTCAACTGAGCTATCGTGGTCATCTTCATCAATGTTAACCTATGAAATAAAATAATAAAATTCCTTTAGGCCAGCTCACATTTACATAATTATTTTTTAAAATATATCACGTGATAGAACAATAAAGTCCCTAGTATGCTATATTCCCTGTTTTAAAAAAATCGAGAAAAATTATTTAATTTTACATTATTTGTGAGATATTTTGGTATACTCTTTTCCAGAGTAAATAAAAAAATAGTAGAGAATAATTTTAAAAAAGGAAAAGATAACATCTTAGCGTATTCATTGTTCTATCAGGTGATATAACTTTTTTTTAAAGAATTCTTTAAAATGCGGACCAGCCAGAAGGAATTTCATTTTTTCCTATAAGCTAACATTGGGCGAGAAGAATGCAATATTGTAAGCACACACCCACCTTAGGATAACAATTTAAAACTTTTTATCAATAAAACTGCTCATGTAGTCCTGGAGTTAATTTACTTTTCAACAAATTAAATTCCATCCCATTTACTCTTACTCAAGAAGTCTTAAGGAGAAAATAATACGCATGTAATAAATTTCAAGAAGTAGAAAACAAACACCATAAAAAAAGAGGAAAATTGAGGATAACTTTCCTTTACAAAGCTTTTAACAAGAAGCAATTAGGTAAAGAAGACATTTCACGGAGATTGTAAACCACTAGTTTTGAAGCATGTAAGGATAAATATTAAAACAATATTTTCCTGGTAATCTTCGCCTGCAAATCGATGCCAACAAGGTAATCCTTTCGCAACCCGACTCTCGACTCCTTCGATGATGAAAGGCCGGCGTGGTGGAAATATGAAGAGGGTGATCTCCAGTCATCACTCATCAAATGCAGATCTTCGGTCGCCCACGAAATCCACTTATCACATAACGCCTCCGGGGATCAGTTTGTGAGGAGTTGCATCGAGATATGTAGTGACAGGATCATCATTTTCGGAAACAAAGTAAGGAGGCTTCAGAGAAAATTGAGTAAGGCGACAGAATGTATGCACAAAGGTAAGGCTTGTGATAAATAATCGAAGAAAAAATGAGAAGTGACAACAAGAAGAGGATGTGGAATTGATGGCGAGAAGCAGAAAATTGGAAATGATGGAAATAATTAACTTCGCAGAATGTTTGCTAAGATATTTATTGATCTTTTATCCTGTAAAAGACAACGCGAGTCTTAAATTCGACATTCTAATGGCATATCCTCGGAACAAACTTCAATAATTCGTATATAAGTGGAATTGACTTTGGCATAAAAAGTCTTTTGTAATCAATAACTGTCTAATGATTAAGCATGAATAAAAAATACAAATGCTGTATAAAGTATTATCTTAATCTAGAAATGTTTCAGAACAGATTGCATCATAAATTTGACCCAAAATAATTTAGAGCATTTTATCTGGATATCTGTTTGTTAATAAATAACACACACAGGGATATGATCCTATTTAAAAAACACAGTATAAGAAAAATCGTGCCAAATGAAAGCTTAGTCTAATCTCATGTCTTTTTCTTTTTTTTAAAAAAAAGAGGAAAAGCTAATGAAAACTTTCCTTTACAAAGCTTTTAACAAGAAGTAATTAGGTATATGTGTTATAACCCTGTCGCGGCCAAAGCCATCCAGATCAAAGAAGTAATTAGGTAAAGAAAACATATTTCGCAGAGAGATGGTAAACCACTAGTTTTGAAGCATGAGGCCTGTAAGAATAAATATTAAAACAATATTTTGCCGGTAATCTTCGCCTGCAAATCGATGCCAACAAGGTAATCCTTTTGCAACCCGACTCTCGACTCCTTCGATGATGAAAGGCCGGCGTGGTGGAAATATGAAGAGGGTGATCTCCAGTCATCACTCATCAAATGCAGATCTCCTGGAGCCCACGAAATCCACTTATCACATAACGCCTCCGGGGATCAGTTTGTGAGGAGTTGCATCGAGATATGTAGTGACAGGATCATCATTTTCGGAAACAAAGTAAGGAGGCTTCAGAGAAAATTGAGAAAGGCGACAGAATGTATGCACAAAGGTAAGGCTTGTGATAAATGATCGGAGAGAAAAAATGGGAAGTGACGACGAGAAGAGGATGTGGAATTGATGGCGAGAAGCAGAAAATTGGGAATGATGGAAATAATTAACTTAGCAGAATGTTTACTGCTAAGATAATTTATTGATTTTTATCTTGTAAAAGACAATGTAAATCTTAAAATTGACATTCTAACGACAGATCCTAGAAACAAACTTTCATAACACAAATATAAGCGGAACTTGACTTAAAATAAAATTTCCTTTGTGACCAACAGCTGTCTAGTAATTAAGTGTATATAAGATATACAAAGGATATATATATAGACTATTATGTTAATCTAAAAATGTTTTAGAGCAGATTGCATCTTAAAATTGACATGAAATAATTTAGAGCATTTGATCTAGATATCTATTTGATTAATAAATAAACACACAGAAAGTCATATATATATATATATATATATATATATATATATATATATATAATTTAAAATTTTTATCTATTTAAAAGAATAATCTAATGAAAATCGTGCCAAGTGGTAGTTTAGTCTAACCATCAAGTTTTTAAATTCGTCACGTAAAGTCTTTTAAATTTCTTACCAAATTTTGGAACTCTTGTTGCTTAACAATAGCTTTCATTATACTTTTGTTTTATGAAATCTTCATAGAAATCTGTTGTGATAACATACAAAAAAACAAGTACTTTTTCTTTAACTGAGCACGAAGGAAAAAAAATCATCAAAAACTGCTAAGCATATAAATGTGTCCTAATTTATCTGAAATTTAAAAAGCCAACAAAAGTGTTTTGAAATAACCAAGTGACCGGATGAAAACGCGAAATAAAAGAAAAAAATAAATTATTCCTCATATAAAAACTTCAAAACTTACATCCTTTTAAAGCACATTTTATGCAGCATCACAGGCATTATGTTATTTCAAAGATTTTAATTATTCTAGAATGTCATTCCAGAAAAGTTGTATACAATGTACTGCCTTCAAGCTTCTTGGAGAAAAATAACGTTGTCATCATCATATTATACATACACTTGACCTCCGAAAAATTTAACTTTTTCCCAGAAATTACCTGGATCTACATGCAAAATCCTATTATGATACTTCAGTCATTTTGGCATAAATAGCGAACACACACACGCACGCACTCAAAGGATTTTATATGTATAGATAATATTGCAAAAAAAATTACTTTTAAGGTAATTTATAAGGCAAGTTTTAAGGATGATGGAATTTTTTTTATAAAGGACTCAACAGAAGGATTTATTGTATAACATTTTGTCTAATACAGTATATTATAGAAAGAAAAAGATAAAAATCCACGTAAGTGCGGATTTCGCATAGAAGGGATTTAGTTTGATTCGAATACTGAAACATGTATGATATTATTCAAATCATATACTTTTTACTCCAACAAAACGCCAAGATGTAGTAACAAAAATAAAAGATAACTTCGATTTCATGGAGATGCAGCAGAACATACCCTTTCAGAACTTTTTCGATTTTAATTTATTCAACTTTTTGTATTGGATTCAAAAAGAAATCGCATTCAAGGTGCATTCAAATGTAAGATATATAAATAAACTTTGGGAGAAAGTTACAGCGGGTTGTGAATGTAATGCGTGTAAAGAAATGAAGTTCATATTTTACACAAGAAAAGAGTACATAAAGGCAAATGATATTAGAGTATATTTATGCATGAATCAATTTTAGAAAAGTTAATTTATATTTGCGTGTTGTGTAAAAATTCTACAAAACTTGGGTGAAGCTTTCGTGCTTTATCCTCTTTACACATTCAAAACTGAGAGATATATAAAATCATAAGATCAGTATCAACGTCATTTACCACATAACAGGGAAACATATACTTCTGTGTTTTGAATATTGCTCAGCAATATTGTGCATCTTGGTACAATTGTATTAACAACTAGTAACAAGTGAAACGAGCAATTCTGAATAATATCGTTTACCACATAAGAAGAAAGCATGGGCTTGTGGTGTCCACACTTTGCGACTCCATGGTGAGCCGCCGACTCCCACGCAACTCTACAAGTCAACTCTAACGAGCGCGCAAAGCTTACCAGAGACAAAGAGTTGGATCCGTCGGACGAGGACGCTCTCGACCAACGCTCTTGCGCCTACTTCTACTTCTACTCCTATTTAAGTGTGAATGAATAAATGTTTATAAGTTAAATGAAGTCAGTCATCATTCACCTTAGGCTTTATTTTATCAGAAGTGTAGCAAGAACTTTTTCATGTGCGGTGGGATCTCCTTTTCACCTTATATCTTAAAATTAATACAGCAATCCTTATATGTATAATACATATATACAGCAATCCTCATGAAATGGGGGTAACAAACCCTACATTCTTACCTTCTGTACGCCACTGCTTCTGAGTATTGAATGTTACTCAGTATTATTCCGTATATCACAATTGCATGGTTACCTGTCGACAAGTAAAAAGAGTAATTCTGAATAATATCATTTATGACTTTGGAGGACAGTGTTTATTCTGTGTTTTTGTATTGCCCAGTATTATTGGGCATGATAATTCTATTGCACGGTTACCTGTTAAAATGAGTAATTCGAAGTAACAATATTTATCACGCTGGATGACAGTATTTATTCTGTATGATGAATAGTATTAATGTGCATGATAATACCATTGTACGGTTACCTGATTACAAGTAAAACAAGTAATTCGGAATAATAACATTTATCAAGATGGAGGGACAGTATTTGTTCTGTGTATTGAATGTTGCCCAGTATCATTGGGCATGATATTTCTATTGCACAGTTACCTGTCGATAAGTAAAATGAGTTATTCGAAATAATATTTATCATACTGGACGACAGTATTTATTCTGTATAATGAATAGTGTTATTACGCATGACAGTACAATTATACGGTTACCTGTCGACAAGTAAAAGAAGTAATTCGGAATAATAACATTTATCACGTTGAAGGACAGTATTTATTCACTGCATTGAAGGTTGTCCTGTATTATTGTGCATAATAGTATGATTGTAAGGTTACCTAGCGGCAATTAAAGCGAGTGATTCGTAATAATACTATTTATCCCATAGGAGGAAAAAGTGAACTTGTGTTTTTCAAACTTCTGCGTTGTTTAGTATTCTTGAGCATGCTGGTACAATTGTACGATAAGTGGCGATAAGTAAAACACGTAATTCGGAGTAATAACCACCTGGCAGAAGATACCATTATATTTCTAAATAACATGAAGTAACAATCTAGCTTATTTCTATTTTGAAATGTTTTAAAATTTATATTACCATAAGCTTTTAGAAATTTAAAGAAGTTTTTGGAATGTTTATGTCTTTGGGAGCAAAGTTAAATTCAGGAAATTGTTTCTGTGGATGCTTAGGTTATCCATATCACTCCAATCGATCAAGCACAGCTTTTCAACTTTTCATATACGGACATAGGAAAACAGTTGCAGCCATTATAGAAGAATAGATGATAGTTATAAACATACGACCAAATCAAAATCAAATAAATTAAAAAACATTTTTCGCTCATGAATATTCTGCTTAGTGGTATTATACTTTAAGTTCAGTTGACTTTGCAGCATTTAAACAATTTTCTGTTAGATACATTTATGTTTAGATCATGGAAGCTTGTACAACAGATAATTTTTTTAATGTGCGTCTGTCACTGTTAGCAGTTATCCTTTTTAGTAGTAGTTTGTTCTTTTGCTTATTTAACTAATTGTGTAAATGTTAAGAATTATCGAGGTTATCCATGCGGCTGGTTCACCTGCGTCAGCTTGGTTGGTTTGGTTTGGTTTTGAAGCGCTACGGTCTACTTTTTGCAACACGAGGGCTAAATCATCTCGGTTGGAAAGAGGAAATTTGGTTTCCCTCTTACTTTGGTATGGGCAGCTATCGACCCTCAGATGTTGGGAGAAGTATTAGGTGTTTGTCTTTTACAGCATAACTGTAGACTCTCAGAAGGTGGTGGGGGTATTTGTTTGTCTTTTGCAACATAGCTGTACACACGCATATGGTGGACGAGATATTGAGTGTTTGTCTTTTGCAGCATAGCTGTAAACCCTCAGATGGTGGCTGAGGTATTGGGTGTTTGTCTTTTGCAACATAGTTGTAGACCCTCAGAAGGTGGTGGAGGAATTTGGTATTTGTCTTTTGCAACATAGCTGTACACATTCATATGGTGGATGAGTTATTGAGTGTTTATTTGTCTTTTGTAGCATAGCTGTAGACCCTCAGATGGTGCTGAGGAATTGGGTGTTTGTCTTTTGCAACATATATGGTTGCTTCCTTAATAAAATTATGTTTAACTCTTAGAATGATTTTTGGTTAACATGCATACTCAAAGCTCAACTAACTATACTTCTATATGGGTTTATACCATAGTATAGAAATGCCATCAACTTTCATATAACAGGAAAAAAAAATCTCCTAGAAAATTCTACACACTATTTTTAACTGACCGTCCTCAAAAAGAGAAAAATAGAATTAATAGGTTAAATTAAATCTCAATGTTCTAAGACATGGATTTAGGTTAACAAACATTTTATATATAAAAGGATGTGATATTAGTAGTATAAGATAAAGTTATCGGTTAATATTATTTAAAACAAGCCAATATATTTGCTTGCAGATAGCAGTCTTAAAAACAGAAATCCAATATTCGAATTATAAAACACACAAATGAATATAAATTGAATGAATATAAATTTGACTCTAAAGAATTTATTTTTTAAAACCAAACGAAAGACTATCAATACCAGCACGTACGAAAAACCAAATCTTAGAAAAATATTGACAGCAAAACATTCGATCCATTTCGAACCAAAAATATTTTCTGCATGCTTTCTGCATATGAATAAACGAACGAAGATAAAAAAAATAAAAATTTAAGTATTCATAGAATACAGACAGATATTTCATCGGCATAACGCTAGAAAAAAAATTGAAATTGCAGAGAGAGAGAGAGAAAGAAAAAGAGAAAATGTTTCGAATGGAGAGAAACACTATTTGCAAAAAAGTCAAGCGACGAGTTTAGACGAGACAGAATTTCGAATACCAGCCATCATAACTGTTGCGGGAAAAGGTTACGTGTATTTATATATGCGGCAAGATAAAAGGAAAATAAACGCCAATACGTGACTTGAGCTACGGGAAAAGAAATTGCGGACTGAAAATTCGGATGGAAAAATTTTCGCCATGAAGAAATTTACGCGATTTTTCTTATAGACTCATACTTTTTTTTTAAACCATAAAACTGGAACGCAATTTCAGGACGAATTCAAGAAATGTGAAAAATATGTAACATTATATCAGGGGAATATATAATGCGCCAGTGAAAGAAATCAGGAGATCTATGCATTTGACTAACCCCATTTTACGGCCTGAAACAAAAATGTTTGATTATTACAAAGAAAAAGAAATGCGAATAGTGTCTTATTGAAGAAAAATATCCGATGTGGACACCAAATAACTTTGTACTTTTATTAAACTATACACATTTCTTTAAAATTATCATTGTATGATTCCTCACTAGAATTATGAATATCGTATTCACTTAAGGGGATAAATCTCCATTAAACCTTCAAAAATTCGATTTTGTTTTTACATTTTTAAAAACCTCGGACATTTTTAAATCATTTAAAACAAATATCAATGAAATATTCGAATGAGGACCTGTAAAACGATACAATATTTGCATTTCATATCATAGCTTTTAAGAAAACTTTTAATTTAAATGCATTTCACTGAAAATGGTCTTTTTTTTCAATTTGCAGGCACTGTAAATTAAAAAATTATTGCACATGTTTATTTCAAATTTTTACAGAATATACATTGTAGACCAATGATGAAACTCTACGGGGGACAATCAAGCGCCGAACTGGGCCCATGTGCCCGGAGGCCCTGCAGGCTTCTCCTGGTGGTACTGGGCAGATCGCAAGTATTGAGCCACCTTGCCACGCAAGGCACCCGGGGAACAGAGCAAATGCAGAAGTCTGGCACTGGGGAGGAGAATTTGGAAGACTACTGGATGCTTAGCGGACATCTTGACGCCGGAATTAATGAGGGAATCATACTAGCCTAGAGAGGAGAGGAACAATGAGGAAGGAATTCAGCTCCTTGCACCTAATAACAGAAAACCGAAGAGCCAAACTAGAAGAACAGAAAATTTAGAGAGGCGACAATCGAAACCCTGGGCCACGGGACCATTACTCAACAAGTCATTGTGACAAAACTTTGGCCAACCCTGAGGAACCCCCGTGACTCGGCTTGCTCAGGAAAAAGCCCTCTGAAGCTTCACAATGGCTTCAAGGTTGAAAAAGCCCTAGCTGATGACCGTAAGAAGAAAAAAGGATGAATGAATTTTGATTTAGTAATAATAATAATGTTTCTACGGGGAGACAACATCTATCGCGTCTGCCGCCACTAGCTCAAGCACTACGTGTCCTCTGGATAGTGCTAAATGAGAGACAACCTCATGGGTATACCTCCTTAAGGTATATTTGGGTTTCAAGCGCCCGAGGTTCACCTGAGGGATCTGGGTCTTCTGTCCTTCCGTCACGAGCTTACCTTTGTAAAGATTACTCCTTACTAGGTTTGACATTTTGTGACAAAAATCTCGGACCATGATGGATCTATCGTAGGTCAGCTGTAGCTTTATAGTTGTTGTCGCGGCATACTGGTTTTTAGTTGGGTGCTGTGTGGTCTTAGATAACGGGTCAGCATAGAAAAGAACTAGTCTTACTTTTTTTCATTTATTTCATTTACTAATTATAATATTTGAAATGGAATCTTTACACATTTTAGCTCTTTTTTAAAATTTAATCTACCGGCGTAATATTTATGATATAGGTAGAGAATTTTTCTTAATAATTACTGTTTACAAAAAAGCAAAAATTATTAATGAAAACTCGCTTTGTACTGTTATAAGTCTAAGCACAGTGTGTGAGAAAAGTTTAAAATTTTTTGGAATAAAAACTCTTTTTATAAAAATTTCTTATTTTTTAGAAATAAAGTAAATTTGATAAAGCTAATAAAATAAAAACAGAGTACAAATGCTAAAAATTCCACGTATTTACGATAATAATTAAAAAAGATATGAAACAAAAGAAAAAAAAAGTTAATTTGTTGATTTTTAAAACGCTCCGTGCGAGCTAAATTTTCATTTTTTTTTCAATTTTGTTTTACTATTTCTTAATTTATCTTTCAAATATATCTGAGTATTCTTTTTATAGAGATTGAATAGTTAATTTATTCGATAGATTTATACTTGTATACGTAGAATTTTCATGGGAAATCCAGACTGTTGAAGATTATTTAGAGTTCATAAATTTGATTTAAAGCCTAAATTTAAAATAAAATTTAGATTTATTTTAATATATATATTAGGTATATTCAGGTGAATATATATTGTATGAATCAATGAAAAATAAAGTCGCAAGAAGCATTTTAAAAATTAACAAAAATTGTATAAAAAATAAATTATGCAAAAACATTAGGCGATTTTAAAAACATGCGATTAATTTGCTTAAATTTATATGCATTCTAATTTTCGAAATTCTAAGTTTATAATTTATGAAAGCTTTTTGAAGTGTCTACCATCCCATTAAATTTTGCTTATAAGTTATAATATTTTTGTATTGACATAACGTGAAAACTAGTCAAATTGATTCGGGCATTTTTAACTCAGTCCGGGCAACGCAAATGCGCTAATTTTGGAATGCCCGACCTGAGTTCGGGCAAGAGAAAAAACGGTATTTCAATTCCGTGAATCCTGAAATCGGTTCGTCCAATACATAATATTTAATATGCCATTTTCCCAATGGATGGAAATATTTTCCCTCTAAAATTTCGGCAGTTTTGCGCCATTTGTTGCACTTTCTCTGATACTGTAAAGGATTTGTGAAATTCAAAGGAATTTGAGAGACATGAATTTCATGACAGTTGATATAGATAATAATATTGTTGTATTAGTTTATTATATTTATCCAGAAAATTATGTCATTTGATTTATTTTGCTGTAATATGAGCAAAAATTACTGTAATCCATTAACATTTAAATATATGTGAAAATATTGAAAGTAGTAGTTATTCCATTTGAATGTTTTTTTAAAAATAATCTATTTGAAAAATTTTGATAATAATAACAAGCAACATAAAAGAGAATTTTTTTTCCAATTTTTAGCACCTTTTTCTCAAATATATTCCTCTAGCAAGAGGTTAAAGAAAGATGTTTACTGTTGAAATCTGAACACTGAAACTTTTCGCGATTACAATATCTCCTTTACTTTTTACAGAAAAGTAAAAATGCGCAATTACATGTAATTATTACACTATAAAAAAGGAGAGAGAGAGAGGGTAATACTATGAGATAGTCAAAAATATTAAAGCATGACCACATCATGGCCCAAAACACAGCCAAATATATCTTTGATGATGAACTGAATGCAATAAATTTATCTTAATGTACTGCATTTAAAATAAAAAACGAAGCCATTAAGTTTTATATAAAAAGAGTAATGGCAGGAAAGCTATTTTCTATATCTGAAAAGTGAACATATACAACAAAAAATATATAACTTCAGTTACAACTGTAATTAAGAGTTTAATCCGGAAAATCAATAGCTAAAAATAAAAGGCAAACTTACCACTGTATTCATAAAAACAATTTCTAACTTTGTTACCTTCCAAGTATCGTGTTAATTACTTCACACTATTTAAAAGCTAAAAATATCTTATACAAAATAGCCCTTTAATTCGCATTTCCCCTTTTTAAACGGAAGTAAATCTATTTTTTTTCCTCACGTGAAATCCACAACTTCCACGCAGTGGAATTCTTACTGATTTTGTAATTGTTGCTGCACCTCCATTAATTGTTTTAGCTGCATCTATTTATTATTATTCTTAACAAGCTAGGTTATAATTTTTTTCAATGCAATTTTCTTCAAGAACCTATTTATAGGTAAAGCAAGACAATTCAAAAAACATTTAAGCACAAAATTTCGTTTAAAAAGTCCGTTAACCTAGACCATTTTTATAAATGTAAGACAGTGTGTGTGTACATCTGCGAATTTTCCAATTAGTTCTGTTTCATATGACTAACATCTTGAACAGCTTTTAATTAAATTGGTTAAAGTGAGCTATTTATTGGCAAAAGTTATTTAATTTTTGCGTTGTTCAGAGTTCAGACACATTTTTTAACACTTCGCGTGCGGGCAACATATTTTTACGTTTTTTGCTGTCTGTCACTGGAGCGCGGGTCACGTAAAAATACGTAATTAGTAGATTTGTGGTGGATACCCGCTAACCACCACAAATCTACTAAATACGTATAATTATATGTATGTGTGACATTATATGCGTGTTGATTTAGTCGCTATGCAACGCTTTGCATTATTTCTTTCCTTAAGTTATGATTCTCGAGTTACTCGGTCTTTTGTTGCGTTATTTTGTCTTCAATCGAATTCCTAGCTCCAGAATGTACCAGTCGTGTTTTGTCAATTTGAAACTTGGTTTTTTATTGTTGAATACAAAATTGATAAATTAGCCGTTGTGACAAAGATAGGGATGAAGAAATATGTTCTGACAGATTATCGGACTTTAATTTTAAAAATCGTTTATTTTTGTGTTTTCGTAAAAGTATTGTTTTTTTTTGTTAAATAATCATACAGTATATATTAAAGTGTAAAATAAAAAAAAGTATTTTTTGGTTTACTGCGATTTTTCTGAATAACTAAACTTTCGCACGATTTACGAAAAAACGCCCGCTGCACGCGTAAGTTGGTGCTGAAATATACCCGCATGCCCAGTGTTAAAACAAATCGATAAATGGTATTTATGGAGATGGTCAGACTTTTTGCCTCAAGAGCTAAAGTTACCTAGCTGAAAATCTAGGTTTTCGTTCCAACGAAACTAACGGTTTTTAGTTCAGTTCCAGCTCGAAGCCTTGATTTAAATACAATAATGATTGGGATCCTTATTAGGCCCACACTAGGTGTGAACAATTGTATTAGCATTATTATAACTAGTTCTAATAACTAATTTTGATGACCTTTTTTTTTAATATAATCATCCCCTATATAATAATAGCCTAAGTTATCTGTCCGACTGTTATTTTATTATTAAGAAACTAAGATCAAATATACAATGTTTTGGAGAGAATAACACATCCTTTAGAAATCTATAAAATCTAAATCACGTATCTACCTGGACGAAATTTTTGCTCTTATAGGCGTTCTATAGAGCTTTGCTCAAGTATGGTAGACGTCTTATGGATGGATCTGAAGGAGAGTTCTCATAGGAGCTCCTATAGACCTCCATTGCATGCAATGTAGATATTTTTCGACGTCTACGGAGGTGCAAGTTTTTATGGAGTAAGGTATTATCCTCTATATAATAATAGCCTAAGTTATGTGTCCGTTTGCCCTCGAATTTAGGAAGCGGTTGAGTCTGGAATGGACAGAAGCTTCCATATTGGATTCTTCATAAGTTAGAGTTAGCAAAATTCAAAGCGAGCAAAGTTTATCTTCTCCTAAACTATCCATCCGATTCTAAAATAAATTGGTATAAATATGCTTAATATCACAGCAAAAAATACTGTCGTCTTTGAAACGCTCGAAATCTCCCCCCCCCCCTTTTCTAGCATTTAATGCCATTATTTCAAGCCTTATTTTCCCCGGTTAAGAGCAGGCAATTAAATTTATCAATTTGTCACATAATAGGTAAAAATAACATTTTTTCTAGCATTATGACGTCATTCCTTTAACCATCTCATTGAATCATTTCTTATTTTAAATTATTTAAATATTGTCTGCATTATTTTCATACGTTTTATCACTGAATTTAGATATTACGTAAATAATTTTCTTTTATATATGGCTTAAATAATAGATTAGGTACATACGTGATAATGTAAAATTATCGATTATTTTTTGTTGCAATGAAAGTTTTATCACCGGTATTAACAACAAATTCTATCTGCCTCCAGGGTGAAGTTGAAATGATAGTTTAATTCCTTTACTTCCATTAATTACCGCGGAAAAAAATAGGAAAAGAACTGAACCATAATTTCTGCGTAGCTCAGAAAACTTTGAATTATCTTTTTAAATGAATTCAACGCGATTCTAAACTGCATTCACAGTATCGGGAGACTTTAGAGGAGTATGAAGATAAACAAATTATTGAGCGTGTACCAGATAATTCAAAGCCGAAACACGAATCAATGTTTTTACCTGCTACATAGGGTACTTTACAATTCTGTAAAATTAAAAACTTTACTAATCCCGTCATATGACGGGCTATATGCTAATATGATTATATTCAAGAAAAGAAACTTTCAAATAAATAAAATTTTATTTGTATGAAAATTTAAGTTTTCCAGTTTCCCACAACTAATATCTTAAAATTCTTAAAATATACAATCAAACATACGTAAATCATTAACATACAACTATTTACAAGAATGTCAAAATTGATCTCAACTTTACAGTCAAAAGCAGAAATATATAAGTTTATTGATTAAGCTATTCCTAACATTTAGTATTAAAGTACCAAACAACATGGAACCGTGTTCTGCAATTTAAATTAAAGTTAAAATGTAAGATATTCTCGAAAATCTGAACGTAGGTTATTCGCAAATTATATAATAGTTGAACTTTGTGGGGAATATTCTATAATAATGATTCAAACATTTCCAGAAACATAGGGCATAACTGCTTTGATCTTCATGATGTCAATTTGGAGTAAATGGTGATTTCTGATATTGGCGATGATGTAGTGCTTTGCAGGATTATTTTAATGAGTACATACATTAAAAACATATTGTAGAATAGAATGTTTGTTGAGTATTCAATTCCTGCAAGCTTCAAAATTTATAAACCGCTTTGTAAAGACTAAAAGAATAAACTAAATGAGTTATATATTGGTATCGGTATTTTACCGATTGTGAAACCAATTATGCCCAACTACTTTTATTCACTAAATTTAAATTAATAGCATGCTCTACACATTCGCATTTAATAAAAATATTAAATTATCCTATTTTATAATTCACGATTACAAAATAAATCTATTTAATTTATAATTATGAAATGTTTATGTGTAATTTTTATTTTTATTTTAATTTATTTTTAATTTTATTTTTAATCAAAAATTTTTTACGTAATTTAGATTAGGATCAACATTTTATGAGACCATAGGCGTGTTATGTCACGTAACACACATATAATTGTTAAACGACTCAAATTTTAAGAAAACACCAGCTACTACGCACCCAGACTTCGGTCTGGGTAGAAAACATTTTCATAATAAAGGTTTAAATCAGATAAACAAATTTATAAAATTATTAAAAAAAACTCGTATGCTGCAGATTTTTGACAAATATGATAGTTTTTTTACAACAGAGAATCCTAATTATAAATATGTAGGGGCATAGTATTGCCCGGAAACCGCAGCGTAATGACGTTAAATGACGAGCTATTAGATTATTACTTACATTTTATTCCGAAAAGATGTTCAAATCACTACTTAAAAACTTCAGTACAATTAGTTTAAATTTGGGAATTAGAAATGAAAATTTGTAATGTATTTTTAAATAGTCTATTATTTTTACTTTTCAGTTGGTTAAATACATTTTGTTGTTTTACAATTTGCTGTTATTACCCCAGATTAGTAGGTTGGTTAAATGGAGACATTAACAAACATTTACTAAAATGATACAAAATTCTATTTTTTAATTTTTGGCATGTATGAAAAGTATATTACTAAGAAAATGCGAAAAATAGATGTATTGACACAATATACTTACTAAAATAGAACTAAAACAAAAATATTAATTTGTGTACAGTTCACAAAACAGGCAACTGTTTTCAAAAATGAATAAATTCTTTTATTGTAAAAATTATCTACGGTAAAGTAGTCAAAAAAAATTTTACGTAAATTAGATTAGAATCCACATTTTATGAGACCATCGGCGTGTTATGCCACGTAACACATACATAATTTATAAACGGCTCAAATTTTATGAAAACATTAAAAAAATTCTTTTACTATAAATTTTAATGCCTTATATAATTTATGAAATAACATTTTTTGCTCATATAAAAATACATTTAAAAGTTGAATATTTGAAAAAAAGATTTATTTTTTTGTTCTTTAAAAAAAAATTACAAAAAAAGTTCTTTAAAAGTTCGGTTATGAACTTTAATCCCTTGACGTGCACGCTCGAGTTAACTAGAGCGCGCTAAACTGGCCAAACTGTACACGCTGGAGATAATTCGAGAGGCGTTGTACTTTATGTTGCTATAATTTTTCACATTCGAATGCAATCAAGAATGGAAAATAACAATGTGAAAGAAAAAGAAAAATCATTTTATTGATATTTATCATTTACGTGGGATTGTAAGCTATAACACTTACTTATTCAAGTATAAAATATATATATATTTTCTAAATTGTGTTTTTTACATTTAAAAAAATTCATTGTTTATGACCGGATTAAAAAAAAACAAAAAAAAACTGTGCATTAAGGGGAAACAGATGCATTATAGACGCCGGGCCCATCTGCCATGTCTTTTTTTGGCCACCCACAGAAAAACGCGTGTTTGAAAAATCGCCAATTAAAAATATGGCGGCGGTACGCGTTTTTCACAATTTATAGCATTATTATAGCACAATTAATAGAACAATTTACAATTTATATCATTATTATAGCACAATTAATAGAATGGTTCACAATTCATAGCATTATTAAAATAAAATTAGCATAGCAATTATCATTTTTTACGTTATTTAAAAATTAAATAACAGATTAATAACATTTATGGTATATATCAGCACAGCATAAACACAATATATATCGTTTAATAATATATATAATAGTAAGCACTAATATTATAAAAAATCTAACATGAAAGGGGTGTTCCCCCCCAACCCCCCTTGTAATAAATGAAATGCAAAATACATTTAATAACAGACACACCAACCTACTTATCCCCCCATAAATCCGCCAAAAAATTGCCAAGTTTGGCGAAAAAAATCACGGCGTCTATAATGCATCTGTACCCATTAAGGGGTTAACCAATAAACAGGAAATTTAATTTCAATAAGTTGCTTTTCTCATATTCTTCGCAAGTGACTTTTGACGTTTGACAAAGACCAAATTTGAAGATCATGCACCAATCTGTTCAGCAATAGCTATCGATTGCGTTTACAAAGTTTTTTTTTTTCTTGCAGATCTAGTTTTCTACTTTCTAGTAGAATAAAAGAAAAAAAAATTCTGGAGCAACAGTGTTGTCAATATCGCAATTTATGAGGAAAGTGAATTTCTTTCAGTAACGTTGTGGAGTAATCTCGGGTACTTTTTAACTAGGAACGGAGTTTGAGAAATGAGGAAAAAAAAAAAAAAGGAAAAACTTCTAACGAATTGCTAACTCAGCATGTTAGGGGGAAAAAAACTCCATCTTGGAGAGGAGAAGGGGGTCGGGGGACTCTAAGGAGACAAACTTTTGCCGATTTAAACTTGGACCTTTCCTTCTCTGGTGCGGAGATAAAATGGACGTTGATGGGGAGGGGGAGAAAATGCCGTCTCAGCTAAACGAACGATGTCAGGAGATAAAGCGACAGCCAACCTAACGGTGGATATGGGTTTAAATTGCGTATTTCGGGAGTGGATTTCAGATCAGATAAAAGTGAATCTCACTTGAAAATAGAGCTTTGTATTAGAGCCTTTTGTTTTTAGTGTTTTTATTATAGATTTGCAATCTCAATCTTAAAATATTTTTGCGATTTTATTTGTACCAGAAATTTATTATCTCAATAAATTAAGGGAAGCTTTGATATCTAATATTTTGGACAATAGGATTTATTGTAAAGGTAAGATAGTAAGGCGGCAAGTTGTTTCAATTAAGGGAATAGGTTATAACTAACGGTAGATATCCACCATTAATAACTAATGGTGGATATGGGTTTAAATTGCATATTCCGGGAGTGGATTTCAGATCAGATAAAAGTGAATCTCACTTGAAAATAGAGCTTTGTATTAGAGCCTTTTGTTTTTAGTGATTTTATTATAGGTTTGCAATCTCAATCGTAAAATATTTTTGCGATTTTATTTGTACCAGAAATTTATTATCTCAATAAATTAAGGGAAGCTTTGATATCTAATATTTTGGACAATAGGATTTATTGTAAAGATAAGATAATCAGGCGGCAAGTTGTTTCAATTAAGGGAATTGGTTTTAAAGAAAAACTTATCAGTGCCGATATATAGTTCCCCGGACTACTATTAAGGTGTATGATAAATACTTAAGGAAATGTAACAAAGGTTAATAAGTGTTTCAAACGTTATTCTTAACACTTTGCGTGCTGGCAACGTATTTTTACGTTTTTAGCAGTCTGTCACTGGAGCACGGATCACGTAAAAATACGTATTTAGTAGATTTGTGGTGGATACCCGCTAACCACCACACATCTACTAAATATGCGTAAATATATGTATGTGCGACATTATATGCGTGTTGTTTGAGTTGCTATGAAACGCTTTGCATTCCACAAATTATGATTGTCGAGTTACTCTCTCTTTTGTTGCATTATTTCGTCTTCAATCGAATTCCTAGATCCAGAACGTACAAGTCATGTTTTGTCAATTTGAAGCTTTGTTTTTCTTACTGTTGAATACAAAATTGATAAAATGAGCCGTTGTGAGAAAGATAGTGATGAAGAAATATGGGCTGACAAATTATGGAACTTTAATTTTAAAAATCGTTTATTTTTGTGATTTCATGAAATAATTGTTTTTTTTTTTTTGTTGTTAAATAATCATACAGTATATATTAAAGTGTAAAATAAAAAAAAAAGTTTCGTTCATAAAAACAAAGTAGTTTTCAATTTACTGCGATTTTTCTGAATAACTAAACTTTCGCGCGATTCATGAAAAAACGTCCGCTGCATGCGTAAGTTGGCGGGGAAATATATCCGCATGCCAAGTGTTAATTTATATTTTTGTATTTGTATTAGAAATGTATTACTTCAACGTAAGAAATTAAGGGAAGCTATTATATTTAATATTTTAAGTGGTACGATTTCCTGTGAAGAACAGAAAATTAGGCAGAAGTAACTAATTTTTTCATTTGCTGGAAAACCACTATTCAGTCCTGAAAATCCTGAATGTTGGCTTTTCTTAAAAAAATTAATTTTAAGTTTAAAATGAAATATAAAGTTAAAAAAGATTGCATATATTATATATACACATAGTTTTTATATAATTTCTTTTAATATAAAATAGACACTTTTATGACTCTTTTCCTCAAAATTACCCGATCTTTAAGGAGTTAAAAGCCTATTCCAAACGGCTATAAATATCAATCTCACCAGAGGTATTGAAACTCTGGAATCAGGGACCAGCCCCTTATCTATTCAACCATGTTCGGCAGCTTTCTTATAGGAATAAAATATAAAGCAATTTCCCCCAATGATTAAATTTTCGTATGTTCTCGATCTTATCTACTGTGTTGAATAATAAATTCATTAGTTTATGGGCATTAACAATACGTTTTATTCTAATAACTGTATTATACTATAAATGCATAGTAGAAATAAAATGAGCATATTAAACTTCCTACAGATGCATAATTTTTTCCTCTATTTCCCTTCGAATGCCAGAAAAAAAAATAAAAACTCGAAAAGAAACGTAGCATTGTATACTCTTTCCTTTGCGTAGTAACATTCCAGACATGTTAATATTTCTGATGCAATTTTGACAAACTCATAACATTTTTACATTGTTATGCAAAAGCGGAATACATATGAAAGGCAAAAAATATTTCATATCGGGACTAGGGCGTTTGTGTTTGTAAGGCTTAAAAGACATGAATTGCGAAGAAAACAAGATACGCAGAAGCAAATATATTCATAAGCGCAAAAAAAAAAAAAGAGGAAAGAAAAAAAAACTTGAGACCATGTTTTAATATATTTCCCACAAAAGCCGTCACTTAGGTTATATTCTTGAGATCCCGCTGTTCAACTATTCAGAGGCGACTTTTAAAAAGCCATAGAAAGAATTGAAAGGTATAGATCCAGATGAGGCACAGATGAAACTGAAATGAAATGCTCTGTAAAAGATACTTTCGGAGCCGAGAGAGATACGAAAGCAGAGCTCAGGAGAAGGAATAATGTGTTCTGACAGCGCACACTGCCGCAAGACGTTAAAAAAGCGAATCGAATTTTCGAGATAAAGTTCTTATTGAGTCAGCAAGTATCTGGAGGAAGGAACAATGGGACCCGTGATAAAATCCTGGCGCGAACTTTCCAGGATGCTTTTATAAGCCGGAAGATTTATTTTAAATGTGATAGCAGCAGAATGTCGGGAAAAGACAACCTTAAACTCAATTTCTTCTCTTTTCCCGCATTTACTTTCCCCTTTAGCAAATAATAACAAAAAAAAAGTCTTTTATTTGGAAAAAATAAAACTCCGAATTTCTTTTAAAGGAGGAGCGTGTGATAAGTAACTTTACTGTTTAAAGCTTGGAAGTGATACAGGGCAGCTTGAAAAAAAAAAGTAGATATCTGTTAAGGGAATTCCTTTTTAACTTTTAAAATGCATTTAAGGAGGAGAATTTCTATTCGTTGCATGTTTCAGAATGTTTAATGAAGATAAACATTTTTATAAATTACTTAAGAAAAGAGTTTAGATTAATATTTCTTATAACTTCTAAAAATAATTTTTGACAAAAAATGAAAGATTGAATATTATAATACTGTACAAATAACTATATAATTAAACTAAGCATAAATTAATTTTAGGCACGGTGATTGTACCCATCTAGACGAGCAAGTTTTATGGAACGCAAGAACGTGTCACGAATTCTCGTTACATTAAATTCCCAGTTACAGACTTATCTACTACCGTGAGAAAAATCGGCATATGGTAGAAATAGTGAACGCGCCTTTTGTGAGCATTTGAACTGAGCTCATCTTTACCTTGTGACAGGACGTTGTTTCGCGCAAAATAGGATGCTGAATAGAGGATTGTGAACTTCTAGAACCATCTCAATAATTCTGTTTGAGAAATTCATTAGGATGCTGGTGAAGTGTTTCCAGTGTCGGTTTCAATGGCATCCCGGAGAGAGAGTCTCGCATGACAGAAACCCTCTATATTGTAAGGGAAGCAGCTATATTTTCTTTCCTTGTTCTCCAAAGGTTTGTCCAGAGATATCGATTAATGATGTGTTATAGATCACAGAGATTGATTTCGATTACTGAGAACTCCCATGACTTCCTTAGAACCTGGATTACACCTGTCCGGCTAGCAGTTCAACAAAGCGTTTCTTCACCACGGCATCAACAAAGTGTCTGATCAGATGAGATGGAAATTTGCGGGCTGACTATGGTATAAAAAGACTGGAGTTCAAGACCCAGGGGGATTTTTTGACCGATCGAGTCTCCTGTGAACTCATCGGCTGATAGCGTTGGGAGAGAGACTGAGAGTGTCCTCCCCCTTTTTCCTCTCCGAACGATTAGGAAGCTGATTCCTGTAACGATCATCATTTCATTGTGGATAACATCGCTTCATCTGTGTCTTCATCATAACTTTAGCATTTTGTGTTTCTAATAAAGATCTTTAGTCTGTACATAGGTCTCCGCTATCCCTTTTCCAGATCACTTAGAGTCGAGTACGCTGCAACGCCCTCCGCTCTGACAAGCAAAAAAGTGAAGCAGGTCGAAACTCGAAACGCATCGAGCATGAACAAGTAACGTCCGGTGCCAGTAGATGTGCAATGAGGTATGCACGCAGACGGCAAAATTTCTAGGGAATATGTATTAGGTATATGCATTGCATTGATAGGGGATAGCCAAATACTACCTTGTACGCAGGAACAAGGGGGCGGCCAAATACTACCTTGCACGCAGGCGGCTAACAACCCAGAAACAATCCTGGATCATCGCAAGTCATCGTCTCTGATGTCATTTTGTACCTAACTACGTTTACTGCAAGCCGTACTACTTCTCATCTCCAGAGACACAAGGCCTATGCACGATGAAGTCCCAGTACATTTTCCCAGAATGTAGATTGCCTTCCTCGCTCATCAAAATTCAACCCACTGGACATTTTCCATTAAAGGCACACTGAATATTTAGAGCACGAGATGCCTGTGGACTTGGTGGATTTCGTAGAGAGACTCGTTGATGCCACAAGCGTTATTAAAACAAGACTATAAATCCTGTACCAT
Organism: Pardosa pseudoannulata; assembly: GCA_032207245.1. NCBI lineage: Eukaryota > Metazoa > Arthropoda > Arachnida > Araneae > Lycosidae > Pardosa > Pardosa pseudoannulata. The sequence continues at coordinate 111,593,182 of CM063511.1, forward strand.
GGTAATAATTGCTAGTATGAATGGGTATTATCACCCTTCATTTTGTATAAGAAACTTAGACTTTCCCTGTTTATATATACAATGATATTTTAACCAAACTAACAAATTTATTATTATATTATAAAAGATATATGTATAGAACCAACAGAAAAATATATCTTTTTAAAAGGTTCTCATTTTATGACAATCTTTAAAAAATCTTGTTTCTCATAAAGATGAATCATAACTGCATTTATTACATACTTAACTGCATTCCGAACCGTTAGAAATCTTTGTGATAATAATAACATTTGAACCAGAATACTATGGTTCTCTACACGTCAACGTTTCAGGTCTTTTACTATCCTTAAATTGTAGAGAAAAATGTTCAAAAAATTAGAAAAAGTAATTATAGTACATAAAGTTAAATATATAAGAAATATCAGGATAGCATAATGTCTGTGTGCCAAATTAGGGTAAAACTAGAAAACAAAGCCTAAGAGATTAAAAAACAAAATTAAGAATAGTTATAATTAAAGAACTGTTTCATAACCCAAAATAAGTTACATTGCGAAGATAAGTGAATTTAAAATTTATTTTGGCTCTGTAGTCTGTCAGGACCATTTCCGAAATTTGCCTACTTTTGTTCTGCAGAAAAAGAGAGGTTGGGTTGGGTTGATTTGGTGTGGAACGCTATGGTCTACTGTTTTACTCGAGGTGTAATGAGGCCTGGATCTACTGATTAACGCCGATTCCTAACGGCTGCGAACATCCATGCCGTCATTGGGAATCGAATCTGCGAACTCCGCTACCGAAGAGCAGAGTTCTATTATTCAGCCATCGTTCGGCAAGAGAGAGAGAGAAAATTGAAACACAAATAAATGTTTTATTATTAATTTTTTTTACACTTTTATCTGTAAATACTGACTGCTTCTTAGTTTTTGAAAACATTTGTATTGTTAGCTAAGTTACAAATTGTGTAAACTAGCCAATTTCATAATGTTTTCGCTTGAATGCTGAATACGTAACTTGTCTATTACTACGCAACTAGTAACGTATTTGACTTTCAACTTGAAAGGGACAAGCAGTTTTACCTCAACTCATATTTTTAAAGTTTTATAACTCATAATTTTTTTAAAGTCATCAATACTACAAATACAGTATAGTCTTTTTTATGCAATATTTTGATCAAATTAAACGATAAACATCGATATGCTTCATTTTTTCTCTTTTTTTCCTTTGAAACAACAAATGTCAGCAAATTTAGAAAATTGCTCAACAGTATTTTGCTATTGAGATTTACTTAATTTTTGTCTAAATCGCGTTACCTTTTACTCTTACAATTTCACTCCATCGAAAATATTTCAAAACACAGAAGAAATATCTAAAATACTCTTCTAGAATTCCCCTTTTAAAAAATTCAAAATGAAAACCATAACTGTGAGCTAAAAGTTCCGTTATCCATCATAAATCAGCCACAAACATAGCTTGGAGAGCAGGATGTCGAAATAGCCTCATTTGGGAAGACCAAGGGAGCTTTATTTCACGCTCCTTCCAAACAGTCTATGAAAAGGAAAAGTGACAAATGCTACCATTTAGGCCACACATCTCTTCCTAACGGGCGAGTTTTGGCAATCCGAGGCGGAAATTTGAGGTTTAAATACATTTGCGTCGCAGTACCAAAAGAATACCTGTCATCCGTTTCCAATGTCGGTCGCAATAAATTCACGATGGATGGTTTGCTTCCGATTGGTTAACTGGTAAGAAGCAAAAGAAGGATATCTTCTTTTCATTGTATTTTCTTACACTTTTAAAAAGATATGAATAAAGTTACTTACTGGATTATTTTCGTATTTTTACCCTTGAACCCAAATTTGAGGAAATTAAAGATACATAAGAATGAAGTTTAAAAAATTTATTTGAATTTTAACACATGGGAAATTTTGAAAAGGCAAAGTTGGGGTACTGAGGAAATTATATAGAATAAGTTTTATTTATATAATTTTATTACATTAATTTAACATATACGCTGTGTACCAATAAGTATGTGGACACCTATGGAAATGACGATATCTGCGATCCTGAGGTACGTCACGCCCTCCGCCAATATACGTCGTGTAGGAAACAGCATCCGCATAGTCGCATGCAAGATGCCGCACAGTTGGGAGCTCTCTGATTTCGAGAAAGGTATAATTATCGGGTATCACAAATGTGGTCGATCCTTAAGGGACATGTCTACTTCAAGCCGAGTGGAAGACAATACTACTAGATTAAATACAAAGACTTGTGGAAAATATGCCCCGGAGGGTTCAAACTGTAATTGCCTCTCGTGGAGGCTCTACCAACTATTGATTTTGAATAAAGTTAGTTTTTCTTTTCTATCAAAGGTGTCCAAATACTTATTGGTAGACAGTGTATAAAAATAATTTGACCGGATGACAATAATATGGTCAAAGTTTCTGTATGAGACTGGTCAGCCTTCCCTACTCGTGGAATGTCAAACAATTGATGCGTTCAAACTCCATTTGACTGGCAATAGCACCTATTAGTTCATTTCAATCCACCACAGAGCAGAATATTCTGCTAATTATACATAACATATAAGAACATATGATAACATGCCTTTTCAAGCAAATAAAAATAGCAACTTAATATATCTGCATTTACATTCATATGTTCATAGGATTAGCTTTGTTATTTAGCTTTTATTCCAATGTTTAGTTATAGCTATTTTGTATACTGACGGAATCTTTTTTGTGTTTAAATTACACACAACCGTAAATAATCACCGCATCGCAAGAGAGAATTTAGATTCCCAAGCATTTTGGTCTACCATCTTGTTTAACGTTAGAGTGCGGCGAAGCGCTATCGCGTTACGCTTGTTTTATACCGAAAATGCGTAGAGGCTCCTGTTGGTTAGTGTAATTTTCGCATCTATTGAGAGCAGTTGAATTCATATCAATCGCAGTTTGTATTAATTTTACTCAATTGTGATTTTTAATAATATAAGAATTAAAATAAAATACAGTGGTAAGTAATAATGCAGTAGAGCCGTGGATTGTGGTACGGTAGACAAAATGAGCGTGTTTTATTTATTTATATATTTATTTGTAGTAAAAAAAACTTTCCGCTGCTGTATGGACATTAGAAACTGTTTTCACTTTCTCAACAAGTGTTATACTGATCATTATTGATGCTACAGAGGAGGAATGGTTAGCAAGCAAAAATGCCACGGGAAGACTACCAATAAGTACAAAGTTTTCTTTAGAAAAATTGCCTGGGCGAAACTTGCGACAATGTGATGTATGCAGTAAAAAAAAAAAAAAAATGGTAATGGAATTAAACGATCCAACTTAATTTGCGCTATATGTAAAAAAGGAATGCACTGAATTTATGCAGCAAAACATTCTTGTAATAAGTGAGAATAAGGAATATTTTTGTTGGTAAAAATTACTTGTGACATAATAATTAGTGTTAATTATAACCTTTTCTATCGTTCTCCAAAAAATTTACTAAGCATTTAATTCCGCACTATTAACATATACATAAGAAAACTCTTCAGCACTCAAACGGTTAAAGACTGGTTTTTTTTTTCTTTGGAATTTATATTCAATGTGCCTATGAGAACGGCATAGTGACAATAATTAAAGATTCTATAATTCAACTTACCTCATATGATCGATGAGAAACACAAATTCAATGATTGCCTATGAGATGTACTTTGGAACAGGAAATATTATGTATACCCGACTTGGGCATATCTTTTCTCACAAACAATATTACATCTGTCCTGTTTTCGAATACATCGACATATTGTTCTTAACCCCTTCCGGTAAAATGACGAGTCTAGCTCGTCATTAGTTTTTCATTCCATACCTCACAATGACGAGCTACACTCGTCATGCGATTAAAGTTACTGTTAAATATGATAATTAATTTAGTTTAAAATTTCTAGTGTACTGAATTTGGCAACACTTTTATCACTTGTGAAAATCACAAGTCACTATTGCATATTGTTTACTTGGTACAAGTCATTGCCAAATTAATGAGTCGGAATAAAAGAAAATCTACTAAGAAATGCCGTGTGTGTTACAAGAATCAAATTAAAAGTGAGACTACTTGGCGGTGTAAACAATTAAGAATTCCTTTGCACTTTGTTTTGAAAAGTACCACTAGCTTGAAGACTATTATCTGTATCTTATTAATGTTTTGCTTTGATATTTTCTTAATTTTACTGTTTCTGATATTATTTAACACTATGTAAAAAGTGGATTTTAATTAAGAATATGTAAGAATTGTAAAATGAAACAAGTTTTTTAAATAAAAATTAAATGGTTATTTCATGCACAGTTTTTCATTATTAAATCATACCGGAAGGGGCTAACTCTAGACTATTACTCAGTACTCAAATTCTACAACAATTTAACGTTACCTCATGAATGCCGTTAATTGTCGAATGCACAACTGACAAAAAAACTCACCAAGTTAAAATTATAAGAATAAAAATTCGGTGCTTGAAATCAAAGCATTTGCAATGCATACAATCAGTCTCGAATAGTGGAAAATCAGTTTTCATTATGTGTCATTACATTAAAATCATCTGGTAATGAAATCTACACTATCAGAAATGCCAACTAATCTACAAAAAATATTTATATAATGGCATACATAAATATGTTTAATAGATTATAAATATTTATAAAATATAGCAACAAACAGAAACTTCCCATATTTTCTCTAGAATTCATGGTTTTAGATGCAAAATTCAAAAGAAATAAAATTGGAGAAAATTTTGAGAAGCATGCAAAATACATTTATGATCTGCAAAAACAAACGTATTTAAAAAGCTCTATATTGCTTTTCGAGCACATGTTTACAATAACAGTGACCAAACGTTTTGAAACATTACTTCCTAAATCTTTTTTTTTCAGCATTTGACCTTCCTGTTATCTCTACTACTTTTTGTTGTTTAATGTCCCGTTCAACATAATTATGATATATATCATAAAGCAGAGAATCATAAATCTTGGAAAAAAAAGCTGTTTCGAAGAAAAACATATGAAATAAAGTGAGACAGAAATAAAGTTGCCTCTTTGAGCACATTAGGTTCTAATCAACACAATTAGATTACTAGAAATGAATGTCTATGAACGAGATTAATGGTAAATCAGATTTAAATAAATTTCTGGGGAAAAGTCATTACTTACTTCTAGAACTAAGTCAGTATTATAGATTATGAACTCATTCACTATAAAATAGTCTTGTAATCTTTAATTATGCTAAAGGAAATGTTAATAACCAGTAGCCAAAGAAATATAATGTAATGTTAATGTTTAAAAATAATTAAAAACTGCTAGAAACGTATTAACGAAAGACGAATAGACGTAATAAAATAATTTATAACACAAGAAACTAAAATTTAACTATATACAAGAAATAAATCCTGTTTGATCATATATTGTCAAAAGTTTTGAAAGAGATTTTTTCTCTTTTTCACATAAACATAGTTTTCGCTTTAAATTTTTCCTTCATGTTGAGACTTTTTAAGTTTCGATATAAATAAAGTTATATAAGTGCTTTTTTTATGTACAGTCAGACATATCATTAACATTTCAATTCATTTTAAGGGAAAATTTGTAAAATAAGGAAGAATTCTCCTTTTAACCTATATTGTACCACACCAACTAAATATTTCTGTAAATTATTAAAACTTAATCCATATCATTAATATGGTGTAATTAAGTATATAAAAATAAATTTTTGAAAAATATTTTTAATTTTTTATGTAATTGGCTGTCCTATAAGAAGGACAACGGTCCATTACACTACTAAAACTTAACAAATATCACTTACATTGCATTAGGCTGATTCATAGATGAAATTTGGTTGGAAAAATAAAACAAAGTCCAACATTAATTTTGATTTTGTAGGTTTTTTTGCAGTTATTGAACTGGCAGTGAGAGAGTAGTTTATCTTGCAAAAAATCTCCAGTTTTTCTAATAAATAGACATCTATTATTGTTGTGTCCATTGTGAACAGGTGTTTGAACTGGTTTTCATTGAAAGATAAGAAAA
>CM063511.1:111604234-111659234 GCA_032207245.1 Pardosa pseudoannulata
TAAACAGTTGGACGTATTGCAAAAGCTTGGTTAATTTTTTTTTCTCAGTGATAGAGTCTCTTGGTTTATCGTAGTGAGAAGTAGCAGTGTTTGGGATTTGTGTAAATTATTTAACACCTAAAATAATTATAGTTAAATCACATTGTAAATTTTAAAATATGTGCCGTCACATTTGTGTAAAAACTTACACAAATCGCATGAGCTCAGTTAATTTTCTTTTTCAGTGACAGAGTTCCTTGGTTTACAGTCATGAGAAATGGGGGAGGTTGGAATTTGTGTAAGTTTAATAGAAGTAAATAAAGAGTTCAACTTTTAATACTTTTTCTTGCTCATATTCCTTTTTAAATAATGTTTGTTATAGATGTGTAAAATTAATTAACACCTGAAATAGTAATAATATTATCTCACTGTAAATTTTTGTTTTGTTTAAAATTTACATCGTAAATTTTAAAATGCGTGCTGTCACATTTGTGTAAAAGATTCAACATGCTTTTAAAGTTTAATAAATTTTTTTCTCAGTGAAAGAATACCTTGTTTTTCCAAAGTAACAATTGGCAGCATATGTTTATGATAAGAAAACAAAATGTTCAGCTTTTAATAAATTCTCTTATCCATTTTTAAATAAAGGTTATATACATGAAAATTATTTAATACATGAGATAGTAAAAATATTTAAAGTATACTGTAAATTTTAAAATCTTTGTCTTGTCCCGTTTGTGTAAAATTTTCGACTTCTTGAATGTCTAATTACTTCTCAGTGAAACAGTTCTCATTGTCGACAGAGAGTGGGGTGAGAATAATAGAAGAAATCGGTTAAACCTTCAATATCTTTTTTTAGCAAAAATAAAAATTAAAAAAGTCTATAATATTTCATTTCTTCCTAATTTTAGAAGTGAACAACACAACATTGTTTTTCCACCTCCTAAAAACCTAAAAAATTTGAAACATCAAAAAGTGTTCCTCAATTTCGTTGTTATAGTACAGTTTTTATACCTTAGTTCGCTTTCAATCAATTGAACTACTGAAGCGTGAAGTCCTTAAAGACTTTACTAAAAAATTCCTTAATAGATTAAAATTTTTCAAGATGCAAAAAAGGATGTTAACTTTTTCCAACAACTAATTTTTATAATGGGGAACCTTAAACTGTAAGCGAACATTTTTTTTTTAAATCTTCTTTTCATACCTTAAAGCTTACTACGTACGCTTATTAATAATGCATAGCCTTTTGGCGAAATTAGTAAACATTACTACGGTTGAAGCAACCAATCTCTCAACGAGAACGGTATAGGATAAGCTTATTTGGAAATTATAATTAAGATGCCTTCAAACGAATGAAAAATTATTTAGTGACATACAGTAACTAATCATCTTTTTTTAATTCTTTTTTAGATTATCACTCACATTTCATTCAGTATCTATTTGTGGATGAATATGCAATATACCAAAATACTGAAGATATATTATTGAATGATTTATTATTGTTTCAAACTAATACTATTATTACACGGATATTGAGATTTACAGACTACTAAATATAACTTATTCACGGCTTTCATTAAGTGAATTATACGATTTTCTATCATAAAATCGCATTTGACAATTTTGTATATCTTACAATAACCTTTTGAAAAAATATATGATTAGATATATGAGATAAAAACTTTTTTTTATTTTGTAAGGGAACTTAATACACGATACAAAAAATGCTAATAAAATATGAACTTCGCAAATATGAAATAACAAAGCAGTATTGGGTATACATTTCTGACCTAGCATTGTTATATGATTCAGAGTCTTCTAGGTCTTTCTAAACCCTCTACATGTTTGTAGTTCTGGCACTTACTCTTTCCATAATGCTATCCCCCTGTATGTGTCAATGTGTGTTAAATTATTAAAATAAATTCTAAAATAACCATTTTCTTCAATTTTAATTCCATATTGTACTATAAAAAAGCCTTAATCCAAGAGTAATTACTTTTTTTTCCAGAATAAAATATTTAACTTGTAGTTCAATTATTTTTCCATGCAGTTGTTATGAAACCCGTACAACTCGGACCAAGTTCCGAGTTATACTGGTGATGGAAGTACCAGTAGATGGAAGATGGAAGTACATCTTTAACTTGTATTTCCTCCCTTGTTATTCCATGTAGTCATATGAAAACAATACGACTCGGACCCTAAAGTCCGAGTTATACTGGTTATGGAAGTACCGTAGATAGAAGCAAATCTTTAACTAGTAGTTCTTCCATTATTTTTCCATGCCGATGTTATGAAACCATACTGGTGAGGGGAAATACCAGTAGATGGAAGTAAATCTTTAACTTGTTCTTCCCTTATTTTTCCATGCAGTTATGAAACCAGTATGTTTCGGACCAAGGTCCGAGTCTAATTGGTTTCAAAACAAGCACAACCTAACGTAACCGTAATTTATGTTACTTGTAATATTATTTCAAGTAGCACCCTAACGCAACCGTCTTTATGCTTCATCTGGGCATATCAAAGAATAAAAAGTTTTGGAACAAGCAATTACTCATAAGCAAATCTGCGTTTGTCTCAATTTGGGGCAGTAAATATATATATCTTGGAACTTGCTGTAAAGATGTTGCTAGATTGTGCTCAGAGTGCCAAAATGGTAAAATAAAACGCAATTTTGAGAAGGACTTCTGCCTCGACTGATTCCTTAAAATTGAAAAAGACTTAATGCCAATTTGTGACTGTCGAAACTTACCGAATCTAACCTCTTCAAAACAAATATGGACTCAATTTTCTCCATTAATCATATGTTTATGAAAAATTCGCTATTTCTGACAGCCAGCGATAAAAAGAAGGAAAACATACATACGTATAAAGATGTCGATTTTTTAAAAATTCATTGTAAGTACTGTTAATACCTAATTTTCTGCACTGATTATAGAAAAAAATATCTGGACGGGAGGGGGTTCAGGACAGCTTTCAAAAGCCAAGATGGACTATTTATATACACACACATTTATAAATACATACATACTCATACATACTCTTGCATACATATATATACACACACACACATATATATATATAAATATATATATATATATATATATAATATATATATATACATATATATATATATATATAAATATATATATATATATATATATAATATATATATATACATATATATGCATACATACATACATATACATATATACATACATATACGTACATACACATACATATACATACATACATACATATACGTACATACACATACATACATACATATACACACATGCACACATATATACAATTACGCATATATACATATATACAAACGCGCAAGCGTGTGTGAAACAGAAATTGAGAGTAGTTTAGATGTTTTTATAAAATAAGCAAAAAGTTGCGGAATGTATAAATGTGTTAGAACTTATATTTTATCTGTCTTCTTACTCTCAAAGTAATATAACTACAATTATATACACTATTAAGAATGAATGTAAAATCCTAAAAAAATAGCGACAGCAGCATTGTAACCTAAGGGGATATGATTATAAACTACAAGGATAAATTACACGAATATTTATTAGGAAATTTTATCAAGAAAAGAATCAGCGGCGATTGATAATTAATAAAGGTGGCATAATATGCAAAATACCTTTAGGATTACTTGTAATCAGTATTCAAGTGAAAACTTTAAAGAAAAGAAAACTGAAAATTATGTAAATTGCATTAATATTTGATTATAATCAATGAAGAGACAAAAGATTGATTAACTTTATTTATGGTATAGAATAATTATTTAAGTAAGAATAATGGAAATTACTTGTAGTCATTTTCTCGAGAAAAATATCAAGCTTTGTGAAATTAGAACACTTGTGATAAAATTAAAAGCAAGAAATATAATATGTTGTTAAAATGTAGTGTTGCATGTTTCACATCGTTTATTAAATTTGGTAGTATTTTTGAGTAAAAATGTAAGAGAAAATTATTTTTCTTATTTAATCTAGGATAAATTTTAAAAACTGTTTATCTATGCAAGAAACTATAATGTTGAAAATACCCATATATATATATATATATATATATATATATATATATATATATATATATATATATATATATTATATACATATATATATGTATGTATGTATGTATATATATACATATATATATATGTATGTATGTATGTATATATATACATATATATACACACATATACATATAAGTATACATATATATATATATATATACATAAATAAATATACATACACATACATAAATATACATATATATGCATACATATACATATTTACGTACATACATATACACATATATACATACACACACATATATACAAACACTCACGCGGGTGTGTGAAAGAGAAATTGAGAGAAATTTAGATGTTTTTTTAAAATATACGCAAAAAGTTGCGAGATATAAATATGTTACAACTTATATTTCATCTATCTTCTTACTCTCAAAGTAATATAACTACAATTTTTTTATAACTACATTTGAAGGTGAATTGTTGATTTTTATTACAAACTACTTTTTCTTGTATTTTGGCTTTAAGTAACTCAGTCAGGTTTTAATTCAGTAGCTATACATTAGACTATTTTCTTTCGTTATTTCAATGCACTCATGGTAAATGTCTACATTTACTCAAATAAATGAAATGTTTTATGCATTTTTTAAAGTTATGGAGCATTGCTGCTAGCTACCTAATAATATAATAAATTTAAACTTCTTATTCATTTAACTTTTAATAATTTTTTTTAATTTCGTGCTCCCTATTTCTCCAAAGCTCTCAACACTCATCTCGTCGAACGATGACCAAATGAATAGGCTGCTGTTTTTTGGTATCGATTTTTATGGGTTAGACACCTACTATGGCATAGATGTTTGTAGACGTTCGGAATAGGCTTCAAGCAGTAGGTCCCGGTCTCGTTAACCCTCGTGTTGCAAAAGGTAGACCGTAGTGCTCCCAACCAACCAACCATCTGCTAGCAGTATTATGCAGCTAGCGTATGCAGTGATTACACGCTGATTGTTGCTTGGAAGTGCTACGATCACTCACAGCGAGCCAAAATAAATGTGATCTTTCTACGGTGATTAATTTTATTTATTCTGTTTAAGGAAATATTAAGCTTGAAGATAATCCAAACGGCATTGTAATATGTTGTTTTTTCCCAGGATCACTGGAAGGCTTTCCCAGGATCTCCGGATGCGGTTTTTCTCCAAAGATCAAAGGTAGCCAGATGCGCAAGTAAAGTGCGCAGTAGACCGTATGGACGAATCCACGCACTTGACTCATTTAATGGCCGAACGTGTGGATGCAACCTGTAAACCATCGTTCAAAGTCACCATCAGGAAGTGGTGAACTATTGGCCATAGTGTGGAGGCTACATAAGAGATGATGAAACACCGTATTAGTTCATGGTGAGTAGAGAGCATTTCTCTCCGGAACTGGAATTCATATGTTCGTAACTGTTCGAAATCGACTTTAAACACTATGTTCCGGACTCATTAGACCTCATGAAGCAAAACAGTAGACCACAGGGTTCCAAACGAAATCAAAACAAAACCCTTAAAGATAAAAGAAAGGTACGCTAACAACCAATACGGTACAAATTATTTGCGTACTTATCCGGCAGTAGAGTGTAGCCCTCAAAACCAAACCAAAACCATTAAAAAGGGAAGAAAAATACGCTAACGAGCCATTCGGAACAAGTTATTAGTATACTAATCCATTAGTTTCTATATAAAAAATAACCATAATCTTCCTTAAAGTTACAGAGAAAACCAACGAGAAACGCAGAATACCTAATGCAATTAATTGGAACTCCCTATCAAACGAAATAGTTTTCCATTACGAATCAAAATAATGAGCACAATTAATCGCTGTAAAATAAATGTAAAATTAGTTTCAGTAACAAAATAAACCGTGGTTTGAATGACAGTCGTAATTACAGATTTTTACCTCGGTCAAATATGTTGCGGTAGTAGGGAAGATCATTAATAAAGCAATTTGCGTCCTTCCTCATTTTAAATAATCTATTAAACAACATATTGTTTTTAAATTATTCAAAAGATAATTTATAACTCTGGAGGTTTAACTCATTTTGCTCTTTACGAGTTTACAAGAACATAAATAATTAATATGAACAGTCAAAATAAATACTTTAGTAGTTTAGTAGAATTATTAAAGACCTACATGTCAATTAAACAATGATAATTTAATTGCAGTCAAATTAAAGTTGATGCTTTTTTGTGTAATACCTAATATTTTGCTATTAATTTTTTTTCTTTTGTTTCCTATGCATAATTTCGAAATTACTAATAAAGAGTGAATACTGCAATACTGTATATGAATAACATCATTACAATAATTAGTTTCATTGCTGATGAGCAGAGCTCCATAACAAGTATGCTCGAACTCATGTGCGTTATACCAACTTTACCAAAAGTGTTCTCAGACAAAAAAAAAAAAAAAAAAAAAAAAAAAAAAAAAAAAAAAAAAAAAAAATTATTTCAAGACACAGTAATAGCTACATACATATATGAAAGAAAGAAACCAGATAGAAAGTCTATTAGATATTTTTACTAAACACTTTTATTTAATTTCATTTGGGTGTCAGTTAATATTTTAAAATACATTTTTAACTAGCCGAACGATGGCCGAATGGTAGTGCGCTGCTCTTTGGAATCGGAGTTTGCGGGTTCGAATCCCGCTGGGGGCATGGATGTTTGTAGTCATTCGGAATTGGCTTTAAGCTGTAGGTCCCGGTCTCATTAGCCCTCGTGTGCAAAACAGTAGACCGTAGCGCTCCAAACCAGACCAAACATTTTTAACTACCTTCCTGACTAACTAAAAATCGGAAATTTTGTACATAGGTTCAATTCCGATTACAATACAAAGTTCAATAAAAAAAATAGATTGGTGAAAAAAAGAATAAGTTTGATAAATGCGAAAAACTGTTCAGGGACTTTAAATCCCAATTGCAGTTATTTTGTACTAGTATCGCCCTCCATTTGCAAGCTCTGTAACTAAAAACTCAAATAAAACTTTTAAGCAGATTTTTATCATTTTTCTTGTTTAATAAAAGCAATTTTTTTCAAAAATACTTTTTCACACTTATAATTTTTTTTCTCTTTCAGCAACTTCAAATTTTATTTCTTCAGCTACGGTAGCTCAGTCGGTAAAGGCATCTAGCTCAATAACCGGAGTGTTCAAGGCTTACGTCAGCTAAAAATCCGCCATGTTCGTTAACCGAGGCTGGGGTACGTAAAATAGTTTCGAGATCGCAATGTCCTCCAAGTTCAAACGATAGCTCTGAATTTGGCAATCCAAGCCCAGGGGGTCTTCTGTTTTGTTCTAGCTTCTAAATTATGATAGTCCACTTTCCTGTAGCAATGTTACTCCAATCTGTATCATTCCTCAAGCACTATGTTCTCTTTGGGTAGTGCTAAATGAAAAACAGCTTAACAGCTGTGTCGGTTGAACGCTGGACGACTTTAGGGTAAGGTAGTGTCTATTTTTCCTGCTGCACTAGGAAAAAATCTTTAAAAATTGAAATTTTTAAACAATGTTTAGTACGTAATATTCCATGTCATACTTAAAATTGTGCCAAGTTTTCAAAACAAGAACCCAGTAAGGCAACTTGTAATTTTAACAATATTTCAAAAATAGCGAGAATAAAGCCATAAACATTACCTGAAAAAGCATTAATTTAAAAGGGAAACAAAAAAAAAATTTAATTGGCTTGATATTGTGTAGTCGCTACACCCCATTGGCTTCACAAAGATGTTTTGTTAAAGCCCAGGCGACTATCTACCTGGGTTTTTGACACTATATTACAAAGGGTTTTTGCTTAGATCACGCCTTGAGATGTCCGAAGTGATTGGAAGGTCGGACGCGACACCGAAATGTCAGACTGAGGCGCCACCGAAGGAACCAATCAGAGGCTACCAGGAGGCCGTGCGAGTTTTTCGCTGGAGCATCCCCAGGACAGAGACAAAGCCGTCTTAAGACCCTTAAGGGGTCTTAAGACGGCTTTGACAGAGAACGAACGGAGGTACCACTCGTGGCGGTTTTTTTTTTTTGGGGGGGGGAGGGGAGAGCTTTTTTCTAGTTTTGTGTATGACACAAGGAGACCCAGTTCTACCCTTGTACAACAGTATCTGTCGGCACCTGTCCGCAGATTGTTTTTTTTTAGGTTCGCCTTGAACCTGGGACTTTTAGGTCCGCACCAGCTCACCTGAGCCCTGTGAATTCCATTCGGAAAATTTGTATATAACTCAATTTTAATCAAAAATAAACGTTGTTATTGTTTCTAAGCTGTACGTCGTGTCATAACCACTTCGATACCCACACGCTACCCGAGGATCCCGTGACGTTACAATATTAACACTAAACATACCATCACTTAATACAAATCTATTTCTATCATAGTCAGTGAAATGGCCGGACTTTGTTTCCTGATTGAATGTATGAAATATAGATATTGGGAAGGAAATAAATAAACTTTATTATAATTAAACAAAATTGTACATTGTCAGTTTTTATGCATTACAAACACAAAGAATAAGAATTTTTAATTCATTTAAGTCTCGAATGGCACTATTTCCCCGTAAAAGAATTTGATGTATAAAAAACTGTTAATTTTCTTATTACTGTTTCCGAATACACGAATACATTACAAAGGTTGAAAAGTTTAAAAGTTACAGTTAACAAAAAGATGAATACCACTTTAAGTTGGATATATTTAGTCCATCAATCTAAAAAGAAGTTCCAAAGAAGTATTCAACCATGAAAATCTTCCCTTGAAAGAAAACATACAAAATCCATTGTGATGTGGTTTGATGCAACATTATTACACAACAATCCTTGCTAATGACTGTCTATGCATAACTTCTTATAAACAGCGCATAAATCTTTGAAAATAATGGATGAGAATCGAGAAATACTTTCGAAAGCTATTAATTCATGATCAAAACTTGCTATTATTGTTTTCTAAATGCAGGAATATGAAAAAAAAGAACGAAAAAAGCTTTAGTTCACGACAATTTGCATAAATTGTTGCTTTATTATGAGCACAGCTTTTGAAATTTTGAAAAGCGGGAAAGATTAAATAAAACCAAACAGAAGAAATCTGCATAATATTATTCAAGTCAGTAAATAGAATTTTCAGTTCACGGTAGAATATTTATCTTAACACAAGTCAATGGGGAAATATTATTTTTCCTGTCTTTAAATCGAAGTTAACTCAATAGGTTTTAGCAGATTCTCAAAGCTCAAATTAGAAAAAAAGTTCGAAAAATCTTAAACAGCGGAAAATTTTCCCATCAAGAATTATAAAGGCATTACCACTTTCGTTCCAAAAGAGTAAAAAATGAATCTTTAACAACAACTTCAAAGATAGAAAATAAGTTCAAATTCTCGGTAACACAAGGTATTTTTATTTTAACGAATCTAGGTTGTTTTATACGACTTTTCCAGAAAATATAGATTTTATAGGTTTTTCCAGAAACTCTAAGCTTTAAACTCTCTTTGAAACTAAAAGATATGATATTAAAAGAATGCTATTTAATGATGAACCATTAACCATTGACTCATTTCTGCCAAATACAAGAAATTTTTTTAACAATTTTTAATATGTCATATTTAGTTCTATATTCCAAGCATACTTAGTTTTCAAAACAAAAACCCAATAAGGAAACTTGTAATTTTAATGGTATGTTAAAAATGTCAAGGATAAATCAATAAAAATTACTCCAAAAGTATAAATTTAAATTGGAAAGTAAAAATATCAAATCGCATATTAATACATTGTATGCGGGACACGTACTAGTACCTTTTCTGACGATTGATACTTGAACGCGAGTCACCTACTAGTAGGGGTTAGTGTAACAACATGGTTTGTTTGTGGGTACAAAAATAATGGTATTTACAGGAAAACGAATCCGAATGTTCTTGTCTACTACATAGATTATGGGAAAATTTAGACAAATAAAAACTAGTTTTTACATCAGTCAATGCGGAACCACAGAAAAAATTAAAACTATATACTATTATTTCTATTTGATCTTTCATATTTACGATACTATTATAAATTTACCCACTAAAAAAATATTTTTTTGCTTACAAAAATCTTATGGTTGTTATTTATATATTTCTATTTATATATTTGTTTATATATTTCAATATAAAATAAGAAAAGTTGGTTAAAAAATTAAATAATTTTCAATCTATTGAGATTTAACTGAATAACTAAATTTACGCTCAAAATTCTGCTCCCTGTACATTTTTTCTGCGAAATGTACCCGCACACAAAATGGTAATAAAGATTAATATTGATGAATATC
This sequence comes from Pardosa pseudoannulata, assembly GCA_032207245.1. Classification (NCBI taxonomy): domain Eukaryota; kingdom Metazoa; phylum Arthropoda; class Arachnida; order Araneae; family Lycosidae; genus Pardosa; species Pardosa pseudoannulata. The sequence goes on from CM063511.1 coordinate 111,614,579, forward strand.
TTTAAATCTAAATTATCACGGAGTTAAAGATAAAAGACTAAGTATTGCTGTCTGTCCTCATTAGTGATGAGATATAACATCAGAAGTGTCATATCAGTTATCAAAAGTTTAAAAGAGAAAAGCTTCAAAAAAAAAAAAAAAAAAAAAAAAGAATTGGGATTGATTATATGTAATATGATGAAACACAAATACAATAATAGTCAATAAAGGTTTTGTTTAACCAAATGACTACGAATGGATGCACGGTAAATTCAAAATATTTCCCATAGCATTAGTTAAATGTGGAGTCAGTCATTAAAACATAAAAACACATGTTAAGCAAATATACATAACTACTGTATCCCATATGAGTTTTCCGTTAATATTTTGAGAATTTGAAAAACCTACCTGTAAAGCCATCCCGACAAATGCAAGTATATCCTCCTTCTTTACGAATACAAGTGCCGTTTCTACCACAGGGACTGGAATAGCAGAGGTTGACTTCTGTGTCGCATTCATACTTATGCTTCATGCCTAAAGTATAGAAAAAAAATCTGTTAGAAACCTAAATATTAAATGAAAACTATGTATAACTTATTGTATGTAAAATTGCCTTTAAATATTAAGTTCTACCGTTCCATATACGTCTGGTTTCAAAAGTTGCTTTCTTTTGTTACTTCGATACATTTTGCTGAGGTAAAATACTTTTCTCTTGTGTATTGTAATTGAATTTAAAGACTTCGTGCAAGAAAAGATAAGCATACTTTTCAATATGTATTTTACATAATAAAATATTGTATTGGAAATGGGTGGTCACGGAATATGAAACTTTTAGGGTTGCATTTTTTTCTTTTCAACTTATGGATGATTGTGTCTGAACTACTATTTTTAAAGGAAACACGAACCTAAATTCCTATTTTTTTAAACTTTAACAAAGCTCAAGCTATTTTTTAGCATCTTTTGAGTACAAACTGCTTCAAAAGGTCCAATCAACAAAAGATGGATCAAAATTTGTCAAGACATTTTGTTAATACGAAACAAATGAAATTAAAGTTTGTATAATAATATTTGTATAATAAATTGTATAAATAATATGAAAATTAGTTTAGACATTTAGACATTTAAGACAATTTTATTAATATGAAAAACAGACTATTTAAAAATATATTTATGTAATAATATCAACATCTAAGCTCTAAAGTCTATCCAAAATTATCCCATTTCCCCATTCTAGATCTTAATTTCTCCGGTTTATATTAATCCTATTTTCCCAGCCATCAAATTCAAATGAGGCTGTTTTTCATTCTTTCAGCTGAACCCCAAAATTCCTTCTTTGATTCTCGAAGCTAAAAATGATGATGCTGGCATTTTAATAAGGACGAAATAACTCCTCCCATAAAAAATCTATAGCGATCAGCAATAATAGTCATCTGGAACGTCACACTTTGGCAGATGTCTCTAATCAAAAGTTACTCTCTTTAAGCAATTAACTATTGTCTCAGCATTTTTCCACGACACTTCAACACCACTTGGTCCTCTCTCGCTGAAGATTGGAGTTGTAAGATCTATGCAAAGAGCATTCTGACACTGTCCGGTTCGGATGTCTCTTGATTTTGTCCTATTTTGATAAGATGAAATAAAAATTACGTTCGACCATTACGAATGATGTGTTTTTTCAGGACAGAAGTTTAACAGGACTCTTGGCAACCCAGTATGCCTGGGCTGAAGAAAATAATAGGGGTAATTTAAAGGGGTTTTACTTTATAAATGTGCATCTGGTTTGCCTATCGTTACATTTATAAACATTTTTGAATATAAATTACAAACTATAACGATCACAGATGAAATTTTTGCAAATAAATCAGACATAAAAATCGCGGACAAATTTTCTGTTTGAAATCATAAAAGAATTTTAGTACAAAAGAACACCTGGTTTAGAATGGAAAGACAAATATTACTAATAGGTACTTAGAACAATATATAAAAATTGTTTTTTTGGATGAATTGAAAGTTATTTAGCTCACGTATATGTACTCGTTTTAAAACGCCCACATCAACTCTAGTACGCGTGCGTCAACAAATTTAGAAAATTTAATAAAAAGACATCCCTACAGAAACTACAGCTTTTATGCCTTTTAAAAACACGTTTTGAACTTTAACACAATTGTCGAGTAGGAAAGCAATTTTTGAAAAAAAAAAAAAAAGAAAGGAAGAAAAAAGAGATTAAAAATAAAAGAGTGATAACCGCAGAGACAGAAAATCACGTAGTACGTAAGTGGATAAAAACAGGCACATTCATTTTCATCCATCATGCGTCGGAGTGCTCAATTTATCGATACAACAAACTTCAATTTTTCAGTACTCTCAGCGACCATAATGCAAATACAAGAGAAGTAACTATTTTATGGATCAACAGACAGGGTAAAAGTTTATTCACTGTTTTACCCACCCTCTTCGCGTCTTTGCACTTCCCTCTTAAAGCAAATAATCGAGTACTCATTGAATTTGGTGGGATGTCGCGGCAAAGTGCTTTTGTATCGATTGACAATCAGCCGATATCGAAATCGATGGAATTTTGATTTTTTTTCCCTTCAAAAAATCAGCTCGCGGGGGAATTAGGGAGGCTCGTGTTTAGATATTCAGTTTTTGTTTTGCTCTGGGAGTCATGTAAAACACCGAAAAATATTTAAAGTAGTAAATTATGTAAGAATTGTTGAGGTTGTTTTAAATGGGATTTCAGCAGTAGCGTACGCAGAATTTTTTTGAGGGGGGCGTTCATAATTTTCAAGGGGGGGTCATAATTCTAAAAAACAATAAACCGCATAATTTCTACTAAAATTTTTATGTTTGCCCTTTTGTCTGAGCTCAAAGAGGGTGGGTGGGTGTTAAACCCCTAAACACCCCCTTGCGTACGTCCCTGAATTTCAGTGCATTGCGCATTTTTAAACGTAGTTTGTTCATGAACTTAATGTAATTAGTAATAAATCGTGCGCATCCTTCTCTCGACTTTCTGGTACAAGATTCGTCATAAAAAAGAAAAGTAACTATTTTCTTTAATCATGTTTTCCTTCTTACTTTTACAAAACATATAAGATCACTGTCACATAAATAATACCCGTCTTTTAGCTAAGTTAACAGGTCCTTTTATGAACTTAAATAAATATGTGAATCGCCCGGGATTCACGAAGTGTAAGTAAATTGAAAGTAATACTAAAATTGATAGAAAGCTACGATTTTTGCACAATACACATATTTAAACATTTTTTTTTTCTAATAGTCAAAACGTACCCGAGTTATCGTGTTCACATATACACACAGACATAATTTCAAAAATGATATTTTCGGACTCCTAAATGTGAAAATCGATCAAAATTCCTTGGTTTTTGGATGTTTAAATACTCTCCCTGTACTACGTATATGTTAAAATGTTATAAAAAATATATGACTGTAAGTGAGAGCTATAACCTAAGTGGTATATAGTTTTAAATACCGTAGTCCTTCAATTACTCTTTTAAAGATTTTTTGATTACAAGTTCTAACCATATTTTACATTTGGAAATATAAAAAGTACATAAACTACTTCTGTAATTGACGAAATTTTACTTGGTATAATTCATAGTACATTAAAGTGAGCAATCAGAAGAATAATACAGGTTTACCTAGGGGATAAATCGGAGAAAATAGTTTAATAAACATTGCTGTTTGAAAAGCTCAATCATTTCTAAATGAAATTATCACTGTTTGTAAAACACAAACATGAACAAAACCAAACAGGACGTTTTGCAGTGACTTTCACGTAGTACATGCAGATATGAATAGTACATGTAGTGCATGCCAGTAGTACATGCAGATAGGGTTAACCCTCAAACCCTAAATGCATATTCGAACCATATTTGATCTTTGGAAATAAGTTCATATATGACCTTTGGTATAGAAAATATGTTTATATTTAATGATGAATTACTTGGTACAATTCATAGTACATTTAAAATGAAATGAAAATATTTAAAATGAAGAATAATTGAGGTTTAACAAAGGCATAAATCAAAGAAAATAGTTTAATAAACATTGCTGTATGAAAAGCTCAATCATTTCTAAATGAAATTATCACTGTTTGTAAAACACAAACATGAACAAAACCAAACAGGACGTTTTGCAGTGACTTTCACGTAGTACATGCAGATATGAATAGTACATGTAGTGCATGCCAGTAGTACATGCAGATAGGGTTAACCCTCAAACCCTAAATGCATATTCGAACCATATTTGATCTTTGGAAATAAGTCTATATGACCTTTGGTATAGAAAATATGTTTATATTTAATGATGAATTACTTGGTACAATTCATAGTACATTTAAAATGAGATGAAAATATTTAAAATGAAGAATAACTGAGGTTTAACAAAGGCATAAATCAAAGAAACCCCTATTTAAAATGAAGAATAATGGAGGTTTAACAAAGGCATAAATCAAAGAAACCCCTTAGCAGCTAACCACATTTGTACTATTGATGTTTTGCAGTGACTTATACATAATACATGCAGATACGAGTAGTACACGAAGTGCCTGCCAGTAGTACATGCAGATAGGGTTAACCCTCTAACCCTAGATGTATGTTCGAACCATATTTGACCTTTGGAAATAGGTCCATATATGAACTTTTGTATAGAAAATACGTTTATAATTGATGATTAATTACTTGGTACAATTCATAGTACATTTAAAATGAGATGAAAATATTTAAAATGAAGAATAATAGAGGTTTAACAAAGGCATAAATCAAAGAAACCCCTTAGCAGCTAACCACATTTGTACTATCAATAAAAGAAACTAAATAAAAGTTTTACAAAAATGTTGTTACTCTTCATTAGTTTTATTATTACTATACACAATGTGGACTAAAGAAAGCTGCATAATAATATGTATATTAGGTTGTACCTATTTTATAGAAATGTATATATATAATTATAGTTTATTTTTACTTTTTTATATTTTATCCATCGGACAGTTAGCCACCTCTTTTATAATTAGTGGTTTTTAAAATACGTAGCAAATTTAGTCCGCCGTCTTAACACTAAACATACCATATAACGGGTCAAATGACCCATAAGGTTTATGTAAAAAATGCGATGGGAAATGAATTAAAAATTCTTATTCTTTGTGTTTGCAATACATAAAAATTGACAATATACAATTTTGTTTAGTTATAATAAAGTTTATTTGTCTATTTCCTTCCAATTTTCATATTTCATACATTTATAATCAGAAAAAAGTCCGGTCATTTGACCAGCTATGGTAGAAATAGGTATGTATTAAGTGTTGGTACGTTTAGTGTTAAGATATTAGCACTAAGAAAATATAATTTTCTTCGATAGTAAGATAAATGTGACAGGTGAGGAATATCATACAGAATTAACCCATTAACGCCCAGCGTCCTCATTTGAGGACAGTCAAAAAATGGCTTGTAGAGTTTTTGTTTTCTTGAAACGATTCTTCCTTTTTAATAAAAATAGATATTAATCTTATGAATAATCTCCCAAGTTTTCAAATATGATCTTATCTATAATTTTGTCATTTCGATCGGCATTTTATGATTTTCAAGCTTAGAATAGGAACGTATTATGACCGGTATTCTGAACGTATACCGGTCAAAATCATGACGAATAGCCATATCTGTAATAAGTCATCTCTTTTCAGTACTTTTCTCATATATGATAGCAAATAAATCTCTTATCACGAAGTTTTCCTTTTTTTTTTAAGACATCTTATTATGTTTTAAAATGACACCTCCTCACTAATGATGACTTGATGTCATATTTAAAGGTGTTTAAATTTCATATTTTGTTTTACTTCCAGGTGTCTATAATAGCTTCTATGTTAGGTATTTACTAATATATAGTCATCAGAAATATCCGGGCGTGAATGGGTTAAGTACCAAAGTCTATTTCTGTTTTTAAAGCATGGCAGATACTTCTGTCCCTCCCAGCTTCTATGTTAGATATTTACTAATATATAGTCATCAGAAATATCCGGGCGTGAATGGGTTAAGTACCAAAGTCTATTTCTGTTTTAAAAGCATGGCAGATACTTCTGTCCCTCCCAGCTTCTATGTTAGATATTTACTAATATATAGTCATCAGAAATATCCGGGCGTGAATGGGTTAAGTACCAAAGTCTATTTCTGTTTTTAAAGCATGGCAGATACTTCTGTCCCTCCCAGCTTCTATGTTAGATATTTACTAATATATAGTCATCAGAAATATCCGGGCGTGAATGGGTTAAGTACCAAAGTCTATTTCTGTTTTTAAAGCATGGCAGATACTTCTGTCCCCCCCCCCTTTTTTTTAAACTTAGCTTTTTTTTTTAAAAAAAAAGGGGGCCCTTTAGCTTCTTTTTTAAAAACTTAAATAAGATTAAATCCTATTTCGGTGAACACCTCTCTTTAAAATAATGCATAAACCCGACTTTCCGCGTAGACCTCTTATAAATACGTTATCTGCTTACATCCCATTAATTTACAATGCAGGTAAGCAAACAAACTAAAGAAAATCGCGCGCTGCCTCAAGAAATCCCCCCGCGACTTTTCTCGGTAAAGTGATATTTTTCGGCAAAAGGGAGCCATCTCTCAACTCCAAATCTCAGCCCGAGTTAAGTTACGCGCCCCGAGTGCGTGGAGAGAAAGGGCCGCTGGCGCCATCGATCGATTTTCGGCGGGAAACTCGAGTCCCCCTTCGCAAAGTGCCATCCGGGCCGCCCACAGGAATTTATTATGCCCTCCGGCGGGAAATGTATTGGATTTCGGAGAAGGCTGTAAAGGCAAAATGAGCCCCTGATTGACGAGAGGTGAATATTGTGATTAGCGGATCCCACTGGAGACGACGATATTCAAATTTCGAATACAGATATTTCAGGAGCAGCCTGCTATTGGCAGCAGAGTAATTATCCTATCTGATAAGATAATTCGGAAAAGCAGAGTTGGGTCTAACCTTTTCGATAGCGGATCACCTTTTCCAACCCGGAATGATTTTTATGTCCCCCCATTGTGCCACAATACGGGTTTGCGGTTGAAAGAAGATGCGATTAGAATCGAGCGCATTTTGACAGTAATTAGAAAAGGTTAAAGAATATTTATCTCAAAAATATTTATTAAATAATCGAACCAGTTAAGTGGATGACCTTACATAATATCCATACGTCACTTCAAGACAGAATTAAGACCTAAGAGATACTTAATTATTCCAGCTCCTCATATACATATATTTCAAAATATACGCAAAAATTAACCACGGAATAAATTTTATTTATGAAATTAAATAAAGCGAGAAAGATATTTTTGTATTCTTGCACTTTATTTTAAATAAGAAATTTTTCATATATACTTATAAATTACATATAAGTGAAATTAATAGAAGAAGGCCTTTGGGTATTCTCGCCAAAGATCCTTGATTTTTGTGTTTTGTCCTTAACCCTTAATTTGGCTAAGTCTGGCCGCTACACCGGACATGTATATTTATAACTACTATATAACATAATTGTCAGTGTTCGCCACAGTGGACATTAATTATCTCAAAAATGGAAAATGATATATTTTTTTTGTTTATTTTACAGAGATCCTAATGTCTATACAGACATGGGAAAATAACAGAAATTAAAAAGTATTTGAAAAAACATCTTGTCAAATTAAGGGTTAAAAAATAAAACTGAAAAAATCTCCAAAAATTTATAAAAATTGTATAAAAATGTAAGGAAGATCTTTAAAACAATTTAAAATGGGCCATACATCAATTTATCGTACCCATTTCCAGCAACAAAATTTTGAGAAATTTCATTGGACGAATCTCTACAATTCTATTGGTCCTTCGTGGCCATTTGGATTACCTCTGAATGACAAAACTAATCATTCCATCTCCTGTCATAGTTGTGTACGGATGCCCTTGGCTGCAAAATTATTTGTTTTTCTATCTCTAAACTTTCTACTCTCTAGTTTTTGTGTTATGAACTCACGAATCCACCTCCCTATCCCCTTCTTTCCTCTCTTAGTTGTTTTATTTTCTGCTCGTTGTCATTTTATTGCGTACTATTAGAAACCTCTGGAATAGCGGGTTCGGCCCAGGTAATCCAGTTGCTCTAATTCCTTGAATACATGTGAGAAAATGAACACTTAGCTGATCAGATTTGAGACTTAATATTATCAATATACAAAAGCCCATGTCTACTGTACGCAAGGAACACTCCATATTGTCTACAACAATTATTTCTTTTTAAACTTCAGCATACCAAAATCTTGTGCTTAGATGCTTATTTCCGAATGACAAAACTAATCATTCCATCTCTTGTCATCGTAGTGTACGTATGTCCCTGGCTGCAAAAATATTTATGTTTTTCTATCCCTAAACTTTCTACTCTCTAGTTTTTATGTTATAAATTCACGAATCTACCTCCCTATCCCTTCCTTTCATCTTTTAGTTGTTTTATTTTCTGCTCGTTGTCATTTTCTATGTACCGTTAGAAAATTCTGAATTAGAGGCAATCCAGTTACCCTAATTCCTTGAATGTAAGTGAGAAAATGAACACTCAGCTGATCGATTTGAAACTATTAATATTACCAATATATAAAAGACAGTGTCTACTGTAGACAAGGAACTCTCAAATTATCTACAACAATTTTTTTTTATTTCAACATTTCAAAATCTTGTGCTTAAAATTACGGCTTTCATAGTTTCCATTGTTTTTGTTTATGTGGGATGAATTTTTTCTTTTCAATTTCATAACCCTTGGATGAGGTAAAAAATCTCTGACGGTCTTTTCTATTATTGTCTATATCCTTATGTAACTTTTTTTAATTAATTACCAAGGGATCCCCTGGCCAATCTTGGTGCAGTTACATCATTTGCAACATTTAACCTTATATCCCATAGAACTTGCAGCTATTTTATTAATTAATATTTAATTATATACATCATGGTAAATTTAAAATTAATAGAATTTTATTGTTACTAAGTCAGTTTTTTTATAACTTAATATAATTTATTTTTCATTGCAATTCTTTAATAAATTTATTTAAAAATTCTTTTATTATTTTTATTCGAAGTGATATTTGGATATGCAGCTACCCCCCCCCCCCCAAAAAAAAAAAAAAAAAAAATTAAAGAATGTTATACCTTTATGTGAAGCAAAAACATTTTATGCTGAAACTTTTATATTAAATAAAAAATGCCAATAATTTTTTCTCAATACTTCTATGTAACACAAAATATTCATAAAAATATAGGAAAAATCTCCGATTAAAGTTGCATTTATAGGTATATCAGCTCTGCGGTATCTTTTCTCATTGCCTAATGTGGCCTAATAATAAACAAATAACACAATGTTTTTTCGCATTATTTATATGTAATGCAATAAAAGTTGATAAAGTATACAAAAACTACAATAAAAGTCGCCGTTATAGATTGATGAACTTCTGCGGCATCGTTTTCACTCCCTAATTTAAATGCGACCTCTAATCGTAAAAAAGTTCTCCGTCTCTAATATAGATTATAAAAAATTCTACTTTAAAAAATTCTGTGATGTCCCTCTTCGTGACCTAAGTACGTGCCAGTTTTGCTTGATTAATCCACTTTTAACAAACTTCTTTTTCTCTGCCATCTATCATTCCTTTTTTTAAATTTAACCAAACAATACTCAGTTTTTATCTACTTCTAATATATTCTTATCCACCTTTTATTATCATAAAATACAGAGACTATATACTTACCAGTGAAACCTTTAGGACATCTGCAAGCAAAGGTGTTCACAGGATATATTGGTCTGAATAGAAGGGTATTGGAAGCTATAAAACCGGAAGCATTGCCAAACTTCAGGACTGAAAGGCATTCTTCAAAATTCACACAAGGCTCTCGGACACACAAGTTGTCATCAAATGGTAAGACCTATAATAAAGTTTGAAAATAGTCAAACATTTTGAATTGAAAGTTGAAAATTCAATCCACACACTATATATGTATATAAGAATTGATAACATTAGTATTATTGTAAAGTGAGTATTTATGAATAATCATATTTGTAGATATATTGATGTCTAGGATTAGTTCGTAATCATATATATTTTTGATATAAATTTATGGGTAATCACATTTTGAATGTAAAATTGAAAATTTAACCCACAGCGCTATATATCTATATAAGAATTATTAATATTATTATTGTAAAGTTAAAATTTATAAATAATCATTTGTAGAAATATTGATGTCTAGGATCAGTTCGTAATCGTATTTGTTTTTGATAACAATTTATGGGTAATCACATTTTGAATGTAAAGTTGAAAATTTAACCCACAGCTCTATATATGTATATAAGAATTAATAATATTCGTATTATTGTAAAGTGAAAATTTATAAATAATCATTTGTAGAAATATTGATGTCTAGGATCAGTTCGTAATCGTATTTATTTTTTTTATATCAATTTACGGGTAATCACATTCTGAATGTAAAGTAGAAAATTTAAACACAACACTATATATAATATTAAATAATATTAGTATTATTGTAAAGTGAAAATTTATGAATATCATATTTGTAGATATATTGATGTCTAGGATCAGTTTGTAATCGTATTTATTTTTTATATCAATTTATGGATAGTCACATTTTGAATATAAAGTAGAAAATTTAATCACAGCACTATATATAAGAATAAATAATATTAGTATTATTGTAAAGTAAAAATTTATGAATAATCATATTTGTAGATATATTGATATCTGGGAATAATTCTTAGACGTATTTATTTTGATATCAATTTATGGGTAATCACATTTTGAATGTAAAGTAGAAAATTTAATCACAGCACTATATATAAGAATAAATAATATTAGTATTAATGTAAAGATAAAATAATAAATAATATTAGTATTATTGTAAAGTGAAAATTTATGAATAATCATATTTGTATATATATATATTGATATCTGGGATTAATTCTTAGACGTATTTATTTTGATATCAGTTTATGGATAATCGATAATATATGACGGAAATCATACCTCATTGTAAGAGTCTAAGCGGATAATGTACCCCTTTTTATAGAATGAAAAATAGTAACCTCAATTGATGGTTACCCATATTGTCTACACTTGAAAAAGAAAATTTTTCATATCGAAGAATCACATCCTCAAATTACTCACTGAATCTAATCGTGCAATACTATCCAATTTAATACGTGACTATCATCAAATTCAAACTAGCTCTTCTCTATTAACTTTTCACAGTATATTTTAACATTTTAATGCAGCCTGAAGCATTAATATTTCTTTTCAAATCTACTGGTTTCAATTTAACTCTATAAAGTATTTAATGATTTTGTGATATACAAACTACATATACTTTCGCAGATTTCTCGGTGTTCTAGAAATTGTTAGGCGAGTTCGCCATTTAATGCGAGGCAAGTTAAATATTAAAATATGGTGAATTATTCAGAGATAAGTCATCCCAGTGCATTCTAGAAATTGAATATTTTTCATGTATTCCCAATTGATAAAGAGGTAATCTATAACATGATCTCCTCATATTTCAGTACGCCAAAATAGATTTTTAAATTCTAATGAGTTTTTAGATTTTTATTCAATAAACAGTATGAACGATGAAACTTTATATTGCTACAAGATACATATCAGAACCGATTTTTATTTCCTAAATTAAAACCACTGAAAGTATATGTAAAATTACTTCATTTGTATCATTATCTCAAATTCTAATGACAGACTGAAAAGTATCTTTGAACCTATTTGAATTATGTTTATCCTGTTTGGAAATCACAAAGTAGGGGAAATAAGCATATCAGAGTGTTAAAAGTTGAAATTAAGAAAAATATTGTTTTATATTCCATTTTAAATTCAAATTAGGATATAAATAAATGAGTGTTAAAATGCAAAAGACATCCAAAACATCAATGAACTTTGATTTTTCTTTTCAACACTTATAAATTGGTAACTTTTTTAGAGTAATTTACAATTACCATGGTGTGTGATATTCAAGAACACGTAGTTCCAAAAACAGGATAAAAATATTAATTTTTTTATTAGTTCAAATTATTATTTCAAGCATTATTACATGCAAAATTTAAAACTTGTAACTTTAATATATCAAAAGTTATTTAAATATATGATTTCATATATAGGGATTTTTTAATGAAAACTTTATATGTGAATTTCATTCACTCAACATAAAGACTTTTTGGTTTTTGAGATAAAAATAATGCATTTTACATACAGGTTTTCTATAATAAAGAGAATAAACAATGCAATGAATAAGGTATAAGTTACTTATTCTATTTCTTACATACAACTATATAAGAAACTGTCATATTCATTGTTTCTACTGGGATAGGAACATATCTTATAAAATACAATTTTAGAGAATCCCAAATCCATGCACATATTTCTTTCTGTACAAGATTTGAGTTTAACTTATAAACTCATTTAAAAAAGTATAAAAATTTAAAAAATGCTTTAAATGTTAATTTTTTTATTGCAATTAAATAAAACATTCCCACAGACTTACTTTCTTGTTTATGCATGAAATTGGATTTTAAAATACAGACGTACAAAAAAAAGTTTACTATCATACTTAAAATAAAAAAGCATTTTGAAAGAGTATCATATCCCTTAATAAGCCAGTCAGAATATCTTGTTTAGTTCTTTTCATTGTTTTTAGATTGCATGTACATGCAAAGTATAAGTAAATACAACAAGAGTTTTATTTACTTTATTTTTTAAAAAACTTTAATTTGTATTTCTAATTCCTTGTTTGTCATTTCCTTGTTTTGAAGACATTACAGCAGCAGTTTTCAAACTATGGGATGTTGCCACCCTAGGAGAGGTTAGAATATAGCAAGGAGGCATTTAATTCCTCAATTTTATTGTGATTTGTAACATCACACTTATGTGAAACTGGATTTACCACAGTAGCTGTTTTAAGACGAAGTATCGATCACGTTTAGTGATTGAGAAGGAACGAAGAACTGTGATATCTACAATGATACCACAGTTCAAAATAATGTATGCTGAAAAATAAACCTATCTATCCCATCATTAAAATATAATTATGCTTTATTAATTATGACATGTATTTTAGTTTGTATTTTTGTAAGATTTGTTTTTCTCCCATTTAAAATTAATATTATACTTATATTTAACGCATATTTATGCACGATATAGTATATTAATTTGAAGCGAATAAAATAATTATATCAAGTGAACATTTATAAAACTAGATTGTCACGAAAACTAAAAGAGATGCAAAAAAAATTTTTTTTAAAAGGAAGTGCAGGTACAAAAAGTTTGGTAACTGCTGCATTACAGCTATCAAAATTGTTTTCAAAATTCATCAAGATTGTAAAACAAGAAATTTTGGATAAATTTGATAAATTTACTTATTACTTATTTTTCTTGATTATGTTTAGTTCTAGCTATAATCAAAAGCATGAAGAGGTTGTTAAAGTTGTTTAATAGGAATAAATACTATAACTAAACAGATACGCTGTACCAGAAATTGCTTTATATTTTAAAAGTTTTATTTGTGTTTCTAATTTGTATTTCCTTCTCTTCTTTCTTTTAGAGATTTTATCCATTAATTTTTTTAAATATCCATCAAAATTGTTAAACAAGAAACTGAGGATATTAATTTATTGTTTCTACTTGTTTTCATTGAATTTTAGCCTAGTTATAATAAAAAATACGAAAAAAATTACTTAACGTAAATAAAAAATAAAGCGAATACGTATACTGTACAAAAATATTCATACAGGAATAATAATCTAAAAACTAATTCAGCTGAATTGATACTTTTTTCAAAATTCTAAGACCAACGAAACATTAAAAAAAGTTAAATGTGATATTATACATTTTAACGGAAACTTTCTGTGGGGGTACATAACATAATGTAATAATTACAAAATCAATTATTCAAATAGCTTAAGCTAATGATTATCAGAAAAAAACTTCAACTTATTAAACAGGCTTGAACAGTTTAGGAATTTAATACAATTTGAATGAAGCCTGTTTTTCTTTCTTTGGCTTAGGCAGGACGTAACCGAGGGTTTTAAATGTGTTTTAGAGTTTAATAGTTCTTTTTTAGGTGGCAAGAAAGCGTTCTCCGATTACATTAAATCGGTAAAACATTAAGGATATTTGAAAAAGTTAACCCATTTCATTTTTTTTATTTCTTAGTCCATAAACGAGAGAAAAAATAAAATTAAATTAACACCAATCGATATTACGTATTAAAAAATGCAGGAATTACTCAAGAACATTAGCATTTTTTTGAAACCTCCAGGTATCATAACTATTCAGGTTGAGAAAAATTCAAGAATCATTTAGGGGTATGAAACATTTGATGCTTGAAAATAAATTGAAATATAATATAACTATATGGCATTTATTTTGAAACCTACATAACTTTAAAAATGTAATTTAAAGCTCAACTTAGCTACAACTGTTACAGAACATCAGCATGAATGTCCTCAACTATTTGGGGCATATATTTATTTGAAAAATTCTTGCTTTTGGAAGTATATAATTTTTTGATGTTTGTAATAATATATAAAGGCAGCAGAAGATTTGAATAACGACTGTGATTCCTCAACCGTAACTTAAGTATAAGAAATACATGACGTGTTTCAATTGGTAAATGTACCCAAGGAAAACCATTAGAATACAAACTTATAATTTGTTCATATATGAACAGTATGTAAAAATAATAGATTTTCCTGAAGAATTAAGGTATCTGTACACCTTTAAAATGGCATTTTCGACCAAAATTTAGAATTTTCAATTTTTATTTTATAATATTTCAATCTTTTGTCTTTCTAAATCTGTTGGAATTTTGGTTCTACCTTACCTAGAACTGGAGTTACAGCTATTGTAATATCACACGTCAAACAGTTTTCTAACCGGAAGTTACGGTCTGCAAACCGGAAGTACAATAAAATGTTTGTTTACATAGTTTTTACATATTTAACAATATTTTTAAGTTATGCAATGTTAGAGCCAAATTAATCCATAGTGTTGTTCTGTCAGACTTCTATGTATTACAGAACTAGAGGACCCGGCCCAGGCAGTTCTGTAACAACTGCATCCTGTGATCCAATATTTAAGTTAGAAATAAAAAAATATAATTGTAAAAGTTGATATACTATTATTATAGCTGACAAATCAAGTGTATTGTAAATATAGTTGAACAGTTAACTGTAACTTTGGCAAAGAAAGTACATCACGTTGTTAATATACTTTCCCAAGTGGTTAACATGCTTTTAAACTGTGAACAATCTAAAAGTATACATTGCAGAGTAGATACTTTTCTAGAATATTAAATAACATAATAAAATAGTAAAATAAATCTATAGCAAGTGATGCACCCAAAATACCCTGGTTTAGAATGTGGCTTAAACGTATCAAACCTTTGCTTTCTTTAGCATAGCTTTGAAATTACCATGAAGTAATGACCCCTTAATTCTTTTTGAAATGTTATGAAAAACAAAAATCCAATGTCCAAAGTAATGTAATAAATAAATTATTCTAAAATATATTAGCATATGCTTGATAAAATGACGTAGTTATTTTGATTCAGTTTTTCAAAATTATTCTTGGTACAATTGTAAAATAAAGGTACTTTAATATGTTCACGATTTCTTTATTTCCATCAGTGTTTTCCCAATATCCTAATTAAAAATATACCAATTTCAAACTAGAAATTGTTACAAATATAATGTAAGAAAATTATTTGCCACTAATTTTAAGTCATGAGTCAGTTGTCTGGAGAAAAGTAATTATCTTTCACTGCAACAAAGTATATATAAAACTTTTTATAAATAGTTTAAATTTTGTTGGCTCTTGAAATACATTTTATTCTCCCCCTGTTACATCTTTCCGCACATTTACTACATCCTAAACACATGTTTCTTCCCACCTGGAGGCTTCTCTCTTCACCAATAATATGTGCCGCCTATAAATATTACATTTGAAACTGTCGCCATTTCCTCGACACACCTCCTAGTCATTTCCTGAAAGTGACGTTATAGTAAGATACAATCTACTGAATGACTTACTAGACGGGGCAAGAATCACGCAACTAAAGAATCGGTCTATATAACACGTTACTTATGTCACAAGGTAGAAAAGTGTCAAATATTTTCTTACACTAAGACAGTATATTTCGAACAGACTTCGCATTAAGTATGAATATCAATTTCAAACAGATAATCTTAATTTATTTAGGAATATTTAGACTTCAGTCGTTAATCTATAGTTTCACAATACTTTGACACAATACAGTTAAAAGTATTTACAGATATGTACACGTCATTCTGTTCATTGTTCTAAAGTGGCACAGTTTAAGTTAAGAAGAGATTCATTTACAGTGGCTTTTAAATAACTGAGTATAAAGACAGTCCAAGTAAAGCGATGGCTAAAAAATACAAAATTCCCGAACTGCAGATTTTGAACATACAAGACTCTTTCAGGCCCTGGATGAAAGAGATCCTTGCCTACATTTCCATAATAAGAAGTACAGGTCTTACTATATTAAAATTGATTGTGATTTTTACAGTATTGAATGTTATCGGGCTATTTGGATTTGTAGAACTTTGCCAAGAAATCTGACTTTATATTATTATATTTAATACCTTAGAGAGTAGTTACTTATTGTAAAATGACAGCCACCTAAGGTCTTTGAAGACTTTCTGCAAGCTTAAGTATTTTTAGAAGACCACAATTTGTTGTTATCAATAATTTGCTAACAACAAATTGAGTATCAGACATAATAATCATTTAAAAAATTATTTTTACTAAGAATTACTTGTCACACCAGTAAACATGCTTCAACCTCACCGATGAAAGTGTTTGTGTCCTTTAAAGCAATAAACAAAACTGTTCTTTGCTTATCTGAACATTGGCCAAACGGGCAAGTATAGCCCTGTTTAAAAAGACCCTTTCTTGTAAATAATGAGGTGAATAACTGAGCATAGAAACAGTCGAAATAAAGCGACGGCTAAAAAATACAAAATTCCGGAACTGCAGATTTCGAACATACAAGACTCTTTCAGGCTCTCGCTGAAAGAGTTCCTTGGATTCATTTCCAAAATAAGAAGTACACTTCTTTCTATATTCAAAGTGATTGAGAGTTTTACAGTATTCAACGTTATCGGGCTATTTGGATTTGTAGAACTTTGAAAAGAAGCCTGACTTTATGTTATTATATTTAATATCTTAGAGAGCAGTTACCTATTGTAAAATGACAGTTACCTAGGGTCTTTGAAGACTTTCTACAAGATTAAATATTTTTAGAATACTACAATTAATTTGCTAACAACAAATTAAGTATCAGACAGAATAATCACGTTAAAAAATTTGTTTTTACTGGGAATTACTTGTTACACCAGTAAACATAGCTTCCACCTCACCGTTGAAAGTATTTGTGTCGTTAAAAGCAATATACAAAACTGTTGTTTGCTTACCTGAACATTGGCCAAACGGGCAAGTATAGCCCTGTTTAAATAGACCCTTTCTTGTAAATAATGAGGTGAATAGTATTCATCAGGCACACGTGAGTCAGGTCTCCGCACAGAAAAGCTCACATTCAGAATCTTGGCATCAACGTCAGTGTCATCCTGAAAAAAAAAATGTATTTTTAAAATAAAAAATTAAAAACCAATACTTTTGAGATTTGCTTTGCTGTCACGTGCTGAGAAGCACAAGGCTTAATGAGATTTGATAGTATCCACGAGCATTCAGCAACCACTCGCTACTACATTATTGGATATATATTTGCTTGAAATGACGGACTGATAACCATAATATGATGCAGTTTTTTAAAACTTCATCTTCGTGAAATATAAAAAGTGATAAACCTAAATTGTACAATAAATATCTTTGTATATATTTCTACGACCTCCCAAATAAATTGATCACTTACGGTTAGTTTGTTTGGATTTTATCTTTTAGTATCTCCAATAAATAAAAGTTTGAGAAACTTAACAAACTTGTGAAGAGTTGGAACATTTATAAAAAAAAAAAAAAAAAAAAAAAAAAAAAAGAATGGAACGTGAAATGTTGACACAATATTTTATTTTTTGAAAATTTCTTATTAAATTCCTTCTTCACAACATTAATACATACTCCAATTTGAGTTCTTTTGTGTCAGTGTATTACAGTTAAAAATGCCGAACGATGGCCGATTGGTTAGGGTGCTGGCCTTCGGTACCGGAGTTCGTGGGTTTGAATCCCATTGTGACTTGGATGTTCGTAGCCGTTCGGAATCGGCTTTAAGCTGTAGGTCCCGGTGTCATTAGCCCTCGTGTGGCAAACAGTAAACCGTAGAGCTCCAATCGAAACCAAGCTACAGCTAAAACTAAGAAATAAAAACGTCAGGTTAGACTTTTATTTATTTCTTATCTCAGAGAAATTGCATAATTACTATGTCATTTTCATATACACGATGGAGTAACAAATTTTATAATCCTTAACTATTTCAAACAATTAGTCATAACTTCATTTTACATTATTTGTTTTAACCTTATTGCTTAACTATTTCAAACAATGCTTTATGTTATTTTTATACTATTTTTGTATATTTTTGTATTTTTGTTTTTATATTATTTTTAATCTTTAATTTGTGTTTTAGATATTTCCTGAAATATTTTCATCGGCAATTTTAGCTGTCATTCATAAATAAATACATGTATTTAAAATTAATATATTTTGTATCTTTCAATCAAAGTTTTCATCGTTGGAAAAAAAAACCATGTTTAATAATATAAGAACTACAAATCAACCATACACTGACTGCTAGCTATTTGCCAAGTCATTTTTAAGTAGTAAAGAACTTAAAGTTATGCGAGTACTTCCTCGTTACATCAATTTCAGAAATGTTAATGAAATACTTCAATCCATTTCTTATTCTGATAATGAGAGAAAATCGGAATTGATTAAAGTTCACTGCCTGAGATATAATGGCATTTATTATAATTTTTTTAATTTTGACTAATTAAGATAGTTTCAATTTAAAATTACAGTATAATCCACTTCCTTTGAACCGAGTTTAGTACCTCATTACCAAGGGAGAGCAGTTTTTCAAATTTAAGAATAATTTAAACGAAAATAAGTAACGTTGCTTAGCTGAAAGCCACGAAATTTAAATTGTACTCATCTCTTATCTAAAACTAATGAGGAATATATATATTGAAATTCCACAGAAGCATTTTTCTTTTTTCAAGAGAATCCTAACATTTAAAACTAAATAATGATTTCATCTTGTGCACATAAAATATAAAGCATTATCTAAAATGGTTGATGTTTCTCGGCGGTCGTAACTTATTAAAAGACTCGTGAAAACAGGGGCAAAAGAAAAGGCAATAATGAGCAAAAATTAGAAGCTATGATACTTAATTATAGATGATCTATAGTAGTCGAGATTTTAATAAGAAAATATTCTGATTGCACTTAAATCCAGCACAATTCACTTGCTAACTATAAGTGAAATAAGTACTAACAATTCTGTGTGTAATTATATTTTGGTACTCTCGAATTCCTGGAAAAGGCTATAGACAAAAGTTTTTCTAGATCGATATTGTTGGGTGGTAAAATGTGTTAACTTCTTTAAATTCACATTAGACAAATAAGTGCTACGGCAATTTGATCGGAATCTGGGCTAAAAAAGCCTGCGAAGAATACTGTATGCATGCAAATATGCTTATGTATGTATATGTATATTTATATGTATATATGTTTGTATATGTAGGTATCGATACAGATGTTTGTATGTATAAATATTATATGCATGTAAGGAAAAGTAAACTATATCGGGAAAGTAATGTAAGCATTTTGTATAAAACGCCAAAGAGACGGCGAGAAAATTCTCAGGGATTTTCACATCTTAAGTCAAGGATAAACATTTCCACGTCCTTTTGCTTTCTCCTTTTTAACCCCTTAACTAAATTGGCCACTGGGGCCCTCAAAGAAGGGGTCTAACCAATTGTAATTCTACATTGCACTTGTGGACAATTTAGGAAATTTCCAAACAAAAGGAGATGCACGCTATCGCAGTCAGATTTTCCTAGAGATTTCCCACAGATTTTGACTGAGATGTTGATCCAGGTTGTAAGGGCATGTTACTTATAGCTTCATGTTAGCTGATCCCGCAGTTTGTCCTGTTCTTATAATGAAGTAGGAACCAGTCCTCTAACGTTCTGTTAATAAACGTCTTTAACTAAATCGGTGTCATTTTTATGGTCCATGATTGCAACCACCCATCGCGAAGTCCGTCTTATTACATGAATACATGCATGTAATCCAGGAATTATATAACTTCTGGACACATTTGAAATTATAGCCCCTATTCTTTTTTCTTACCCGGGATACTGGGTATGGAGAAGCCTAAACAACTAGACTATGAGTAAATTGCAATCGGGACATTTTGTTAAAAAAAAACAGGCAGAGTTCGTAGAGAAATTTAAATTTTTTTTCATTCGCTGCTAAAAATGAGATCTTTGCCAGTCAACGACAGGCAAGAGAATGATATGAAAATCACTTTGCAGAAATAGAGGTGTACCCAACAGCGAGACAGAAAGAATTTTCCCAAAGAACAGAAAACTTAGTCATCGAATTTAACTGTTAGATCAGGGAAAAACTAAGCCATTTGCCGGCGATACCTGGAAAACGTGTTGAATGAACAGAAAATTTACAACTATTGGACAGAAAACTTTGGAAAATGTACTGAATGTTGAAATGTATTCACCATTTTTTCAGAGTTAAAATTGAACTATGATCATTTAAGTTAGCTCGAAAACCAGACACCAGTTTAGTTATTGAAGAAGCGAAACTATTTTCCTGGGACAGATGAAAATTATTGCCAGTGGACAAAAAACTAGCATTTATTCTAACATTAGTTTTTGGAGACAACTAAAAATAATTTAAGTCAGCGAATTCTCATTTAAATCAGACATTATACGACTGGGAAATTAAATAAAAATAAGACGGCGGGAAAATGATAATTTTAGGTATATTAATTTTGATATATTACATGAACATATATGCATGTAAACATATGCAGGATACTCCTAAATACTACGAAAATCCTAAAATTTTTAAAACATATCTACACGCATGCGTATATATGTAAACATATACATACACTTTAATTTTTTAACATGAAGTTAAATGAAAAAAAAATGAGATTCACAGAAAGGAAAAGTACTATGAATGTAAAGAAAGTATTTATTAAATGAATGATAAGCAGAAAAACACTAAATGCAATTTATTTTACATACTTATAGTGAAATTTTTCTTTGAGCATATTTTTCATAAAAATTCGTATTTTTTATAAATTAACTGCACTATCTCTGTCGATATATATATATATATATATATATATATATATATATATATTGTACGAAAAATCGTACAAATTGACAATATGTATAGGCATGCGATACCTATAGTCCATCTAAGCGATAGCAGAAATTTTTTTCAGTCATAATATTGATCCATACAGATATGAAATAATATAAACAAGTACTAGGTATAACCAATGACAAATATGACAAAAATCTTCATGAATAAAAGCATAAATAATCTAGCTATAAAATTCTCGTGGGAATAATAGATCTTAGAAAAATATTTTAACCCTTCTCAAAAATAACGCCAAAAAAATAAACAGCCTAATACTTTCAAAGAATACCAGAACGAAAAAAAAGAACCTATGGGTTGTTTCATCTTCATGCTGTCTGCTGTTGCGAGGCACTTTCATATTCCGGGAGAGAAGAAGTTTCCAGCCTAAATATTTCTATTCGTTTTTTTTTGTTTACGAATTTCCATTTCTTGGAGGAATATAAGTTTATATATCATGCTGATGATGGATAATGCACTACAGTTTTCAAGATTCCAAAGCAAGTTTTATGACAGCGCTCTGGAATAGATATAAAATAGGCTTCTTTTTCAATTTGCGAATTGAGTTGAGAAAATGGGAATTGTTTTAGGCCGTATTTCTGAAGAAATCCAAAGAACGTGGAAAATGCATATCTGGAGAGAATTGAAAAAAGATAATACCCATGAATTATCAAGTTTTGGGCAAATCATGTCTATTTTTTTCACTATTCAATAAACCAGCGTGGAATATATATATATATATATATATATATATATATATATATATATATATATATATATATATATATATATATATATATAAGGAATAGCTAAGATAAATCTCCATCAGCTACAGAATTGAAAAAACATTCTTCAAACTATTCGACCAGAAATTGAATGATTCACTATTCACAATTTGATTATGAAAAGTTATTCATTCGAGTATATTGAATGGGATATTCAACAATACTATTTTTTTAAACTTATCTTCCAATAAAAACTGAGCACTTATCAATATGTATACTCATTTTTTTTTAATTTAATCTGAACCTTGGTAGCTCAGTCGACAAAGGCAGCTTTCTCGTATCTGAAAGGTTGTGGGTTCGGAGCTGGAGCCGGCTAAGATCCGCCGTATTCGCTAACGGTCACTGCGGGACGTAAAACATGTTTGTGGTCACAAAGTCCTCCAAGTTCTCAAACTGTACCTCTGGGGGTGGAACACGCCTGGGGATCATCTCCTTGGTCCCTGCTTCTACATTACGAGGACCCAGTGGTGATAATGTTACTGGTGTCCGTAGCATACCTGAAACTACACGTACTCCCGGATGGTACTAAATGAGTAACAGGTTCGCAGCCTTGTTAAGGCGTTAGGATAATGTCTGTATCGCCTGCTGCGTTGGAAAATTTTTTTTAATCACATTTATCTAATCACTTTTAAAATAATAGTGTATGAAGTTTTTAATATTAAATTTCATTGTGAACTACAATGCTTTTTCCAAGAGGCTACATTTCGTGATTTAGGTGTCATAGTGGAAATAAAAATTGTCTTTTTAAGGCTACTTTGATAATAATTTTGTTTGGTTGGATGGTTAAGAACATTGTAGTCTCCTACTTGTTAAACGAGGGCATACGAGGTCAAGGATCCACTTCATAGTATCCTAGTGGATACAAATATCAAAGCCAGCAATAGCATATAAAACTGTTGACCAGATATGGCTTTTGATACAGGAGGCAGAGGACATTAACAGTCTTTTCCTTTGGCGACTAAAATTTCTTGATAAAAGAAAATCTGAATCTACTGAATTCTATAACAATTGTTTTTTAACAATATTATATACAGAGCTGCTAAAACGGACATCTTTATGAGTCAACGACAAAGGAAAGACAAAAATCACGCTGCTCGAACAGAGGTGCATTTAAGAGCGAAGACAGAAAGAATTTTCCCACTTACTCAGCGAATTTAAGTATAAGATCAGGGAAAATGCGGAGGTCATTTGCCGGCGACAGCTGAGAAACGTATTGAATAGACAGAAAATTTACAACTATAGGATAAAAAGCTTTGGGAAATGGATCCAAAGAATTTTAAGTCGAGAACGCTCCTTTGATTAAGACATTTAGAGGCTAGGGAAAAGATTTTAAAGAATTAGAATGGGAGAGAGGAGGTTTTTAAGGAAATATTAAAGTTAAATAATTTTGATATATATATATATATATATATATATATATATATATATATATATATATATATATATATATATATATATATATATATATATATATATATACATCGGGGTGTTTGAATTCATCTGGCAATCCTTAATCTGTCAGTATCGGATGTAAAACCTTTGTGGCAGAAACTTCGAATAACTCCTATACAATATCCTCGTCCTCTCATTTCTGATGTTGACTTGCATACGCTGTCTGCATATTAACCCTGCTTTACGTCAAATAAATATTTTCTACTTCTTATTGGTTCTTTTCGTTCCACTTGACGTCATAACTACTTTGTGCTATTTTCACCGACTAAAAGCGATTTGTGACACCATGTTCTACAATGATTTTTCATTCTCCTGGTACCTACTATTACCTCTTTGAATTTGTCTGTCGAATTCGGCAACACCCATACATCCTTTTCTACTTTTTTTAATGTCTTGACAGTAATAGAAATGATTTTTAAAAGCAATCCAATGTTTTGTTTAATTTTATATAGATAACTTCTATATAAATGCTCAGCATAATGCAACATTATTAAGGTTATCAATGCGCAAAGCACTGAATAATTTTTGTGGGAAAACATTCCTAATTAAAATATTTTCTGAATAATAAAGCTTTTTATATATTTTATATAATAGCACTATTTATTTAGATCAGATGTGTGCGTATATATATACATATACAGATGTATTCACAGTATATGCAGTTCAATATTATTTATTTTACAATATTGCAATATTTAGAATACGACTAGGATAACTGTTTTAAAAATCTGGATTTAAGGTCCCTTGTACCCTATAGAAAGCACAAATTTCGGATAAGCAAGTTAAAAAAAAACCGGCTCGAATTTTCAAAAATCCCAAATTTAATTAATATTTTAAAAGACACGCAGCTAATGGACAGTTATTTGTAAAACGAACTTAAATGTTTTAAAAATTTTGTATACATTTTATGACCATAAATATTTAAATTAGGATAAATTTCTCGGTACATAGGAAAATCCAACAGAGAATAGAGAATTCAGTAACGTGCATATTTATATGCCCGCAGATAATCAAACGTAATATAATTTATCTCACTTGTGAACAAATATTTATATTTAAGAAACTTCAGCAATTAATCCTCATTCATACAAATGTAAGCATAAAAATATATAGTCCCTGTAGCCTATGGAAAGTGATATATCACACCTGTTTGTTAAGCGAGAAAAATTTAAAAGCTGCTTTCAAATACTAACCTGCTCCGCCAGAGCGAGTCAACAGTGAAACCTAATCACCTAAAGCCTGTCAAGCACTCTAAGTAAATATTAATAATCCTCCCTTTTCGGCCATTATAATCCATCAGCAGTAATAAATTGTCCTGACAAAGTGTTTATTTCGACTGAACCAAGCATACATAAAGCGAAAGAATAATTACTACGATTCCCAAAAATGCCATTTTGAGGTAATCAGGAATATTCTGGATCCACTGAGAGAATCAGAATATATTATAAGTCAGAAATATAGAACGATTTTGAAAAACATTGTTTAAAATTTTTGTAAACAAAATTTAAAACATTTCATATATCTTTCGATACATTTTTACGTAAGCGTTATACGTAAAAATGTGCGTTATGTAAAAAAGCGTTATTATAGATCAATGCTTTGCATATTGATAACCTTAATAATGTTACATTACGCTTAGTATTTATATAGAAGTTAGCTATATAAAATTAAACGAAACAATGGATTGCGTTTAAAAGTCATTTCTATTACTATCAAGATATTAAAAAAGTAGAAAACGATGCATGTAGTGTTGTACGTAAAAAAGCGTTATTAATTAGAATTCGCAATCATACAAAATTTAAGGAATATGTATACTTTCGTGGGAGGACCGAACGACCGCCGAATGGTAGAGAATTGCTCTTCCGTACTGGAGTTCGTGGATTTGAATCCCGCTGCTGCCATGGATGTTCGTAGCCGTTCAGAAAAGGCTTTAGGCAGTAGGTTCCGGTCTCATTAACTCTCATAAGCAAAACAGAAGATCTTAGCTCTTCAAACCAAACAAAACCAAACTTTTGGGAGTAAGTTTTCACTTTTAATGTAAATTTTATGATGAAATACAACCTAAAACAATAAAAAAACATGTTAGAGTGTTCCTCCTTCTAGTGCCTACTTTGGTTTTGACAGTTTGATTTGTGTTTTCACTTGGAGGTCGCATGACATCTCCTCCTCCATCCCCTTGTGGGGAGAGGGCAGTTGGAATGTGTAACGTTTGGTCAGTGTTTCTCTAGCGTTCGTCCGTGTGTGTGTGTGTTGAATAAAGGAGAAGTAGCCATGTATTTTTGTCGTTCCTTATTGTAAACCACACGCAACCAAAATTTACGGTCCGTCTTTAATTTAAATGTGGTCATTTGTGTTAATTGTTGTGTTGTATCACTCTAAAGCAAATTATAAAATTTAAGTTTTTTCGAAATTTTGTAGAGAAAAATAAGGTAAAATAAGTTTTGAAATTAGTCAATGCGCAAAACACAATAACTGAAAAATAAATCATGTTATCACTGTTTTGTAAAATTGATGATGTTTCGAATTATATGCTTCCGGGAATAGACTATTATCATGGTGATCACAAATATATTTAGGATGTTATGGAAATCAAAGTAAAATAAGCATTCATCAGAAGTACAATACTAATATACGAACGTACCTCTAGGTACAATATTGTTTTAACTGAAGTAACGCTTTCTATAACGTTTATATAAGCAAGAAGAAAATTAAGACAACCTCATTCTCACTGACACAAAAGCAAACAATAAATGTTTCTGTCAATATCTAATTATCAGAATACAGCCGTGAAAGCTATAAAGACATGTACCGAAATTTCTGGTTGAAACGCCGCGGCGTTTACGCTTTAAAACTTTAAATTTTAACGAGTGCGGCTTTTCTACTGATGCAGCTCTTACATACATTCTAAAAAATGATCCATACAGTGGTGAAAATACCTAGGTAAAAAGCCCAAAATTCAAAAAAGCTTAGCCACTTATCCATTTCTGAGGAATATTGAATTTATTGTCAAACAAAGGCTTATTGACAACAAATGATTGATCAAATGCAATGTATAATCTTTGTATATTCAGAATTCCAGTTTAATGTAGCAAGTTCTATTACAATATTTTGAGCTAAAACTCATTAAATCATTAAAGCGTTATAGAAAGCGTTCAATTTTTTTTTCTGAAACATCGTTAGGATAGAAAGATATTTGACAATTAACACTACTACACTAATTCATTTAATGTACCTACTGTTTTTATGTCTGTATTAAACAGACTACGACTAATATATATTAAGCTAGGGTACCTATTAAAGAATGAAATGAAAATTGTTAATTTTTTTCCACAGCTTCATTTATTTTCACTGTTGTCCTTGACAGGAGCTAAGTGGCGGTATTTTTTGGGATTTGTCTAATGCAGAAAAAAAGTTAAGTACAGCTTTTCGTATAAGGACTTACATAGTGGATATGTAAGTACGTTCGTGAACGTAAGAATGTTTTCAACATTTATTCTTACTTACTTTAGCGTTTTAACCGAGTGCGGCGTTAACACTGATACTCTCTTTCTTCGGGAAATTACTGTAATTGGTTTTCTCCGATTTAAGAAAATTTCTATATATTTGCGATGCATTCTTATTTATGATGCATGCATGTTTATTGCCAGCTACATGTGTAACAAACATTTTTCCAAACTATAGCAAATAACATATTTCGTATTCGAAATCCCAAGTATTCTGTTATAGAATTCAATTCCCGAATATTCTTCGATCTTTCGAATAATATAAAATATATTTCTCAAACTTTAAAATGGTTGTAACTGTTTTTAAATAATCCCTCGTATAAAGGGATTTACTCAAAGAACGAAGAATGATAACACCGACATTTCTATAGGCTTCCATTGTGGGTAGAGTATTTTCTTTGTGTAATGCAAATAATTCTAAAAAAAATTATTATCTTGTGAGTAGAGAAGCTTAAATAAAGGACAAATGTTTCATCGCTTATTCACTGATGCAAACGTATAGTGTACAGTTTAATAGCTGGTTATTTGATGCATGTAGTCATGTTTAGCCTCCTGAGGCCTAATTAACTAAGACTAACAAAAGTAATAGGGAATATCTCTAAATATGTGAGTGTAAAACAATAAATTAAAACAATATCCTTTACATAAAATTTAAATAAGAGCAAATAAATAAATAAATAAATAAGAAGGCTCTAAATTTGCAAGGAGTTTCAGCAGTAAGTAGGAAGGTTTTATTGATCACTTCAAATGTATGTAATCGAAAAATAGTATAATATTGAAACATTCCTTTATTAAATGGTTTGATGCATAATTTCAAAATCATTTCATTTTAATCGTTATATAATTGAAAAATAGCATAAAACTGAAACATTCCTTCGTAAATAGCTTGATGCATAACTTTACAATCTTTTTCCATTTTAATCGTTATGTAGTTGAAAATTAGTATAAAATTGAAACATTTCTTTGCGAAATAGCTTGATGCATAATTTCAAAATATTTTTCATTTTAATCGTTATGTAGTTGAAAATTAGCATAAAATTGAAACATTCCTTTATTAAATGACTTGACGCAATTTTAAAATCATTTCATTTTAATCGTTATATAATTGAAAAATAGTATAAAATTGAAACATTCCTTTGTTAAATAGCTTGATACATAATTTTAAAATCTTTTACTATTAATTGTTTAATAATTAAAATTCTCAAGGCATTTAAAACTATTTTCTACATTAGCTGATTTGAAAATAACCTAAAATAAAAGTAAAAACCTAAAATTCTGAAAATAGCTGTAGGATAAACAGTTTAATAAAAAAAATTTTTTTTAACTAAAAATTAGTCCTTTTATCCAAGAAATTTTTGTTTTGAAAAATCAAATCTAGAATTTTTAATAAATTTAGTTAATATGACTATAAAATCCAATAATACTGATGAGTTTGAATATTTTTTAAATTTGTGACTAGTCTAAAAGGCAGCTTTATTATATATTATAAAGCATTTTAGAGATTATATATCAAATAAGTTTATGATGTAGGTTTTTATTTATATCTTTCCTTCAAAATAGGTATTTTAGGTCTTATATTCATATTATGTTAAAAAGTGTTATTTTTTATTATTACACATGACACTAGGCTTTTACTTGTACGTCGGTAAATGCACATTTGTGCCGCTATAGCCGTAGTGTCTAAAAACGACAGTTTCGTTTTGGATGGCTATTGGCGTCATGCCACATAGTGAACTTCGCTTTGACGGCTATAGACGCAAGTGTCCGTCAACGTGATATTAACCTTTATATAAATTTTAATACAATTATTAATATTAAATATCAAAATTTTATAGATTTTTTACTAAATTTTGTGTTTTATATTTAAATTTTTTTTATATAATTCGTGTAGGAATTCCGGAGGGAGGAGGGAGTTTGTTCTGTTCGAGCATCTCACGGAGACTACATCGCGGCTATATCTCTGAGAATGGTAATTCTATCTAATTTGAAGATCGAAAGTTTATGGTTTGTTTGTAGAGCTACGGTTTACTGTTTTTCTACACGAGGGGTAATGATATCGGGATGTACTGCTCAAAACCGATTTCGAACGGCTACGAACATCCATGCAGGGTATCTGCCAAAATAAAATTTTTCAAATCCATGACTTTTCATGACTTTCCCTGATTTAGCAGATCATTTTCCATGACTTTAAAAAGCTTTCGTTAAAGTATATATGAATAAAACTTCTGATGTACATACAAATATAATATATGCTTTTAGAGAAATTACAGGAATTTTATCATTAAAAAACTATAAACTTTATAAGCGTTAATAAATTCACATACATAAAAATAAATTGTATCTACATTCCTAAGTTTAATCATAGCAATTTTTCAATCAAAATGTTTCCAATTTGAATTCAGGGTACTTTGGTATTATCCAGGTGACCATGAATAATAGCCAAATATAACCCTATAATGTTTATATACAATATTCCTAGAGATAAACTTATATTTTGTGCAAAAATCTTAATTATTATTAAAAAATAGTTATTATATTAAAAAATTTTAATCTACAATTTAACAAAAAACCAGAATAATATACATTTACCCACCCATTAAGCTTTCTTGCTTTGAGTTTCCTTGGCGAACAAATTTTACTTGGCAATAGGGTCAATAGGATAATACATAAAATACCAAACTCAGTAACTTCAGCCGAATGACAAGTAAAAATAGAATTAAACAATTCAATGAATTTTTTTTTAATCGGTAGTTTAGCGGATCCATGACTTTCCATGACTTTTACTCATTTTACTTGAAAAATCAAGACTTTCCATGACAAAATTAATCCATTGTTTAAATCCATGATTTTCCACGACTTTCCCTGACTTTCCAGGTGCGCGGAAACCATGTCCATGACAGCATTGGAATTCAAACTCAATTCATGAACTCTTCCGATAACAATCGCCTATCCATCAGGCCATCGTTAGAACTGGAATGTTTTTAATATTGCTTTATTCTGATTATGAAGCTGCTCAATGGGAATTCGCCAGACATGCATAAACAAAATATACATACCTGAACATTAAAAATAAAGATGTTTTCTTTTGGACAGGGCACAATAGCTGCTAGCCCTTCCATGAAATTTTCGAAGAGAGGTGACAGAAAAGCCGTTTGGGTCATCTCATTGAGTCTAACGGTGACGCTGTTGAAAAGCATCGCTTCAGAAACCAGTCGGACTTTGAGCTGGCATTCCGCATGCACTTCATTGATGCCATCTGAAAGAACAAAATATTTTTCTTCTGTTATTACCAGATAAACACATGCACAAATGAAACGTGAAATGTAGTTTTACCATTTTTTTCTCATACTAGATGGTATATAACAATGACAAAATTAAAAGTTACATGTTAATATAACATTAAAAATATTTACAAAGTAAGAGGATAAAGCTATTACTTCGATCAAAAATAATGTGAGACAGTTATATTAGATAAAAGTTAAGAATTAAACTTTAAGATGATTTCAAATTTTCCATATACAATCAACATTTAATCACAAGAAAACATTAAAATATTTTGCGGGCATAAAATTAAGTAATGTGATTTCCGGAAAAAAGTACTTAAGCAAACAATACATTAGACATCGGTGTACATCTGTCTATGATTAAGCATAAGTGTACATAATAATACATCATCATCTTAGACATTACAAAAAATCTTGTATAAAAAATTAGACAAGAAAAACTAGACAGATATAATTTCAGTGCCTCAATGCACTGACTTTTAGACAGAACAAAAACGCCTTAAAGAAATTGCAAGCTTAAAATCGGCTTATGTAAAATGATGTAAAAACTAAAAACAATCACAAGAATTCACTTACCGAAGAAGGAAATAATTTTTGAATTAAATTAAAGCGTGATTAAAACAATTTTTTTAACTTCTTCACCGATCTAAAATTTCTACGTTAATTAGCTCTTTTAATTGATAATCAATTCTCAAGTTGCAGATTTTTTTTAAACTTCATGTCTCTTTTAAGTAGCTTCTCCTATTTACCACTTTGCTCACCGATTTACCTACTTTGTTTAATCGTTTTTTCAACTCCATAAGGAGAAATAAAATAACATTTGCGAGTTATAGTATTTCTGTTTATAAACACCGTCTTTCTGATTTCCCGACATAGTGGGAGAGTTTGGTTGATTGTTTGGTTGCTTTGGAGCACTAAGGTCTACTGTTTTGCACAAGAAGACTAATGAGACCTACTGCTTAAAGCCAATTCCGAACAGCTACGAACATCTATGTCCGCAGCGGGATTCGAATCTACGAACTTTAGTTCCGAAGAGTAGCACTCTGCCATTCAGCCATCGTTTAGCAATTTTGGAAGAAAAAAAAGAGCACATACGAAATATAAGTAAACGCTTATTTATCCCCAACATGAAAGCGTTTTACTAAATGCGGGTGTGTGAAGACGCGATATGAAAATTTGACCAAATTCTATGCCTTATGCATAGAATTTTTTTAAATTTAATTATTAAACATAGTTTTAAAACTCCCTAAAAATACAGAGCTATTTTTATTTTTTTTTCGTAAGATAAAAATTATATTCAAATATTTTCTTCTGTATCATTGCTAACTATTTTTCCTATATGTATTTTATATATATATATATATATATATATATATATATGTGTGTGTGTGTGTGTGTGTGTGTGTGAGTGTGCGTGATAACACTTCCATATTATTGCTTAAAACAAAACTTAAATATCTGACTTAATTATATTTCTTACTTCTTTATAACGATTCATGGTAAATAATTCGAAATTAAATTATAAAATAATAATAATTTCTATCCAGTCTGTCGAAGATAAATAGGTTTGAATATTAATTTTCCGTTTTCTTCTAATTTCAGACAGGTTATATGACGTAATGTAATAAAACGTAAAGTAGCTAAAAAAAATTACAAAACTGAAATTTTTTATTTTGATATATTATTAAATAGCGATATATAGCTGGTTATATGTCGTGAAGCAAGATTTTTAACGTAGCCCTGTCCTAACACACTAACAATCATCATACCGTAAGAAAAGAAACAAATATCGCTACCTAAATCGCTTTGGAAATAAATAAATCCTCTAGAATCAAACTATACTTGACAACTTATCAATCTATTTCACATTAAAAATAAGCTAAAAATATATAAAAATTGTAATTTCTTATTTCGATATATCGTGAAATCAAGATATAAAGCTGGTAATATACCGGGATGAAAGATTTTCAACATTGCCCTGTCCTAATACGCTGATAATCACATATGTCTGAAAAGAAACTTATATCGAAACTTAAGTTAACAATCCTCATATTCTGTCCGAAAAAAATATCGATACCCAAATTACTTAGGAAATAAATAAACTCTTCAGAATTAAACAATTCTTGGCAGCTTATCAAGAGATTTAGCATTAGAATCTAGCTTAAAAATTATAAAATTGTAATTTCTTATATCGATATATCGTTAAATCACGTATATAAAGCTGGTTATATTTCAAGATGAAAGGTTTTCAGCATCGCCTTCTACTAATACAATAACAATCATCATACGGTGCCCCCTCCCCTAAAAAAAAAACAAAAAAAACTCATCGATACCCAAAAAGCTTAGGAAATGAATAAATCACCCAGAATCAACGATATTAGGTAGCTTATCAAGCGATTCTGCATTAGAATCTAGATTAAAAATTATAAAATTGTAATTTCTTATATCGATATATTGTTAAATCACGATATAAAGCTGGTTATATTTCATGATGCAAGGTTTTCAACATCGCCTTGTCCTAATACAATAACAATCATACTGAGCCCTCCAAAAAAGAAAGAAAAACATCGATACCCAAAGAGCTTATGAAATAAATAAATCCTCCAGAATCGAACGAGACTTGGCAGCTTATCAAGCGATTTCGCATAAGAAACGCATTTAAAGGGAAAAAGACATGGCGATCTTGACAGTTGCGAGTGGAGCTCTTCCCCAAAGCAGGTGGAACCTGTCGCCAAATGTAACAGCAGATGGGAAACGCGGCGATCGGCATTTCGAGTAACAGCAACATTTTTAGCAACGGAGAGAGAAAAGCGGGATCTCAAAACAAACAAATATGACGGAAGATCAATGAAATGTGATATCATGACGAAAGAATACGAGCACAGCTGGAGGGGGAGCATCTTTATTAGAAGTTCGAAACGTTGGGGGATGCGATTGGCTTTGGAGAAGGTTGCATCTCTCTCCGAGTAAGGATTATTACAACATCGTAACACCGTTTATTTATCGATGAAATATGTTTATGTGTAAGAGCAGGAATGGGTTAGTAAGAAAGAAAAAGTTATTCTTAAAATGACAATAAAAATATAATTTTCATATATTATGATTAGAAATGCAGAAAATCACTTGTATTATTGGACTGTTTAACACTAGATTTACGGACCGAGCCAATTTGACTCATTAAAAATTTGATCACTATATATAACTTCAATATTTATTTTCAAAAACATACGTTAATTTTTAGTTAAGTTATGAAATATATGTAAACTTTCATTCCTCTTCCCCGCATACCCCTTCATTTCGCATTATCAAATGTGGTATACCTATTTTCACAGTTGTGAGCCAATTTGACTCATAGAATGTATATGAAAATAATTGAATATAGTAATAAATATAGTATAAAGTAAATATAAAGTATAAAATATATAAAGTATAGTATAAAGTAAATATAGAGAAGAAGTCGAGAACACTTCCAAGTTGAGCACGACAAGTCTGCAAGTTTGAAACAAGACTGCAGCAGGTCTAAGAATTTTCACTTGCTTCAAGGTTGTCATGACAAGGTTGCCACCGTTTAACAGCAAAATAGCTTTGCAAAGGAGTAGTCGCATTATGTTCGTCTAAATTGCAGGAGTTTTGCTTCACGTTTGTCGAGACAAATTTGTTATGGCAAGAAAAAAATCAAACTTTCTGCAAGTACGCATGCTATCTGGGAGAGCTCAGAGGTAAAGAAGGTGCCTTAAAGGCAATCTTGGGGGACTAAATCGTTATAGTATATTTTATTAAATAGTAATTTTAACTGAAGCAGAAATCAACGGATTTATAAAGAGATTTCAAAAGGAAGTAAAAAAAGTCATATCAAAACACAAATTTAAAATATAGATTCCAGTCCCAGTTTAACGATCCGTCATTTTGTGAACTTTACCTTGGAATCCAGAACATTTTGCTAATTTTACCCGAAAATAACCTATAAGCACATTCTCTATTTACCAAACAGTTTCCTTGAATTAATTTTTCTTCACCCAATTTCTCAAAATATTTCGGGACTTTTCAAGCTTATTCTATCTTAATACATTTTATAATGTCCAACATTTTGTGATGATCTTAAATTCGTTTTAAAATAAAACTTTTAAGATAATTTTTTAAAACTAAAAACATATTGAATTTTTATGGCATTCAGGGACAATGTTTTGTTTTATTTTTATTTTCCTCGATGATTACGTTTTGATGGGCAATGTAAATAGAAGTAATAACACATTTTATGATGACCAACATTTTATGATGATCTAAAATTCGTATTAAAATAAACATTTTAAGATAATTTTTCAAAACTAAAAATACATTATATTTTTAAGATATTCCCGGACAATGTTTTGCTTTATTTTTAATTTCCGATTACTTTTTGATAGGCAATGTAAATAGAAGAAATAAGTATTAATTTATACAAAAAAGGGTTGATAATTATTTTTTAATCACATTTAATGTTTAGAAATTTAAAACCTTTTTTATATTTATGTGTTCTGTTTTAACGAATTCGAACAACGAATTTTTGATAAAGCGAACTTTTTGGGAGAAATCTGTTGGCTTCGTTAAACAGAGGTCTTACTATACTTGTAACTCAGAGAAATTAATTTTGCAATTATCGGCGAAACAATAGAATTTTTAAGAATTTATTACAAGTAAATTCTAATTAAAACTAAACAATTACAAGTAAAAACTAATTACAAGTAAATTCTAATTAAAACAAGTAAAACTAAAGCCAGCAAATCTGAGGATAATCGTAAAAAATATTGTAAATATCTATTACAAATATGCTTTTGTAAATTGAAAGGAATTGTCAAGTAGAATAGTGTTTACTGTTATTGTAGACAAATAATATGCAGTTTATTAAAATGAAACTTTATTCAGTATTCTTGTTCTTAGGTATTTGCGTATTCTTAGTTAAATATCTAATATATTTATATATACTTATTTTCAGATGTTCCAAGTGAACAAAATATATTAAAATTCTCTTAAAACTAGGAATTATTGGAGTCTATTACGGTAAAAACAATTTAATACAAACGGAACGTCGCAAAACAATCATATGAAAAATATTAAAATTTATTTTCTTCAATGATCTTGGCTATACGTTTACTCTTAATAGATTTTTACAAACTTATTTTCAGACATACCAAGTCTACAAAATATTATATTAAAATATCCTCATAAAAATTGGAATTTTCGGTTTATATTACTTCAAAAACAATTCCATTAGAAAATGGCACAGTAAAATCTTTTTTTCTGTAATTTGTAAACATTTCCTACTCGTTCTGATATGCGAATGAATATTTAAAGTATAGAACCAAGTATTAAAATACGGATATTTTATATGGATTAATTTTACCTTATTTTACAGCTCACAGTATTTCATGTTCTGAACATACATTTTAAACGAGTTTCTAAGATTTCAGGAATTTTATTTTTCTAATCCCAGTGAAGTTTAACGTATGGCTTGGGAAGCAAAATTTTACAGAATAGCCTATATTTTATATTCCGCTAGAATATTTTAATCCTGGGAATAGCTGAAATCTATTTCACATGCAAATGCGATCACCACGTCATTCCGTTACCGTAAATAACAGATAAGCGACTTTACTGGAATTGCATCAGAATTTCTTTAAAAACATCAGATGTTAACTAGACTATTTAAAATTGAAGATATCTGCTTCAATAATTTCAGAATTCTTGCTAAAGTTAAGAACACTTTCTTGGAGGCAAATTTTTATAACAACTGACTTTTGAATTTATAAGTAAAAAAGAATAAAATAAAAAATATACCTGTGAAAATTATTAATAAATAAGATTTAGCTATAACTGCTAGTAGTGAAAGCTATCAAAAACATTTTAGCCTCATTTAAAGCTAAACACTGATGAAATGTATAATTAAAAACGTTATATTGTTTCTGTAAATGAATCACTTTTCTAGAATTGCATCAGATTTTCTTTAAAAACATCAGATGTTAACTACACTATTTAATATTGAAGATATTTGTCAATAATTTCAGAATTCTTGATAAAGTTAAGAACACATTCTTGGAGGTAAATTTTTATAATGACTGACTTTTGAATTTATAAGTAAAAAAGGATGAAGTAGAAAATATACCTGCAAAATTATCCCCTATAAAATAATAGCCTAAGTTCCCTGTCCGTCAGTCCTCGAATTTATAAAGCAGTTGGACTTGGAATGGATAGAGGCATCCATATTGGATAAGTTACGGTTTGCAAAGCTAGTAAAGTTTATCTTCTCCTAAACTATCAATCTGATTCTAAAATAAATTGGTATAAATAGGCTTCATATCACAGCTAAAAATACTGTCGTCTTTAAAACGTTCGAAATCCACCCGTTCCCCTCTTTTCGAGCGTTTAGTTCTATTATTTCAAGCCCCATTTTCCCCAGTTAAGAGAAGGCAATTAAATTTATCAATTTACCACATAATAAATAGGTAAAATAACATTTTTTTTTTCTAGCATTATGATGTCATTTCTTTAACCATTTCATTTAATCATTTCTTATTTTAAACTATTTAAATATCATCTGCATTATTTTCGTACTTTTTATCACTGAACTTAAATATTAAGTAAATAATTTTCTTCCATATTTGGCTTAAATAGTACATTAGGTACATATGTGATAATTTTAAATTTAATCATCGATTATTTTTTGTTACAAAATTCTCAGCCAAAAAAACAAACCATTTTTTTGCCTGCCTCATAGAGTAATTTAAAATTCTGGAAAATTAAAAATTTTGCTGATTCTGTCATATGACGGGTTACATACTAGTTTGTAAATAAAATTTAACTGCAATTTCTTGTAGTGAAAGCTCTCAAAATATTTTAGCCTCATTTAAAAATAGGACACTGATGAAATGTATGACTAAAAACGCATGCTGTTAATGTAAGTGAGCTACTTTTCTGGAATTGCATAAGATTTTCTTTAAAAACATCAGATATTAACTAGACTATTTAAAATTGAAGATATCTGCGTCAATAATTTCAGAATTCTTGCTAAAGTTAAGGACACTTTCTTGGAAGAAAAGTTTTATAACAACTGACTTTTGAATTTATAAGTAAAAAAGAATAAAATAAAAAATATACCTGTGAAAATCATTAATAAATATAATTTAACTATAACTACTAGCAGTGAAAGCTATCAAAAACATTTTAGCCTCATTTAAAGATAAACACTGATGAAATGTATAATTAAAAACGTTATATTGTTTCTGTAAATGAATCACTTTTCTAGAATTGCATCAGATTTTCTTTAAAAACATCCGATGTTAACTAGGCTATTTAATATTGAAGATATGAGTCAATAATTTCAGAATTCTTGATAAAGTTAAGAACACATTCTTGGAGGCAAATTTTTATAACAACTGACTTTTGAATTTATAAGTAAAAAATGAAGTAGAAAATATACCTGCAAAATTATCCCGTATAAAATAAGAGCCTAAGTTATCTGTCCGTCTGTCCTCAATTTATGAAGCGGTTAGACCTGGAATGGATAGAGGCATCCATATTGGATGAGTTACGGTTTGTAAACCTAGCAAAGTTTGTCTTCTCCTAAACTATCGATCTGATTCCAAAATAAATTGGTATAAATAGGCTTCATATCACAGCTAAAAATATTGTCGTCTTTAAAACGCTCGAGATCTACCAGGTTCCCTTTTTTCGAGCTTTTAATTCCATTATTTCAAGCCCCATTTTCCCCAGTTAGGAGCAGGCGATTAAATTTATCAATTTACCACATAATAAATAGGTAAAAATAACATATTTTTTCTAGCATTATGACGTCACTCCTTTGACCATTTCATTTAATCATTTCTTATTTTAAATTATTTAAATATCGTCTGCATTATTTTCGTACATTTTATCACTGAACTTAAATATTACGTAAATAATTTTCTTTCATATTTGGCTTAAATAATAGATTAGGTACATATGTGATAATTTTAAATTTAATCATCGACATAATTGTTACAAAATTCTCAGCCAAAAAAAAAAAAAAAAACCATTTTTTTTTTACCTGCCTCGTAGGGTAATTTAAAATTCTGGAAAATTAAAAATTTTACTGATTCTGTCATATGACGGGCTACATGCTAGTTTGTAAATAAAATTTAACTGTAATTTCTTGTAGTGAAAGCTAACACAATATTTTAGCCTCATTTAAAAATAAGACACTAATGAAATGTATGACTAAAAACGTAAGCTGTTAATGTAAGTGAGCGACTTTTCAGCAATTGCATCAGATTTTCTTTAAAAACATTAGATGTTAAGTAGACTATTTAAAATCGAAGATATTTTAGTCAATAATTGTAGAATTCTTGCTAAAGACAAAAACATTTTCTTGGAAGCAAATTTTAACAACGACCGACTTTTTAATTTATAAGTAAAAAAAGATAAAATATGAAATATACCTGTAAAATTATTGTAAATAAAATTTAATTGTAACTGCTAGTAGGGAAAGCTATCAATAATATTTTTGCCTTACTTAAAAATAAAACACTGATGAAACGTATAACTAAAAACTATGCTGTTAATGTAAATAACTTTTCTGAAATTTAATCAGATTTTTTTTAAAACATTAGATGTTAGGTAGACTATTTAAAGTTAACGATAGCTACATCAATAATTTTAGTATCGTTACTAAAGATAAGAACAAACTCTTGGAAACATTTTAAAAATGACTGAATTTTTAATTTAGACTTAGTTTGGTTTGGAGTGCTACGGTCTGTTTTTGTTTCAACACAAAGGGTAATGAGACCGGGACCTACTGCTTAAAGCCGATTCCGAAAGGCTACGAACATCCATACCACAATGGGATTCGAACCCACGAACCTCGGTACCAAAATCAGTGCTCTAACCATTCCGTCATTGTTTGGCCTTTAGAATTTAGAAATAAAATGTGTAAAATATGAAATATAACTGCAAAAACTGTTTTTGAATAAATTAGTACAATTACCTACATAAAATTTTACTCTAGTTTAGCATTGTTTTGATAGGATAGAAAGATGTCAAAAGTATTTGTCTCATTTAAAAATAAAACACTGATAAAAGAAAAAACTAAAAACTCTATGCTGTTACATTAAATGAACGAATTTTCAGGAATTGTTTCAGATTATCTTTAAAAACATTAGAAGTAGACTATTAAAAATTGAAGATGCTCCCATCAAATAATTTTAGCGTTCTCACTAAATATAAAAACACACTCTTCAAAGCAAAGATACATTTTACATTTATTAAATGTTGTCGCCAAATATGGCAACATTATTAGCACATATTCCAGATCACGTATCACTCCACTTACACATTTTCGGTAGATAATTTTGGTAGTGCAAGTGAGCCTAAACATTTATAGTCTTTATTCAGCAATCAATAATAAATCTAATACAATCTTAATGCATTGTGTGCGGGTACATTTGGCAGCGGAATTGTACCTGGAGCGCGAGGTTTTGAGCGTAAATTTTGTTATTCAGTTAAATCTCAATAGATCGAAAATTATTTAATTTTTTAACCAACTTTTCGTATTTTATGTTGAAATATATAAACAAATATATAAATAGAGAAATAAATATATAATTGGAAAAATAAACAAATATATATATATATATATATATATATATATATATATATATATATATATATAAATACAATATCAATATATATATATAATATATAAATATGCATATATATAATATCATTTTCGCAAGGATAAGTAAAAAGTTAATTTTAAATCTAAATTGATTTTTTAATCAACCTTCCCGTTCTGTGGTGCCTCATCGACTGATGTAAAAACTAGTTTTTGTTTGTCTAAAGTTTTCCAGAATCTATGTAGTAGACAAGAACATTCGGCTTCGTTTTCCTGTATATACCGTTATTTTTGTACCCACAAACAAACCAAGCTGTTACACTAACCCATACTATAATATACTATAATATACTATAATATATAACCCATACTATAATATACTATATTATAGTACGTGACTCGTGCTCAAGTATCAATCGCCAGAAAACGTACTAGTACATTTTCCGCATACAATGTGTTAAACTAAATTAGCTTTATCTTAAAAGATTTAAATGAGTTTTTTTTAATAAAAATTGCGATTTTCCAATATCTGCTAACTTTAAAATTCCCTTTAAAAAACGAACTAAATATTTTGTAACCCAATATAATTGGTGTACTTTGAATGTTCAAAAATTGCTAACTACATTCGCAGGTTAACTACTTTGAAAAGAAGATGTTCTAAAATTTTGTAATTGCTTGTTTGAAAGGTACATAATGAAGATTTTCTCAGCGTAAAAAAAACAAATAATCTTATTAAAGATGAAGAAAATCTAAAACAACGCCTACTAATGAAATAAGAGTATTTATTTAAACGATAAAAAGTTCTTTCTTTTGTACTCGGATAAAACCTAAATAAACTTCAGAGTGTGCCTAACATAATAATAGCGAATAATCTGCGAGAAATAGAGTTTAAATAAAAATTTAAACAGGGCTATACAGAAAAAAACTGTTGTATTCCATGTAGTTTTTGCACAAACTTTCTTGTACAAAAACGTAGCAACGCGAAATATTATTTCTCAGAGGCTTTGTTTAAATAAATGTAACCAGGAGCGAAAAAAGGCGTGAAAAAAAATTTAAAACAAAAGAGAATCTTTCAGGAACACAAAATTCTGCAAATTCGTTCACCATAGGAATTAATAAAAGTAAGATTTATGTGAAACTTTTTTCCTTTTTTCCACATTTCTATTGTCGCTTAGGGATACGGAAAGGAATGGCTTCGCTTTAAAACTCTACATATGTCGAGAAAAGGTTTTGTTTATTGGAACCTGAACAATTTTGTTCCAAAGCGTTTCAACTATTAATTCCTCTTTTCTTGAAGGAAATGGTCACCCATAGGTCGTATATGATGTAAAGAAAAAAAAGCAAGACTGTTGTATACTTCGCTATGAAATTTTTCCTTAAAATAAATTTGGTATAGAGGAAATTTAATAATCTAAGTTTTGTTGCGTCCTTAACTCAAAGATAAAAATCCTTAGTTATCAAAGTAATCCTCCTATATACAGAAAGCTCAAGCAACATAATTCGGTATAGTATAAAAACGATAGAAACAATAAGCACTCAGTGAATAAAGAACTTACAGTTAAGATTAATATAATTTTAAATGATTAAATATTATACCCATTTTAGAAACTATATGCATTAGATTTAGATTTAGGGTGGGGCAGCTCACAAGAGTACCAGTACTGCGACCCAAGCCCTATTGTACTGACCCCCCCCCATTTACTGGAACAAAAGAGTCCCATCAATAAGTTAAAGAAATTAAGCATAATAACCTAACAACTTTGTACCAAGAATTTGTACCAACCCGAAAAAATAAATATAAGGGATGGCTTATAAGTGCTACGTATGCTCGAATATTGGTCCCTAACCAATCTGTAGTACTTAGTGTCACACCATGCATGTCCTATATAATGTAGCGATGTACATAATACAGCAAGGAGCATTAATTTATTATTATTATATCAAATTATAATTATGTAAAAATAAAAATGTTTTTATAATATAAATTTAAATGAAACATACTCACAAAAGCATTTTGATAACTGCACGCAGCCATCACTATAACCTATATAACTTTTTAAATGCTAGCTAAATTTCTAACAACTCTACCATAAGAAACTTTAAAGAGGTAGGAGGTATTTTACGAATGAGAAAGAATAATTTAACACTAGATTTAACAAACCAGTCAAAATGACTGGTTTTGAAATTCAATGTACATTTAAATTGCTGGTAAATCTATCGTTAATTATAATGCAATAGTTAACTGCATGGAATATATAATGAAAAACAAAACACCTAAAATTTCGCAAACAATAGTAATCAAATATATCTATTCATACAGCACTAACATACAATCACAAAAACTAATGACCCAATTAATAATTAATTACCCAAGATATTAAAAACTAGATTGCATAATAAAGAATTTACACAGATTAAAAAAGAAAATTTTTTACATTTGTGTTACGCTGCTACACTTATTTTTGAAAAATACACCCAAAAACGTGAAATCCGTACTTAATTCTGATGCGTAATTCAGTAATCAATTTGCATTTTTCATAATAATTGCGGATAAATCATGATTGCAGTTGAGAGCTCTTTTAAGTTTAAAAAAATATTTAAGCAGTTTAAGCTAAGAAGTGAAATAAACCAAGATATATATTTTTGATAAATTTTGTTATTTAATCTACTTCTAATTTCTTTTTCTTTTGTCCATTTCCATGTTTATAATAAGAAATGAAACAATATCCTACCAATTTTCTTTTACAAGATTAGACCTAACAAGTGAAATAAACCAAGATATATATTTTTGATAAATTTTGCTATCTATTCTACATTTGCTAGTTTTATTTCCTTATTCCATTTCCATGTTTATAATGAACCAATATCATATTTTCTTTTAAAAATTTAGACTTAATAACTAAAATAAACAGAAATAATAATGAGCAATGAAACAATATCCTACCAATTTCCTTTTACAAGATTAGACCTAATAACTGAAATAAACCGATATATATATATATATATATATATATTTTCGATAAATTTTGCTATCTACTCTACTTCTGCTAGTTTTGTTTCCTCGTTCCATTTCAATACTGAGCAATGAATCAATATCATAAATTTTGTTTTTAAAAAACAGATTTAACAACTAAAATAAACGGAGATAATAAAATAGATTTTTATTATTTTATGTACTTATCGATTTGGTCTTAGAAAATCTAAAGAAATTTTTTTATCTTAAAGCTTAATTATAATTGAATCAAACTTCTATAAAAGATCAAGCTGCGAAACTATGAAAAACTGTAGCTTAAAAGATAACAGAAAAATAATGTATTTTAAAATAAACAAACATTAAGCTTAATGGAATATAAAAATACTACGCAGTGACACTTCCAAATACATATAAATTTTAAACAAAAGGACTACTCAATTCGACACGAGCTATTCTCATCTTCACTTCATACACTTTTATCCCTAAAAATCCCTAAATCCCAGCATCAAGTAGAAAGGGGGGAATATTAGATTTCTTGACAGAATGTGTATGGTTACAAATAAATTACACTATCCTCCCTACCGCATAAAATCCTTGTATTGTATT
Organism: Pardosa pseudoannulata; assembly: GCA_032207245.1. NCBI lineage: Eukaryota > Metazoa > Arthropoda > Arachnida > Araneae > Lycosidae > Pardosa > Pardosa pseudoannulata. The sequence continues at coordinate 111,658,224 of CM063511.1, forward strand.
CCTCCCCCTGCTATTTTGAAGGGAACTCAAATGACGCGTCCATTTTGCTTAACAGTACCCATTGTTTGGATTTTGATCTGCGGTACGGTAATCGAATTACTAAAAAAAATGTTACAAAAATGTCCGCTTTTTTTCCCTTTTTTTGTTTAAAAATAACAACATGAAAGAATAGGTCATTTTCGTAATGTATTCACAAAAGAAAAAAAAATTAAGATGTTTGAACAGGGGTTTGTGTAGATTTATCAGGCAGGGTATTGTTTTTGTGAAATAGTGAATTTTGTGTAACAGAAAAAGTATTAAAACTATTTCAACAAGGGTTCTGCTTTTACGACGATATACAAATTTACAAATCTGAAATGAGTACTAAATTAGTTTGGTTTGGAGCGCTACGGTCTACTTTTCTGCAACACGATTATTGAGACCGGAGCGTACTACTTAAAGCAGATTCCGAAAATCTACGAACATCCATAACATAGTGAGATTCAAACCTACGAACTCGTACTGGAAAGCAGCTCCCTAACCATTCGGTCATCGTTCGACTAAATTAAAGTTCCATTTTAGAGAAAGTCTTAAAATTCTGTGTGTGTATATAGATATATAACATATACCGATCTCTAAATGAACATTAAATTTATTCAAGAAATCATGTTTTAACACATGGTATGCGGGACACGTACTAGTACGTTTTCTGACGATTAATACTTGAATTCGGGACACATTCTACTAGTACGGGTTAGTGTAACAACATGGTTTGTTTGTGTGTACAAAAATAACGGTATATACAGGAAAACGAAGCCGAATGTTCTTGTCTACTACATAGATTTTGGAAAAATTTAGACAAAAACTAGTTTTATATTATTAGTTTTACGATTGCTCTTTTCAATTTTATTATGTAAAAATGTTTATACATAACATAATTCAAAAAATTAAAACTATATACTACTATTTCTATTTGATTTTTTATATATACGATACTATTATAAATTTATCCACTAAAAAATAGATTTTTCT
>CM063511.1:111666734-111749234 GCA_032207245.1 Pardosa pseudoannulata
AAAATTAAGAAAAAATAAATAAATCTTGTATGCTTAATTTTTAAATGTTTAAGTTGTTTTATTCCTGTAGAGAGTGGTTTAATATGAAGCACACAACATTCAATGGGAGTTGAGCATGTCGACTAATGAACTTTTTCTTTATTGTAATTTAATATATCATATAAACATTATATAGCTTATTAATCTGCTGAGAGCTGGAGCTAGACAGCCAGCTGTAGTTCCCCCATCTCTGGTCTAATGCATAAAACCTTGGGATTTAGAGGTACAGTGTTCCTTCGCCACTTCGCGCTTCATGTTTTGTGGCTTCAGTGTTTCGCGGGTTTTTCCAAAATATTCATCAAACAATAAAAAATGAAAAAATACAACCATGTCGGCAGAGACATTGCAGAAAGGAGCGTTTTTCATATTGATGAGCGAGGAATAAGGACCTTTCTATGTCAAACAAAGATGAGTTGAGTACATACCTCGGGATCTCATAAAGGTGCGTGATTGGTTTCCGGTGCGACATCGACCAATGAGAGAAAAAACAAAGACAACAACTACCCATCAACATGTAAACTCCAAGGTAAAGCCCCGGCTCTAATGTCAATGTCTCCAGCAGAAGATTCTCTGAGTGAATCTAAAGCTTCTAAAAGTCAAGTGAGAGCCTTTCCTTAACCATCAACACAAGACTCTTCGCAGCTCTCAGAAAGCAATGTTGATTAATGTTTACTATTGTATAAGGTTCTGTAATTAACCTTATTAACCCTTTTTACCTGACGGTACTTATAAATATCGCTTCAATCAAACACGTATATATTCCTAATAAAGCCTTTTTTTCTAAAGCCCCGGCTCTAATGTCAATGTCTCCAGCAGAAGATTCTCTGAGTGAATCTAAAGCTTCTAAAAGTCAAGTGAGAGCATCTCTTTCACCATCAACACAAGACTCTTCGCAGCTCTCAGAAAGCAATGCTGATTAATGTTTACTATTGTATAAGGTTCTGTAATTAACCTTATTAACCCTTTTTATCCTGACGGTACTTATAAATACCGCTTCAATCAAACACGTATATATTCCTAATAAAGCCTTTTTTTCTAAAGCCCCGGCTCTAATGTCAATGTCTCCAGCAGAAGATTCTCTGAGTGAATCTAAAGCTTCTAAAAGTCAAGTGAGAGCATCTCTTTCACCATCAACACAAGACTCTTCGCAGCTCTCAGAAAGCAATGCTGATTAATGTTTACTATTGTATAAGGTTCTGTAATTAACCTTATTAACCCTTTTTATCCTGACGGTACTTATAAATACCGCTTCAATCAAACACGTATATATTCCTAATAAAGCCTTTTTTTCTGACGGTTCTCAGAAAGACGACAACGATGCAGATCCTACAGCAGAAAAAAAAATGACAGCACCAATCAGGAATCCTTTTTATTCGCATAGCAGGGAATGTTTCCGTAGTCTACTGCAATGCCCATATTTCTGTTTAACCCTTTTTATCCTGACGGTACTTATAATTATAGCTTCAATCAAACACGTATATATTCCTAATAAAGCCTTTTTTTCTGACGGTTCTCAGAAAGACATCAACGATGCAGCTCCTACAGCAGAAAAAAAAAATGACAGCACCAATCAGGAATCCTTTTTATTCGCATAGCAGGGAATGTTTCCGTAGTCTACTGCAATGCCCATATTTCTGTTTAACCCTTTTTATCCTGACGGTACTTATAATTATCGCTTCAATCAAACACGTATATATTCCTAATAAAGCCTTTTTTTCTGACTGTTCTCAGAAAGACATCAACGATGCAGCTCCTACAGCAGAAAAAAAAATGACAGCAACAATCAGGAATCCTTTTTATTCGCATAGCAGGGAATGTTTCCGTAATCCACTGCAATGCCCATATTTTTGTTTAATTAGCACTGATACGTTTAAGTAAATACCTATACTGTTGTAATTTTTGTCTTAAATGTGTAAAGTTTAAATACTGTTTACACATTTAAAACATTCGTGTACTCGCATACACGAAAATTCGTAGGAACAGATCCTACTTAACGGTTTTTCAGCTTTCGCGGAAGGTTCTGGTCCCCATTAACTGTGAGAAACGAGAGACCACTGTAGTTTTCTTCGATGTCCCAGTCTATTGTCCTACTTGCCCTTATGATATCGGACCCTGCATTCACCCCATACTATCTTGTAATACCGACAGTTTTAGTTTCTTTCATATTTTAAATTATGAATATTCAATTCGGTTGCACTTACGATTCTAGGAACATATAAATTTGTAATCATTCTTAAAAATATAATTGTCTCTTAGACATATATAACTAGTTGACATTATTCGGGAAAGTTGTAGGATTCATTAACTCTATTTCGATCATAGAGATAAACGAATGAAGGTCTCATTGAGATGCACCCCACATGATGTCAAAGTAGTTGCTACTCTGGTGCTCTCTTTACTTTCTTAACAATGTGTAATTGACTGTCGCTTAGCTACTGTTCAAAATATATCTATGTTAATGACATTCTGCAAGTCATAAAATAATGACATTTTATGGTACGCTATAAAAATTTTATTTATTCTAAAAGAGATAAATTTTACTGCTGTCGGAAACATTGTTGATCTGGATTCTTTACGAGGTAAATCTATGAACATGAAGCGAATCCTTAAACTTTTGGGAGATAACCTTCCGGAAGTAGATTTAGGAAAGGTTTCTTTATGAGTTTGGATTCGTAAAGTATAGCAGAAAAATTTCATGGAAACTTAAAAAAAAATAGTGTCAGTATCAAATATACTGACATAAATATTTCGTTCACGCAAGTACTCAGGATTATCTAAGTCCTTCACGTTCCCATAACATATTATACCTCTGGAGGTACTGAATCAGGGATGAGTCGGTCTCTGGTTTGGATCTCAATTCTGACTTGCGGATGGATGAATGAGTGTATGAATGAGTTCGACTGGCCCCTAAAATGGTTGTGTCGTGGTTTTATAACGCCACAGCTCTAAAATAGGTAACTTTGGTAGCGTTATGGTTGAGCAGGTTTCTTCGAAGGCCTCATGAGGATGAGACATCGAACACAAGCGAGATGGAGAAGAAAGGAGGATTTATTCTGATATATACAAATATTTACATCATTTACATTCTCGGCGCGGATCATTCATTCTCGCCCACTGGACAACAACTCTCAGAGTCTTCTCTCACACCAAACGACGCTTTGTCCTCGTGACGTCACTCGCAATCGCTCACACCCCTCTCTCTGTCTTTTCTAGAGAATGGAGGCATGGCCAATCCCCCCCAGATAGCAGAGCACATTTGACTGTCATCAGAGCGAGCCGTAATGCAAATACAAATTAAAATAGTTTATCAGCAGCGTGATGCTACAGCGTGTTCTAGCAAAGTCGTACTTTCACTTTACCGGTGCTCGTTAACAATGAAACTCGCACACTTCTGCCTTAATTCGAAAGAGCAGCGCTCATTCGGGCTTGGTATGACTAAGTAGCGGCCGAACGCTGGCCGATTGGTTAGGGCGCTGACCGTCGGTACCGGAATTCGTGGATTCGAATCCCACTATGGCATGGATGTTCGTAGCCGTTAGGAATCGGCTTTAAGCAGTAGGTCCCGGTCTCATTAGCCCTCGTGTGCAAAACAGTAGATCGTAGCGCTCCAAACCAAACCAAACCAAAGACTAAGTAGCATTAGACCCAACCCCACCACCACACAGGATTGTCTTGGGCTTAACAAATTAAAGCGTAACACACTTTTATTAAAACTCAGTTTGTCATTCTAAACTATAAGAAATAGTAAATATACAAGAAGTCGAAATTATATTTTATTTAATCATTTTTAATTTGTACTTGGATGAAACACAGAGCACTAAAAACTAAGAAGTGCTGAAAAATATTAAAATTTAGTTTAAAAAAAATAAAACTATATGGTAATTATTAAGTAAAACTTAATCTTTCTTTCTTTGCCAACTCATCGTTATCATGTATATCAACTTTTATATTTCTACGAACAATGGCGTAGCGAAGGAGGGAGAAATACTGGGGATGTAACTCCCCCCCTAAAGTCTATTGTATGCATATATATATATATATATATATATCAAATATAAAGATTTTTATATTAATTTTGAGATACGAATTGACGGGGTTCCCCTCCTTTGAAATTTCGTGCAAAGTTCCTGTCTATAAATATTAAACAAATCTAAAACGACATTTTTCAAATACGTTTTCATCGTTTGTAAAGCTGAACATTTCGAAAATGGGCTTAGGAAAAAGGGAAGGAAGGGCTATAAGCCCACTAGTCCTCCCCTGGGAGCGTGACTCATTGTGTTAGTACTATAAAAATTAGTGGGTAGTGAAATTCTTGAAATAAAGAGAACTAACAATGAACGGTATGAATTAATTTACAAATAGATATCTATTCTTTACACACACGCGTATGTATGCGAGTGTGAACTTTTTAGTATTTTATCTTAGGATTCAATTTGATAAATAAGTTACAGAAAAAATCTCTTATATTACAAAAAGCCTTTATGAAATAAAAACCCGCTTATGAAAGAGTATTATTTGTTTAAAGCAGGGTTGAAAAAAATCATGATTTTTTTTAAATAAAAAAAATATGATTTTTTTTAAATAAAAATAATTAGATTTATTTGATTTATATCAGATTTTTATTTAAATCAAAATTATTTGATTTTTTTCTGTATTCTAATTTTAATTATTGTTGTGTTTTTATGTGTTTTGCAATATACATAAAATAGTTTGTTGTAAGAAGAAACATCTATCTAGTATATTTTACACATTGATTACCTAAAAATTAAATATATAAATTTTAATCTAAATACATTTCATTATTTTGTAATTGGATAGTGCAAACTAAATAAGATGTAAATTTAAAGAACAAAATAAATATTCATTAAATGTAAACTATTTATGTAAATTTTTTTTAATTTAAAAATAAATAATTTTTAAGCAACGGATTATGGATTTGATGCTTTATCCACTCCTAATTCATTACAAAGGCTAGAATGAACGATACCAAAAGAAGAAAACTGCCTTTCCATTCCAGCAGATGAAGCCACCCCTGTTGTTATTTGGTAGATAAACTGGATATCAAGTTCTGTAATACTATCTTTACCTCCCACAACATATAATGAATTCCACCAGTCATTAATTAGCCATTGTACCCGTGCTACATACTTTCTGATAACAACCCTTAAATTCTTAGAAAGCACATGCTATCTATTTACACTTATTTACTTATTGGTATTTCTGTGCTGACTTATTACTATTTCTCCTGTTTTTAGAATATAGGTTTTAAAAGAAGCGAAAAAATATGATTTAAATAATTTTTTTAAAAATCAACTGATTTAAATCAAGATTTAAATCGTGCCAACAATGGCTTAAAGACATTAATTATTAGTATATTAGGTACTATTACAAATAAATAAAAGCAACTTTTTCACGATTTATTGAAGTTATGGTTACGGGTAAACTCTGACTAACCTCTCTCAGCACATGAAAACGAATACTTTAACTACGAAGAAGCCGGAAAAAGAATTCAATTGTGCAAAGAAATTTCTGATGCTTTATAGAAAAAGACGAAAAGAAACATTTCATCTTCCCATTATGCCAGTAAACTGGTTTATGAGAGCCAGCGGGAAATAAAATCTATAACCCGCATTCCCTCCTATACGATTTTACGACGAAAAGCATAAAATGGCCAAGAAGAGGAAAACGCTTTTCTGCACCTACCTTTTTCCAGGACTCATCCCCTCCTATCTCCGTCGTAACTTTAAACTATAAAATCTCCGCACGGATCCATTTTACAAGTGCGACGACGAGGAATTCGGGAAGAAATAAGAGGCATTCACAGAAAATGGTAAAATCGGTCCTACTTGCAGAAACGTGACGGGAAAAAAAGGGGCTCTTTATGTGCGCCTTTTGCGAGCCGTCATCAGTATGCAAGAAATGGAAGAACACTATAAACGTTTTATCGGTAAAAAGGATGACGGCGGTCAAATGAAAGGTTGTCGAAGGCTGAGAGAGGGAAAAATAGTCATTACGGCGAGCTACGTGATAATCAGATTACGGCTTTTAAGTATTGAAAGGAAAAGCAAACTATTGGAGAAATTTACGATATAAATTCTTCAAACACATCTCTATTGAGAAAACTTGTGTTTCTATTGTCGCGAAGTTTCATCTATTTTACGAGTACTCTGAGTTTCAGAAATGTTAAACAAGGCGGTCTCGAGAAAATTTTCTTGTAATTAATAAAATTTTACTCAAGAACAGCCATTAACGGAAGCTATGCTATAATTAAATTACGGGCTTTAAGTATTGAAAGGGAAAACAAACTATAAAAAAAAGACAAATCTCTACTACATGGAACAAATGTTTCAGCTATTATGATTTATTTATGATATTGTTGTTTGAATTTAAGAAACATTATCTGAGAAAAATTTTAAAGTATTTAAAAAAAATTAAATAGAACTGAGAGTAGGAAGAATAGTCATTACGGCGAGCTCCGTGATAATCAGATTACGGCTTTTAAGTAACGGAATTTTACGGATAGTTTAACATAAAGGGAAAGCAAACTATTGGAGAAATTTACGATATAAATTCTTCAAACGCATATCTCTACTACAGAAAACTCGTGTTTCTATTATCGCGAAGTTTCATCTATTTTACGAGTACTTTGATTGAATTTCAGAAATGTTAAACAAGGTGGTCTCGAGAAATTTTTCTTGCAATTAGCAAAACTTTTCTTAAGAACTGCCATTAAGGTATGCTATGCAGTAATTAAATTACGGATTTTAAGTATTGAAAGGGAAAACAAACTATAAAAAAACCCACAAATTTCTACTATATGGAACAAATGTTTCTTCAATTATAATTACTTTATGAGATTGGGGTTTGAATTTAAGAAACATTATCTGAGAAAAATTGTAAAGTATTTTTAAAAATGGGGAAAAAATGAGAGGATCAAGAATAGCCATTACGGCGAGCTACGTGATAATCAGATTACGGCTTCTAAGTGTGGAAAGGGAAAGCAAACTATTGAAGAAATTTACAATATAAATTCTTCAAACACATATCTCTACTATGGAAAACTCGTGTTTCTATTGTCTCGAAGTTTCACATATTTTTACGAGTACTTTGATTGAATTTCAGAAATGTTAAACAAGGAGGTCTCAAGAAATTTTTCTTGCAATTAGTAAAACTTTTCTTAAGAACAGCCATTAAGGGAAGGTATGCAGTAATTAAATTAAGAGTTTTAAGTATTGAAAGGGAAAACAAACTATAAAAAAAACACAAATCTCTACTACGTGGAACAAATGTTTCAACTATTATAATTATTTTATGAGATTGTTGTTTGATTTTAAGAAACATTATCCAAAAAAAATTTTAAAGTATTTTAAAAAATGGAAATAGAACTGAAAGGATCAAGAATTGCCATTACGGCGAGATACGTGATAATCAGATTACGGTTTTTAAATAACGGAATTTTGCAGAAAGTTTTACGAATAGTTTTACGGAAATGGAAAGCAAACTATTGGAGGAATTTAGGATATAAATTCTTTAAACGCATATCTCTACTAGACAAAACTCGTGTTTCTATTGTCGCGAAGTTTCATCTATTTTACGAGTACTTTGATTGAATATCAGAAATGTTAAACAAGGCGGTCTCGAGAAATTTTTCTTGCAATTAGTTAAACTTTTCTTAAGAACAGCCGTTAAGGGAAGCTATGCAGTAATTAAATTACGGGTTTTAAGTATTGAAAGGGAAAACAAACTATAAAAAAAAAGACAAATCTCTACGTGGAACAAATGTTTCTGCTATTATAATTATTTTCTGAGGTTGTTTGAATTTAAGAAAAATTATCCGAGAAGTATTTTGTAAAATGGAAATAGAGCTGAAAGAAGGAAAAATAGCCATTACGGCGAGCTAAGTGATAATCAGATTACGGCTTTTAAATATTGAAATAGAAAACAAACTATAGAAGAAATTTATGATGTAAATTCTTATGTACATATCTCTACTACAGAAAACTTATTTCGAGTACTTTTTTTTACGAGTACTTTGATATAATTTCAGAAATGTTACACAAGGCCATTTTGAGAAATTTTTCTTTCAGTTGGAATGACATTTCTTAATAAGGGCCATTAACGGGAGCTATGCAATGAACAAATTAAGGCTTTTAAGTATCGAAAAGAAAAACAATCTTTCAAAAAACCATACAAAGGAAATTCTTAAAACACAGATATTTAGTGAAGGAAATAAATATTTCTGTTGTCTTAAATTTGTCAGTTATTTTATCAGTTCTTTGACTGAATTTCAGAAATAGAAAATACGGCGGTCATTAGTAATTTAAAAACAATTAACATAGCTTTTTTTTAAGAACATTCATTTTAGAAGTTACATGATAATCATATTTCAACTTTTAAGTATTGAAGAGGTAAGCAAATTATCGAAAAAACACAAATATATCTACTACATGACACAAATATTTCTGTTATTTTACGAGATTGTTGTTTTAATTTTAAAAACATTAAATAAGGTATTCTTAGAAAAAATTTAAAGCATTTTAACAAATAAAAATAGTGTTGAGCAATAAGAGAAGAAAATTAAGGCGAGTTACTTGGTAAGAAGATTACGGCTTTTAAGTATTGAAAGTGAAAACAGGCTATTAGAAACTTAAGAGAAATTCTTCAAACATAGATATTTACTAAAACTTTTTTTCTGTTTACACAACCTTTCATGTATTTAACGAGTGCTTTGATTTCACTTCAGAGATGAAAACACTGTTGTCGAGAATTTTTTCCAACAATTAGAACATTTTTTAAAGAACAGGCTTTAAGGGAACTATGCGATAACCAGGTTAAGGTTTTTAAGAATTGAAAGGATCAAGAATATAGTTATAGAAGAAACCGAGGTCTCTAGAACACGAAGCAAATATTTCTGAAGTCGTAAACAGTCCATGTATTTCAATAGAGAGTTGATTGAATTTTAGAAATAGAAAGTAAATTAACATTATGAAAAAATTAAAGCAGCTTTCAAATTAAGATATATTGTCGAATACTGAGAAAGAAAGAAATAGCCATTACTGCGAGTTATATGATAAGCAGATTCTTTTAAGTATTGGAAGAGGAAGCAACTTGTTGGAGAAATTTAGGAAAAATTCCTGAAACATTGATATCTACTTGAGGAAATTAATACTGTAGTACAACTTTCCCTATTTTATGAATGTTTTGATTGATTTTCAAAACCAAGAGAAAGACGATCTTAAGAAAATTTTCAAACAATTAGAGCAACTTCTTAAAAATCATTTTTAATTATGTAACTTTTTCAGTTGCATAATTTTTTATCTTAATGAATCAAATGATGCAATTTAAATATTGAAGGGAGAAAAAAAACTATCGAAAAAGTATGGATTTCTAGCACAGAAAATCCTAGGAAATTTTTAAAGGTATTTACCAATGAAAACGCTATCTGATGCTGGGATGCTGCGAGAAGATAAACAGTCATTACCGGATTCTAAGTTATAATGACTTTACGGATTTAAAGTATTAAAGGGGGCAAACAAAGTATCAAAGAAACGCAGATATCTTGTACACAAAACAAGTGCTTCTGCTGTTGTAAACTTTCAGCTACTTTATCAATGCTTTGATTTAAAGTCAGAAACATAAAACAAGACAGTATCAGGAAGTTTTAAAGTAGTTAGAGTACCGCAGTACCGTAAGTGTTACAAGTACCACAGATATGCAATATCGCTTTACAAGTACCACAGATATGCAATAAAATAATTTATGGGAAAGATCAGTTCTTTTACTTTTAAACTTTAGATATTTTAGTACTATATCAGATTTAGTATGAAACATACTTAGATTTTATTAACTAAAAGTATGAAATCCATAAAACTTTTAATAATCCTGTTTTGGTAGTTTTACATGTATAATTACATGCGTCAACATACACTCATATATATGTATATAAAAATATATAATTACATATATCTATATACACATACTTATACACACACGATAAATAGGTATTTGAATGTATATATGTATATATCTATACACAATTTGTACTAAATGTACACACTATACGCAAACGTTGAAAAATTAATTATAAATCAAGAAATGACTTCACATAAATTACAATATAACTAAAAATATAGAAGCTAACAAATCTGGAAGTTTAAAAAAACCAAGAAGTAAAACATAAAAAATTTTAAATATTAAAACTAAGAACAACCTTTTAATAGCACTATAAACCTGAAACTGAAAATACGAAGTCCATAAAGAATATTAAATGTCGAAAGAACCCTGTTTAGCAGTTGGTGACTCTGTTCAATAACCTTTGCAAAACATTGCAAGAACAAGTCTCAATTAGTATTCTGGAAATCACGAACTTCAATGATACATAAATTAACTTATTTTAGGGAGTGGGATTTACGTGGGAGACGCGAGCCAAGCTTGCACGCAGCTCAAGATCATGCCATCGGGTGAAAGAATGACTGATGAAAAGTCTGAAATACTAAATCTTTTTTATCGCTGCTCAGGTATGTGATTTTGTAGGTTAATCATACATAATTCTGTAAGCTCGTATAGAGAAATGTACTAGTATTCCTGTTCGGTAAGGGTATTAATAACCGGCGAACATAATTGAATCATAAATATTATATTTCATTAATTTTTAGGATTATGTACAAAGGTCAAGTTCCTATCTCATTCTGCTTCTGTGAACTTGCCTTGCTATTCATGTTCGTTAAAGATATAGTTACCTGGCGAAATTGATTGATTGAATAGCAAATATTATATTTCATTAATTTTTAGGGGATATGTTCACCCTCAAGTTCACAACTCATTCTTTAAGCTCACTTAGGAAAACATAGTATAAATGTTCGTTAAAGTTATTGTAAAACTTCGAATTTAATAATTTGAATGATAATATTTTATATTAATTTCACTGCGATGTTAAGGTGAATATCCTTTCGTTTATATTTCTTTCTATATTCTCATGCCGGTAATTGTAATATTCATATTTGTTAAAGCTATTGTACTGGCAAATAAAATTCATTGAATGTTCGCCAGGTATTGTTACCTGGTGAACTTGATTGATTGAATAGTAAATATTATATTGCCTTAATTTTAAGAGTTTATGTTCACAGGTGAATATCCTTAAGTTCACAACTCATTCTTTAAGCTGATGTAGAAAAACATAATATAAATAATGATTAAAGTTACTGTAAACCTTCGAATTCAATTATTTGAATGATAATATTTTGTATTAATTTTACTCCGATGTTAATGTGAATATCATGTCGTTTATATTTCTTTCTAATAAGCTCATGCCGGTAATTGTAATATTCATATTCGTTAAAGCTATTGTACTAGTAAATAAAATTTATTGAATGTTGCCCAGGTAATGTTACCTGGTGAACTTGATTAATTGAATACTAAATATATTGCATTAATTTTAAGGATTTATGTTCACAGGTGACTATCCTCAAGTTCACAACTCATTCTTTAAGCATGTAGAAAAACAATAGTATAAATATTCATTAAAGTAACTGTAAACGTCGAATATAATTGTTTGAATAATAAAATTTTATATTAATTTCACTGCGATAATAAGATAAATATCATTTCTTTCAAATTTCTTTCTATAAGCTCATGCCAGTAATTGTAATATTCATATTCGTTAAAGCTATTGTACTGGCAAATAAAATTTATTGTATAAATTTATTGAATGTTCATAGGTATTGTTAACTGGCGAACTTGATTGATTGAATAGTAAAATATTACATTGCATTAATTTAAAGGGTTTATGTTCCCAGGCGAATATCCTCAAGTTCACAACTCATTCTTTACTCTCACGTAGAAAAACATAGCATAAATATTCGCTAAAGTTACTATAAACGTCGAATATAATTCTTTGAATGATAATATTTTATATTAATTTCACTGATGTTAAGGTAAATATCCTTTCGTTCATATTTCATTCTGTAAGATCATGCCGATAACTGTAGGATTCTTATTTGTTAAAGGTATTGTAGCGACAAATATAACTTATTGAATTATAAAAATATATTGATTTCATAGTAATTTTAATGATGAATATCCTCCAAATCATATCCCATCTGTAAACTCGTACCGATAATCTTAGTTCGCTAAAGGTATTGTACCAGTGAATATAAATTAACTGAATGATAAAAATATTTTATATTAATTTCAATGCGATAATAAGGTAAATATCATTTCCTTCATATTACTTTCTATAAGCTCATGACAGTAATTGTAATATTCATATTCGTTAAAGCTATTGTACTGGCAAATAAAATTTATTGAATGATAAAAATATTTTATATTAATTTCACAGTAATTTTAATTATGAATATCTTCCAAATCACATTTTCAGCTCTAAACTCAAACCGATAACTGTAGTTCGCTAAAGATATTGTACCGAGGAATATAATTGAATGAAAAAATTATATCTCATATGATCTTTATTGTGATGTTAACAGGTGAATATCACCCAGTGATAAAATTATATCGTTTAAATATTTCGTACGAACAATAAGTTTAATATTGATAAAATATTATTTTAATTATATTTTTAAAAACAGTTTTAATTTAAATTTTAAATTATACTTGCATATTTAAATCCGAAAAATACAGCAATGAAAAACCTAAATGCTTATAAAAAGTACCTTCACACAGAGTATAGTTGCATTTCTTCTTAAAATATTTAAAGAAACTCACAAAAAATATAAATAATATATTTTAATTCGCTTTACTTATACCCGAGAAAAATGACTTGGCAGACTATAACAAATATGTTTAAAAATTTATACTTTATTAACGTGAAACTTCATAAGTGTTATGTAAAAAAAAAGTATTGATCAGTATTATAATAAATTCAAAACCAATTTTATTCGAGGATGTAAATTAATATAAAAAGTGCTTTACAAGATATATAGTTTTAATTTATTTATAAACTAATATGGTACAATAAAAATATCTCTTCTTTAGAAAAAAAATCGAACTTTTAAGTTTTATGTCTTTTACTTAAACAAGAAAAAAAATGCTATAAATTATAAAAAGATCAAATTATAAAAAGTACAATTCTGTCAATTTTTAATTTATTACAAAACAAACCACCCGTTAAAAAGAACAAAATTATTTTCTCCTAATTTAATTTTAGATGAATGCAAAATATTCCTCATCCAAATTCTAAATAATCTAGAAAAATTATGCATCACGAAATTAAACGGAGGTAAACCAAAAACGAAGCATGGTTCTAAAATTAAATGTAACAGTCAATATTTCTAGTAAAAAAAATAAGCAAAAAGTAAAATTTCATTATGCGTACCCTGAACTCGTGATTGCAAATTATGAATCATTTGCTAACTAACTTAACTTCCGACATGCTTTAACAATAAATGTGTTCCCGTTCGGAGCAATTTTCCAAAAATAAATAGCAATGAATAAAGAAAGAGCGCGACGTTTTTTTAATGCCTGCGAACGCAACAGATGTGATGCAAAGTGAAAAAAAAATTAAAACGTTTAAATTGCCATACTTTAAGAAAATTTATTGTAATTTCTGGTAACCTTATTAAATTAGTTTAAATGATTTTTTTTTCGTAGTTTCAACGTTTACTTGTTTTACCGCTTTAAAATATATTTTGTTACATTTTATTACTAAATTTAATATGAAAATGTATTGGAAAGTAATTCACACTAGATCGCCCGGATGCATGCTGTTTTCAAGAATGTTAGCGATATATGTATATGTATATATGCATAACACGCTCGCATGAACACACACACAAATTTTATACATATCTATCTATCTATTATATATATGTAATGCATCTAAATTTTTATATTTTAAGGTTATATCCAGGATATTAAGTACGCATATGGTATTAATATATAATTTATTAAAACTGCTGTTAGAATACATCTGACACTAAATTGTATAATTATATTAATAGATAATTTATAGATATTTAATATATATATATATATATATATATATATATATGTGTGTGTGTGTGTGTGTGTATGTGTGTAGAGAGAGAGAAAGAGAGAGAGAGAGTGAAATAGACAGATAGAAAAATAGATAAAGTTAATATAGATATAGATATAATATTATTGGATTTTATGAAAGTATATAACTGACTTGGTGTCGAAATAACTGCAACCGGCATTCTAGTGTTCACAGAATTATTCTGCTCTTTATTAAGCATAATTATATCCGGAATGAAGAAAGTAATGTTCTGTTATAATGCACATTTCATCCAAACTAGCATAATTCCCTGCTTGTGAGTACAAATTGTTAAAAAATAATTTATAAAATATAATTTTAAAAGTATTATAAAATCCCATTGTTAATCCCATTGAGTCTTGTGTGGAAAGCTTCCGTAAATCTTCAAAAAGATTATGATGCAAAAATATTAATACTTGATAAAGTATAACATTTTTTTTTTAACTTGAAAGAAATTTTATTTAGAAAAACAGTTCAAACACACTTTACTTTTTTAAATATGCTTTAAATCTAAATTTAATATGAAAATGTATTGGAAAGTAATTCACACTAGATCGCCCGGATGCATGCTGTTTTCAAGAATGTTAGCGATATATGTATATGTATATATGCATAACACGCTCGCATGAACACACACACAAATTTTATACATATCTATCTATCTATCTATCTATTATATATATGTAATGCATCTAAATTTTTATATTTTAAGGTTATATCCAGGATATTAAGTACGCATATGGTATTAATATATAATTTATTAAAACTGCTGTTCGAATACATCTGACACTAAATTGTATAATTATATTAATAGATAATTTATAGATATTTTATATATATATATATATATGTGTGTGTGTGTGTGTGTGTGTGTGTGTGTGTGTGTATGTGTGTAGAGAGAGAGAAAGAGAGTGAAATAGACAGATAGAAAAATAGATAGTTAATATAGATATAGATATAATATTATTGGATTTTATGAAAGTATATAACTGACTTGGTGTCGAAATAACTGCAACCGGCATTCTAGTGTTCACAGAATTATTCTGCTCTTTATTAAGCATAATTATATCCGGAATGAAGAAAGTAATGTTCTGTTCTAATGCACATTTCATCCAAACTAACATAATTCCCTGCTTGTGAGTACAAATTGTTAAAAAATAATTTATAAAATAATTTTAAAAGTATTATAAAATCCCATTGTTAATCCCATTGAGTCTTGTGTGGAAAGCTTCCGTAAATCTTCAAAAAGATTATGATGCAAAAATATTAATACTTGATAAAGTATAACATTTTTTTTTTTAACTTGAAAGAAATTTTATTTAGAAAAACAGTTCAAACACACTTTACTTTTTTAAATATGCTTTAAATCGGATTCTTTATTAAAAAAGAATTACAGTATTTACAGTAAAACTGAAAATAAAAAGATTGAAATATCCCTTTAATTAATCCACAGTGGTGTAAATTTATGATGAATTCCTGTGTTGTTATCGAAAATATAATAATATGCAAAATTTCAGCTCAATTGGAGATCGTGAAATAGCGAAATGTTGTTTACAAGATACAGACACACTGTGAAAATCAAATAAAAGGGAATAAAAAGTAAAATAGAGTAAAACCAATATTTCGCAAAAGGGCTCCTATCGTGTAAGGCCAACTAACTTTCAATAAAATTCGACATCCAATGTGGCTTTCTACCGAAGCGTTCAAACGTCAATTCCAACAAATCGGAGAGAGAAACATTTTTGAGGGAAATTAGCGATGGATTCGGCAAGCTTTTGCTGCTTCACCAATTCCGTACGGAGAAGAGCGAAGAAGTGAAAGGAAGAAAAAAGGAAATCATGTACTGAAGAGAAAATAACTTTTCGATATCAATTTTTTAATCGACCAAATAAAAAGCGACGAAAAATCTTTAAACTTCTTTTGAGCAAATAAACGTAGGTGGCATAAAAGGATCCCAAAAGGAGCATCACAGGATATGTATGTTAGAATTTATTTTAAAACATTTATTCCTCGGAATATTTCGAAGTTTATAATTTACTAACCGGTTCGGATTGCATATACATAATTAATGACTAATGTGGTATTTTAACCACTTAACCCTTAATTTGGCTAAGTCTGGCCGCTACACCGGACATTTATATTTATAGCTACTATATAACATAATTGTCAGTGTTCGCCACAGCGGACATTAATTATCTCAAATAAAGGAAAATGATATATTTTTTTTGTTTATTTCACAGAGATCCTAATGTCTATACAGACATCGAAAAATAACAGAAATGAAAAAATATTTGAAAAAGCATCTTGTCAAATTAAGGGTTAACGTGCACGCTTGAGTTAACTCGAGCACGCTAAACTGTCCAAACTGTTCACACTCGAGATAATTCGAGCGGTGTTGTACTTTATGTTGCTATAATTTTTCACACTCGAATGCAATCGAAAATTGAAAATAACAATGTGAAAGAAAAAAAATCGTTTTTTGATATTTATCATTTACATAGGATTGTAAGCTATATTCTATTATTTTCTGCAATGTTATCAAAATCCAAAATTGCAATAAAAATTTTGATTAATTTTGTATTTTTGTATTATATATATATATATATATATATATATATATATATATATATATATATATATATATATATATATACATATCTATCTATCTATCTATATATATACATATATATCTATATATATATATACATATAAAGTACTATATATATACATATATATCTGTATATATATATATATATATAATATTAAAATCCCTAAACACAATTGATCACGTGATACAGAATACACGTGTTTAAAGAGAACTCGCTAATTATTGGCTAAAGTAATCCAGAAAGAGGCTGAACTAAGTCTATAGTGTGTCTGGAGGGAAAAATCAGAATTACCGTGCAAACCCCGAACTCACTTTATGAACAAAAGTTATTAAATTAATATTAAAATACGTAAATAAGTGATTTTAATATTACACACACACACACACACATATATATATATATATATATATATATATACACTAACTGAAATCACCATTTTTACTAAATCATCAAAATACCTTACACTACAAGGAGATAAGTAGCTTTATTAAAGAATGTACGCTAATTTTTAACGAGAACATGACAGCAGATCAATGTTATATTTATAAAAGACGAATCAATTACTTTCTATGTAATAAATTCTTTATCGATATAAAGTTTAAGGGGTGAAAATATACTTAGAACTTAATGACAGAATACTCTGGCGATCTTAAATAAAATTCGTGTCATTCTAACGACCCATACATGCTACACTGCAATCTTAAACAACTTTGATAACGTATAAAACGTTTCAAAGAGAATGAAAAATAGGTTTGAAAAGAGAGGAGACTCCACCCAAAGTTTCATTTATAAACCCGGATGCATCGTGAATAAATACCCGAGATTATACGTGAAAGGGAGCTCATTGGAAAATAATGGGTGCAGCTTAAGAAATAGGATAATAAAATTATTTTGAAAAAACTATTCATAGTACGGCAAATTTATTTAGAGAGAAAATAAGACTGGTTAAACTTATTTAACAACTTTTCAGCAATGTTTGATGCAATGACAGGCTTTCTGTGTTCAGCATCGTTGCTTTTCATATACCTGTGAAATGGGAACATTTTACTTTCACTCTTAGGTAGTACGTATTCTTTAGATAATTGTCAATATAACATTGTCAATATAATACTGCTGTATAAATTTATAAATCAATCAAAATCTCTTCCTTTCTCTCTCTCTCCCTTCTACCCACCCACCGATCCTTGTCTTTCTCATTTTTTCTTTCTTTTTTTTCCTCTCTCCCCTTGCCTCTTTCTCTCTCCCTTTTTCACCCTCTTTCCCCTCCCTCTTTTCTCTATATTCCCCTCGTCTCTCCGTGTGCATGTTTTACAGAAATTCATCCGGCTTTTAGAATCACCAAATTTTAGAAAGATGTTGTTTAGTTCAATATTTAGACATTATTTCCCTACTAGCCGTTTAGGGCCCAGCTCGTATGGGTATTTACGGTTTTTAAGAGAAAGGTCTCAGATAGCAAGTTTAGTTTGCAGCAAACTTGTAACAGTCTTGCTTGTCAAGCCTGAAAACTTGCAGCAAGTCTGGAAGTTTTAAACAAGACTTCAGCAAGGCTACGAATTTTCACTTGCTTCAAGGTTGTCATGACAAGGTTGCGACAGTGTTGAAGCAAAATAGCGTTGCAAAGGAGTGGTCGCTTTATGTTCCGTCTAACTTGCAGGAATTTTGCTGCAAGTTTGTCGCGTCGAATTTGTCATAACAAGATATTATCCAGAAAAAATCAAACTTGCTGCAAGTATAAATGCTATCTGGGGTCGTGTTTATTTCGAAATTTAAATTTTTAGAAAATATTACACTAGCATTTACCTGGGCACTACTTGAGATCTTTTGGATCAACTTTCGATGATATCTATACTTACGTCGTCTAACTCAAAAGCAATTACCTGCATAAGATTAAAACTTCGTATATATGACTGTTATAACTTGGTTTGGTTTGGAGCGCTACGGTCTACTGTTTTGCACACGAGGGCTAATGAGACCGGGACCTACTGCTTAAAGCCGATTCCGAACGGCTACGAACATCCATGCCATAGTGGGATTCGAACCCACGAACTCCGGTACCGACGGTCAGCACCCTAACCAATCGGCCAGCGTTCGGCTGACTGTTATAACATCTAGTTGATTACAATGTACAATCTATAGAACGAAAAAATACACAATGTGGAAATTATATAATGAAATTATATAAATATATAATGCCAAAAAATTATATGAACTGTATATAATGAAATTTTCAAACTAGGAACAGGTGAACAAAAACCTTATTATGCATGAAAATTAAACTAAATATTTTATTAACCCCTAACAATTTTATTTTTTTCAACAATCCGATCCAAAAAATGTCACATTTTTTAATTGCATATTTCTGTTCATTTTACATTTGTAAGCTGGAGAATGCTAATAAAATTCTATTTATTTTAAGCATGTATAACAACTTTTTTTACAGGAAATATGTTTTCCCTTAAAATTATCTTTTCTCACTCAGGTACGCCAGAGAGGGACGTTATGTTTACAGCTGTGCATATAAAAATACAAATATTTTCGATTATTATTACTCCACAATTATTTTCGAATGCAAATACAGCAAGTACATTTATGTAACCTGTTTTTTTAAAAATCAGACTTAGCACGATAAATCTTGAAAGAGGACAAGAGGAATAATCGAACGTCACAGTCCGAACAAATATACCTAGTCTGTTTTATAATTCTTTTACCTGAGAGCTGTCACTTTTCTTCAATGAACACACACATCACTAGCTTGCAGGTCATAGCTTTTTGTCTGTAGGTAGAAATACCTCTAATTACCTCTAAAAGATTCGGTCAGACTACCAAATCTCAAACGAAAGTAAAGCTAAAAACTCAAAATTAAAAATCAATCAGAAAGCCTTCGATTTTAAACCATTGAAAATATACTTCGTAAATTAATATCTTGTTGACATCTAGACGACTAATTTGACATTAAAAATAAAAAAGATACGGCCAAAATAGTGAGAACGACAAAGAAATCACATTGCCCGGAAGGAGTACGGGCAAATCTTTAAAGGTATGGCAATCGAGCCCGTGCAAAATGGTGTACGTGCAAAACAGGCAAGGGGATAAAAATTATCGTGCCTTTTATAAGAGAACCAAAGTTGAGAATTTTAGTAAGCAATTAAAATCTCTAAACTAAGAACAGGTGTAAACAATCGTCCTGAATGAAAATTGAACTAAATATTTAATTTATAAAAAAATTGTTCTTATTATAAGATAACCAAACCTGAGAGCTTTAGTAAACAATTAAGATCACTAAACCAAGAACAGATCAAAAAAACTGTTTTCATGAATTAAAATTAACAACCCTTCTTATGTATTAAAATTAAACATATTTGATTATAAAATATGCTCCTTAAAAGAGAACTTAAGCCGAAAAAATTAATAAATAAATGAAATCTCCAAACCAAGGACAGATGAAAACAACCTTTATTATTTATGAGAATTTAAATATTTAATTCATAAACCACCACGTTTTCCTATGAGAAGACCAAAACGAGAAAGAAATTCCAAAATTAAATTCTTTGTCATTTCTTACCCGGTTTAATGCTCCGTTTAATCAAACCACACAGGACAAAAGTGTGGGCGGCTCCCTTCCCTCTAAGTATCTTATTACGCAGACAGCAAACAATCCCATTTCAGAACATCGTCTATTTGTTGGAACACTCCCCTTTGTAGTGCAGGGTCAACACACCAATGAGAGAGAAATGGATAAAAGTTGTGGGGGTATGTTCCTCCGAGATGTTTTATTTGTCTTGCTTCCTTTCCGCAGAAAATGAAGTTAGGAAAGACACCTGCATAGATTTATCTTTAGTACTCCAGGAAACTTCCCAACGAGTAAAACAAAGAAATGTGCATTAAGATTTATTTAATACTGCCGGGAAAGGTAAAAGAAATGAGAAGAAGAGGAAGTCGACGTAAAAATAAACCGACTAGCGGAAATGGTGGCTTATCAGTTCATATAAAATCCGTATATGATGAAATTTTACTTTTAGCAGTAGGATAAATTTTCATATAAGGAAATAAACCTTAATTCAAACATTCTCATTATAAAAGCCGATCTTTCATTCACTATAAAATATATGTCCCGCTCTATTCAGAATAAGATATTTTCATAGGTCATTAATAAGGGTCTAACCAAGGTTGGAAAAAAATGATTTTTTTAAAAAAATCATGATTTTAAAAAAAAAATAAATCAGATTTATTTGGTTTAAATGAGATTTTTTTTTTATTTAAATCGGATTTCTTTGATTTTTTAATACTAATTTTAATGTTATTTTTGTGTTTTTTGCAATATATATAGAATAGTTTGTTATACAAAGTAACATGTTATCTATCTAGAATATTCTACACACTGATTAACTAAAATTAAATATATAAATTTTAATCAAAATACATTTCATTATTTTGTAATTGGATAGTGCAATCTAAATAAGATGTAAATTTAAAGAACAAATATTCTTTTAATGCAAACTATTTATTTAAAAAAACAAATCACAATTATTTCAATATTTTTTCAATAAAAACACTAGCTTTGATGCTTTATCCACTCCTAATTGGTTACGAAGGCTAGAATGAGCAATACCAAAAGAAGAAAATTGTCTTTCCATTACAGCAGATGAAACCACGGCTGTTGTTATTAGGTAGACAAACCGGATTTCAAGCTCTGTAATACTGTCTTTACCTTCCATTACATAAAATAAATTCCACCAGTTTTAATCAATCATTGTACTACCCCTACTACATACTTTCTGATAACAACCCCGAAATTCTTGGAAAGCACATGCTATCTATTTACACTCATTTACATATTGGTATTACTGTGCTGACTGATTCCCAATTCTGTCTGTAGAATATAGGTTTTAAAAGAAGAGAAAAATGATTTAAATCAATGTTTTTTTTTTCAAAAAATCAACTGATTTAAATCATGCCAACCCTGGGTCTAACTTTATAAATGTTTAGTTTCTATAAATTTTGAACAATTCTTGTGGCCATATAAATTTGGAAAAAAATGTTCACTTTATGTAGACAATCCATATTTGTCGTTTTCCCGCCAAACTTTTGACATTCGCTTATATTGTTCTGTGTGGGCTCAAGTAAGCCAGCTAATGAGAGTGTTAAAAGTATGTTCTGTTATTGTTGTTTCTGTCGTCTAGTGTTACTTGGTCAAACCAAACACGATTTTAAGGCAAAGGCGTGTGCCATTCATTTTAACGAGCGCCTCAAGTTTGAAAGTATGACTTCTTGCTCAAGTGGGTCATCGTAATTTTTGAAGCAGGGACCAAGCAGAAGACCCATAGGCTTGGCCTGCCACCCCCAGAGATATATAGTATGTTCTGTGATAATCGCTAGTGAAACTAAGTTACGTAAAGGAATTATATAAGAATAGTTTATCTTGTGGCACTGTTTTGTTCCAGTATGTTCATTCCGTTTTCAAACATCAACCAGTAAATTAATATTAAACATTTATTCACAACATAAAGCAATAATGATCATTCTAACAATAAAAATATACAAATTCAGTATTTGACAGCCTAATCCACAATGTCACGCTTACATGCCGATTAACTAAAAGGTATAAAAGAATTTTTCTTCAGTTAGGAATCCCTACGGTCCTTGTACCCTTAGGACAATAAAACAACCTATTAAACCCCTTCCCCGATTTGCACGTACACCGTACGGGCTGGGTTACCGTGCCTTTAATGATTTACTCTTGCGGTGTACGGGCAATCTGATTCCTTTTTCGTTCTCACTATTTTGGCCGTATTTTTTGTATTTTTAATGTCAAGTTAGTTGTCTTGATGTCCACAAGATATTAGTTTTCGAAGTGTATTCTCACTGGTTTAAAAGCGAGACCTTTATGATTGATTTTTATTTTTTAGGTTTTGGCTTCACTTTGCCTTGAGTTTTTGTTTTGGCCTTATTTTTGTATTTTTAATCTCAAATTACTCTTATAGAAGTCAACAAGATGTTAGTTTTCTAAATGTATTCTCTTTGATTTAAAAGCGAGGGTTTTCTGATAGGTTTTGCATTACATGGCGACTTTTTTTCTTTGAGTTTTAGGCTTGACTTTGGCTTGAGTTTTTGGGAAGTTGATAGAAAGAGACATTTTAGACGTAATTCCATCTACAGATTAAAAACTGAGACCTGAAAACTACTGCTACGTACGTTCACTGAAGAAAAATGACGTGGCAAAAATATTAGAAGAGAGACTAGTTATTTTTGTCCGGACTGTGACGTTGGACTATGCCTCTTGCCCTCTTTCAAGATTTATCTCACTAAATCTTATCTTTGAAAAAACATGTTATGTAAGTGTACTTGTAGTATTTGCATTCGAAAATAATTGTGTAGTAATTGTAATCGAAAATATTTATATTTTTATATGCCCAACTGTAAATGTAGCTTCCCTGTCTGGCGTACATGAGTGAGAAAAGACAACTTCCAGGAAAAGCATGATTTCCTGTAAAAAAAAATTGTTACATGCTTAAAATAATTAGAAATATTCCTTTTAATAACATTTTCCAGCTTACAAATATAAAATAAACAAAAATAGGCAATAAAAATGTGACATTTTTTTGATCGAATCTGTGAAACAAAATAAAATTTAAGTGTTAACCGCCCCCCTAAAAAACTGATTTAAATAAAAAGTATTTGATTCATATGATTTTTAAAAAATCAACATTTTTATCAATCATGGGTATACATATTTCTGAGAATTTACAAAACCTCTTATATAAAATAAATGGAGTTATGAAGTTTTGAGTTTAACTAAGAACCTAAACAGATGAAATAATATATATTTCTAAAATAAAAAAGAAATCTATACAATACAGTCAATTTAGACATTAATATAGTTCAGTTAAGGGACACAATTCTACTTTTTACGCAGTTTCAGAAAAATAAAAATATTTTTTAAATAAAAAGAAAAAAAATCTCCCAACAGCATCCATATCTCCATCTGCTGATCAGGGTGATTGACGTAAAGTCATCGACGTTAGTTTAGGTTTGAACGTGATAAAGCGCTAGATGTTTGAAAAAACACTCACGTACACAAGGATAGATGAAAAAAGAAAGTGGAATAACTGCGAATGACTGTGAACAGAGACATTTATTATCAACATAACTTCTAGACATCAAGTCCTAACTCAATCACTGACAGCACGCCGAAATGAAATGAGATATGAAAATACTGATGTCAATTTTAAGTCCATGTGGCATTAGATGTCTGGATATCCGAATTGTCACAGGCTTTAGATAAGTAGGCTTTTAGGATATGAAATATTTATTAAAGATATAACAAAGTGTTACATACATGATAGTCTTATAACTGCTCCGAGTTACTGCGTATAAGTGAAAGATTTTATTCTTTATCAAATTGGAACTTCGATCCACCGTTTCCGCATTGATTGTTTGATTAATTAGGTCTCAAATTTATTCCCTCAGACCTAATTTTTCTGAATCTATCGTCAAAGCAATTCAGTCTCATCTGTTTGTGTTATCGGAAGTTTCGTTTTTGTAAAAGATGGGGGGGAGTATTTTTGTGTTGATACGAATGTTTCAAAGTCATTTGGACAGAAAGTATTTTAGGCTCATCAGGGCTTTCACAAACCACCAGATGGTTAGTAACCTAACGGTTAGTGTTGTCAGAACAATAGATAGATATGCAAAAACCAAAAGTATACTCACAAAAAAGGGGAGAAGGGAGACGAAAATGTTATTTTGAAGTACACGAAGCTTTGTAAAAATTAAAGCCAGTTAAATTCATACACATTGACAGTAATAGGGTATTCGTAAACACATTGATATCAACAGGGTACTTTGAGATAGAGGCTAAATAACGCCCATTTGTCAGTTGCACAAGGAAGGTATGAGTTAAAAAGAATTTAAATGCTGAGTACCCTTCTAAATTTAAGTTGCATTTTATAGTACTTTTTATAGAACTTTAAATACTTCTTATAAGTGTTGTAAATAATTTATTTACAGCTACACATTTCACCTAATTTATACATCTATTGGCCGCTTCTATCATTTTCTCATACATATATGTATTAATTTATTTTTTAATATCTGTCAATTTGAAAAAATATGGACATATTTTAATCTCCATTAAATATAAAGGTTTCTCTTGCATTAAAGCAGTTATGCACATTCTTAGCTATATAATTTTCAGAAAAAAAAGCATTTAAATTCCTTCAAAACGTAATTGTTAATAAATTTCAGAATTATATGAACCATCAAATCCTTAATTTTTAAACTTACAGCTACTCAGATTTGCTTTTTAAGTGTAATTCTTGGTTATTTAACTTCTTTTTGATAAAGTATTGCACAGAATGTAAGCATAGGAAAAAAAAATTATTTTCATATTGTGAGAACTTTTTATGAAAGCAAAATAATCTGTTAATAATGAAAGGATATTATTAAAAAATTTATCATGCATTATAACCTAACAATACTTTAAATCACAAAATAAATGATTAATTAAGTGTGAAGAGTAAAGTTTAATTTAAAGACTTACTACGTTATTGACATTTTGAAAGCCCAAATGCGTTTTACGGTACTATTTAATTGGCATTTTTTGCGATAACACATTAAAGAAGTAACATGTTATTAAATATTTAAAAACACGAATGCGTTTCCTCTATGAAAAAAAAAAGATTATATGGCCTTATGACCAATTAATGTATGCCAGAACTCAGCAAATTAATTATTTTTCTGCAAAGAAAAACTTGTTATCTAACAAATTCTCTATGGCATACTAAGAGAAACTGAATAATTTTCATTTGAATATCTTCTAGCGATGGATTCAGGACCATTTTATCCACGATTTTTGTGAAAACACAGATTTTAAATTTCTACTCTATTTCTGATTTACCCTATCATAAACATTTGCTAAGTACAACCTACGGTTTCCATTCAAATATTTTGTCGCCTACTTACAGCTCAAGAATAGTCGTTAATCAAGATAGCTATTGTACCAGATGGGGAACCGCCCATTTTTTTATGCAGTTCACAAAACCTTTAAGTCAGAATTTTACATCTTACCAAAGTTGATGCATTATGTTTCAGATTTTGGCAGGTTTCGCTAACCGCCCTTTGGCTTATTCTTGATTTTTCTGCTATTTATATTCAGTTTTTGTTTCAAGTGTTATAAAACCAGTGAAAAAGACGAGAAAAATCCTTATTGGATATAAATCTAGTACTAACATAATATAAACTGACCTTTACTCAAATATCCCTTGTCGCTAAGAAGAAATCAGATTTAAAAGCAATAACTATGAATTACAGCAGGGGTTCTCAAACTTTTTTCGCCGTGGCACTCCTGACACACACTACAAGAACTCAGTTTGAGAATTTATGAACACAGAGTAATTACCCAAAAAGAATAATTTTGGTTCTATTTAGATTAAATGGTAAATTTTTTTTAATTTCATGAAAAAAATTATGATGTTTTAATTATTTTTTTACTTTATTATTTTATGCCATTTATCAATATATTTAATTAGAAGCATCCTGCATAATACACAAATGTAAAAACAAAAGTATAAGCACATGAAATTTAACATTTCGACATTGTTTACTTTAGTTTCACGTATAATTTTGAGCAAAGATTTCCTGTACATTTCACACTCTAAATCAGTCTAGGAACTCATAAATAAGAATTCTTCACAGATCCTTGTCTAAATAAAGATTTATAATTTCAGTGAAAGAACCATTTCACATATTTAACTTCTCATCTACCTCAATTTACCCAAGATTATGTCACAAAATTAAACAAGCCTTTTTTTCTTTTTTTCCAAAAATGATTTACATCATAGCTGTTGAAAGATAGCTAATGTAAGATATTCAAGCATTGTTTATAAAAGAATATAGTTTCCAAGAAAAAATATAATTTTCTTTGCTGTTTAATATCTGGGTTAAATATCCAGACATTGTAGACGTTATTTTTGCACAAAGACTTCGGAATGCCTTATTCTTTAAATTAGTCTAAAAAATGATAATGTGTTATTTCTCGAAGTTCAATACCCAGATTACAGATTTGTGCCTCAACCAATGGGCTATTTATTCTGTTAATGTCTCACTAACCCCATTTTTCCAAAATTATGCCATTAATTTAAATAAGTTTTTTTTTTCTTTTCGAAATAGGTTTAAGCCATAGTTGTTGGTTACTGAGATATTCAAATATCTTTTATCAAAATATATATATTCCGTCAGTTGTTTGTATAGATAAAATAGAAAGCCCAATTAAAAGCTAGAAGAGTTAACACTCTTGAACGTAGTCTTTATAATTTAAAGACACTTATCCGTGACACCAAAGAAATATGGTAATAACATTGAATATAAACAAAAATAGAAAGTAACACTATTGATCGCAGTTGAATCTATACATCTGGAAATAAGAGCGAGTAACAACTATGGTCTAATTTTAATTTATATACCTGTTACAATTTTTTGAGTACCTCCAATTATCTGGTAATTTTTTTACCAGAACTCTTTCCAAACACCATTGAATCAGTAACTCTCGGACTAGTATTAATAAATGACCAAAATTTGTCCGACTTTTAAAATATCTCCGCCACTAGTCTAACAGTGATACTAAAATCATTAAAAATACAGTATTATTCCTCTAAGTTCAACATCCAGATTACGGATTTGTGTCACCAAACAATGAATCATTTCGTATGCTAAATTCTCATAAACCCTATATTTCTAACGTGTCCCACAATTTTTTTTATAGTAATAGGCTTACATCATAATTCTTTGTTACCATGAGATATTCAAGCATATTTTATCAAAATGTACATTTTCCGTCAGTTGTTTGAGTGGATACAACATAAAACCCAATTAAAAGCGAAAAAAAAGAGAGCCCTCTTGGACGCTGTTGTTATAATATAAAGACGCCTATCCTTGACACAAATAAAGAATATGGCAATAATATTCAATACAAACAAACAAAAAATAGGTAACACTGTTGATGGCAGCCGAATCCATACATCTGGAAATAAGAGCGAGAAAACGAAACTAATAACTACGGACCAGAGAAACAAGAACACAAAGCGGATATTTTCATTCAGCGAGGAAAGCTACTTTCTTTGCTAATCTCTAGAATCCGAGGCGAATAAAGGATGGAAAAGAAGAAAAAGAAAGCATTATTTCTTTTGTCCGAAGCGGCCCTCATTCATAGGGCTCGGAAAGGAGGAAAAATAATGAAAAGATACATAAAAATGTTGCAATCAAACACAGCATTGCAGGGTGAAGACTTTTTTTAATGAGCAGCCCTTCTTCTGGATTTAGAAAACAGGGGAAAAGTTTCTCAGTTTTTAAACTGATAACAGGTTTTGTAAAACGAGAATGGTATGAATCAATAGTGGATATCAATCAGATCTTTTAATTGCATATAAATTTATTTTCGAATGAGAAATGTTTATACTAGATCCGATAATAAAGGCACGAGGCAAAATTATTCTAACAGTTGTAGTAGGAAAACCATATACAAGGTGCTGTGTCAAATTCTGGAGAAATTACACATTTTTTCAAATATATTGTTTCAAAATGAAAAGTTTAACGATTTTTTTTAGCCACAATGTTTATAATGTGGTAAAGAATTGATTTTCTCAATATGTCCCCCGCTTGCTTGATTAACCTTACCATTCTCGGACTAAAGTTTACGTAGGCCTGCTGTATGATAAATTTAGAACAATTGCGAAACAAAAGGCTACATATTTGAGTAGGTTTCTAACAAAAGCATTTATTTAAACGATCATGTTGCCATCTGACGAACAAAAACTATTTATAATTTCTACAAGCTTTAATGTGCCAATGTTGGATGTTTAGTAATGAAGTGGTCCAAATCTCTAGAATACGAGGAGAATAAACGATGGAAAAAAAGAAAAAGAAAGTTTTATTTCTTTTGTCCAAAGTGGCCCTTTTTCATAGGGTTCGAAAAAGGAAACACAATGAAGAGATAGGTAAAAATGTTGCAATCAAATAAAGCATTGCAGGTTGGAGACTCCTTTTAAATGAGCACGCCTTCTGGATTTAGAAAAGAGGTGAAGAAGTTTCTCAGTTTTTAAACTGATAACAGTTTTCGTAAAACGAGAACGGTATGAATAAATAGTGAATATCAATCACTCTTAATTGGGTATAATTTATCTGGGAGTAATAAATGTTTATACGGTTGCATTCCGATAATGAAGGTACGAGGTAAAATTACACTAACAGTTGTAATAGAAAAATATGTACAGAATAACGCGCCAAAATACGGAGAAATTACGCATCTTTTTTTATACAATTTTAATGCTAAAACGAGAAGGTTTACAATTTTTTTTATCCACATAGTTTATAAGGCGGTAAAAAAACGCAATATGTTCCCTACTTGAATGATTGACCGTCTCCGATCTCAGTCTAAAACCATGATTCTCAATCTTTCTTAAGCTGTTCACCCCCCTCTGCGGATACGAAATGTGTTCAACAGCCCCTTTTGTAAAAATTCCGTAATTTACAATATAGGGAAGGAAACGTACTTAATTATAAAGGGCAAAATGTTTAAGTAATTTTCTTCAATAGAGTTACATATTAAATTTTTGTTTCTGAGACATGCACAAGCAACGACCAAACGAATACAGTTGGTTAAATATATTTTTTGAATGTTGGCCCAATTTCACGCTTCAGGACATAGGGGATGAAAATTACTAGTCCTGTACCA
Source organism: Pardosa pseudoannulata (assembly GCA_032207245.1). Taxonomy (NCBI): domain Eukaryota; kingdom Metazoa; phylum Arthropoda; class Arachnida; order Araneae; family Lycosidae; genus Pardosa; species Pardosa pseudoannulata. The sequence goes on from CM063511.1 coordinate 111,696,118, forward strand.
TCACGTTTGTTTTATTACTGTTAAAAATCGCATAAATTAGATAAAGTAATATATTTATATGGTATTTTTGAATTTAAGTTTGAAAGCCAAAACTTGCTTACATCGTCCCCCTTACCGCCCAAAGCAAGTTCACTGCCCATCAGCATCCTTTCTCCGGCTTCCGGGGGGCGATATTGCTACCATTGTTGGGAACCAAAGGTCTAAAGCTTACTTAGTCTCGCTCTATTACAAATTCAGAACAATTAGGAAGCAAAAGGCTACGTACTTAAGCAGGCTTCATACAAAAACATTTATTTAGACGATCATGTTGTCATCTGGCGAACAAAAACTATATTTCCAACACAACTTAATGTGCCAATGTTGGAGTGGAATGGATAATAAGTAATGAAGTTGTCATAAGAGGGAATGGAAATTCTATAAGCAAATTTCTGTTAATATAAATTGGTTAGCTGGTTAAGAAAGTTAAGATAATTTTTTACATGACAGCTGATTGGACTGGAAACTACTACTTAAAGCTGGATACATGGATTACCAACATGGATACATGGATTGCCAAAAGGCAATCCATGCCGATGTGAACACCAGAAGCCAGTAACCTTCCAAATCTTTCATCATCTGGTCAATTATATATTGTAAGAAGTGTTTATGCACAGTAAATATATATTTTTCACGATTCATACGCATAAACTGAAGCATAGTATAAATATTTTATCTTACCATAGAGCACACGCTAGTAAAATTCATCGTAAAACGCACTTACCTGAAAAGAGAAAGAAATTCACAATTAAAAATTATTTTTAACAGATAGAATTTATATAAAATCAGGTATTAAAATACTTATATAAAGCTTTTCACTCATATATTATTCATATATAAAAACTCAAATGAAAAACAATTTATGCAATTTTTACTGTAATTATAAATTTTGGTTTGCTAAAAAAATAAAATGTTTCATCTAGAAGTAGAAAAACATCCGGTAATTGCACTTGGTTTCAAATTACCCAATTTTCTGCAGAATCTCAAGTTACATTTAATTACTTTTACTCTGGGAAGAAAAATTGGAATGACCAAATTTTCCTGGAAGTTGGAACGTTTGCACAAAAGTTATATCTGGAAGCTTAAAAACCATTATAATTTTACGACCAACGAAAATTTTTCTAGCTTTAATTTTCTTCATATTACTCATAGAATAATATAAAATGGAAATTTTATACAAAAGTGTGCGCGCGTAGCTTCTAACAGTTAGAGATGAGGTAATTAGACACCGTATTTTCGGTGTTTTAGTAATGGCTTGGAGCGAGTTTTAGTGGACAAAAGAAATGATCTTGACAGGAGAAAGATAACATTCAATATGTGTTAGACCTCAAATTTTCTCCTTTCTGTGAAGCTTAGTCCAGGAGGGGGTACATGGTGATACACGGGACACATGCGGCCCTGTCCCGTCTGTCATGTTTTGTCGCCCGCAACAAAATTTTCGAAATATCCAATTGAAAAAAAAATCCCATTCGTTGTAGTAATTATAATATTCGATAGATATACTGATTATTATAATTATTTATGCATATATTTATATAATTATTTATGCACATTCATAAATTTTTAAGTGAGCTATTATTAATTTAAGATAATTTTAATAATAATGTATTGTTTTTAGTATTCATCTTCAATGTAAGACGGAGTATACGACTGGTGGTTTTGCCATCATGGATATAAACAAGACACCTTTAGTTACAAAAGACCTTTATTACCACAGCGTCGGTCGGACGGGTTCTCACTTTCTTATAGGGAAGGGACAAACAAAGATCAGCTAACATGGAAAATCTAAATAAAAAGTTCATAAAAATCTTAGTAAAGATCAATTGCCGATAGTCATGAATCTTATTTTTGTTCAGAATGTCTTAAACTGGCCTCTAGGACACTGCAAAGTGTTAATAGGTTAGATCCCTTAACGGAGCACGCGAACTATAGTGTCAAAGGCCAGTTTAGATTAGGGATTAAAAAGGGAAAAGCAAAGAGACGCGATGAGTTTTGCCCTTGACTTTAGATTTGAAATCCTCTGAGAACTTTCTCTGATCCTAATAAGGGCTTTTGGTTATAAATTTACTTCGGTGCGACTGAACTAGAAAATAACGGGAAAATCTCCCAGTAAGGGGCATTAAGGGGCTACCTTCGGGGTTTTATACAAAATCTTTACATTAGTTTGCCGATTTAGTTCACTTTCCTCTTTTTATATGTAAATCAAAATGATTACATTTTAATATCTCATAAAAAATTTTTCTCTCTCATTCTAAATCCTTCAAATCTATTACCCCAGCCACAAAATGTCTTAAGTAAAGGATCCCATTACTTAAAGTTCTTCCAACCCATTTCCAAAAACTTTCTTTGCAATAGATGCAAATTTTGTGTGTTTTGCTGTCCACTCCCCGCATTTTCCAGCCATTTTGGCAAATGGCTCCGTTTTTCCTGTGATCTAAATTACTTTTATTGTTAAATTCGCTGACTATGTTCAATCTTTGCATCTCTCTCTGGAGTCCAACCCTGTTCTAGCAAGTGTTTCGAAGGTCATATCCTTTCCTGCCGTTGACTGTTAAACATGTCATTTTACCAGCTCTTGAATAAAATTTAAGTTCTACTCGGACTTGTGCCGTTTTCTTTTATGGCGGCAAGACTGCTAGATTCGTTAGACTTTCCCTTGCCCAGCAAGCCGGGGCTAGTAAATACAATAGGGGCTTATTTCGTTGTGACCAGTGGATTAATTATCTATTTATGTCTCTCTCTCTCTCCCTCACACACACACACACACACACACACACACACAGAGAGAGAGAGAGAGAGATATATAGAGAGAGAGAGATAGAGAGATAGAGATAGAGAGAGAGAGATAGAGAGCTAGAGAGAGCTAGAGATAGAGAGATAGAGATAGATATAGATATAGATAGATAGATAGATATAGAGATAGAGATAGAAAGATAGATATATACAGATAGACAGACAGAGACAGACAGACAGTTAGATAGAGAGAGAGTGAGATAGATAGAGAGGGAGATATATATATAGAGTGATATAGATAGAGAGAAGGATAGAGAGATAGATAGAAGAGGGAGAGAAGGAGGGAGAGAGAGAGAAGAGATAGAGAGAGAGAGATAGATAGATAGAGAGGGAGAGAGAGAGATCGCATAAAAGGCAATTTTAGACCTGTTTTTTTTTTTTCAATTGTTCAGGTCTGGCCATTATATTATCTGATATTTTATGATCTCACTGTTTATGACAAATATGCGGCATGAGTAACTTCTCTCCTCTGGTTGAATTTGATGTGTATAATAATCTTGTAATCTTTGCAGACTTAATTTACAATGCTGTTCAACGTAGAATAAAACATTTTAATTAACTAATCAGTAGTGGGTGGTCATACTCAAAACGTATATTAAAATCTGCTTTAATTTTCATGATTCCCTCTCCTCCACACACACACAAATATCGTGGGTTACCAGACTAAGAATCTAATCGAACAAACTTTCTGATCCAGTGGGATTAAAAAAAATGCAATAAATTCATAGAAAAATAATCTGTGCATAAAAAAAGAATAAGAAAATTATTAAAATTGGATAAATTATTTGTTACAGTAAATATATTATTCGATGATTTACAAATTATTATAACTATTTACGCATATTAAAAGAGATGCGGACCCTTTGCCCTTGAATTTAGATTTGAAATCTCCTGAGAATTTTCTCGAGTTCTAATAAGGGCTTGTGGTTATAAATTTACTTCGGTGCGACTGAACAACAAAATAGGGAGAAAATTTGACAGTATATTTCTTAAGGGGCTACCTAATGGGTTTTATACAAAATCTCTGCATTAATTTGCCGATTTAGTTTACTTTTCTCTTTAGATATGTAATAATAAAAATTATTAAACTTTACTATGTCATAAAAATTTTCTCTCATTCTAAATCCTTCAAATCTATTTCCCCAGCCACAAAATGTTTACTTTTTTTTTTCATGATCCCCTACCCTCCACACACAGAAAAGTCGTGGGTTACCAGATTAATAATCTAGTCGAACGAATTTGGGGATCCAGTGGAATAAAAAACATGCCCTAAATTAATAGAAAAATAATTTGTGCGTAAAAAAAGAATAAGAAAACTATTAAAACTTGATAAATTAATTTTACATATGCAATGAAAGGAAACTGCAGTATTCAGATGTTTAAAGAAACAATGCCGTAATTAGGGTTTTTTCACTTATTAAAATATACCACATATTTGCAAGACTACTTATTGTCATATCAAATGCCTTTAATTATATGTCTTTAATTATATGTTTAATTATATATATATAAATCATATCAAATAACTTATTAAAACATTACATATTTGCAAGACGATTTATTCATTGTCATATCAAATGTCTTTAATTGGCAATAAATAGCTACCAAGATCATGCAAACATTATAAAAATATTTTTGTACACATTTTCTTTTCCTTATTCAAACATAAAACCAATCAATATCTAAAAAATGAAAAATGAGTTTATGAAAAAATATCTGAGAAAAGTACTGAAACAATATTTAACATACGGGTAAATAAAGCATTCAACGGTTCAATCTTTTGATTTATTTTTTATACGCCTCAAAGACTGGAAGTTGCGTAGAACAGCATTTTATATTTTGCTTAGAAGAAAAAAATTTAAAACCTTATTCAAAGTAAAAGAATAAATGTAAGCTGTGACGCATGATTTAATCCAGAGGAAATATCAAATTACTCGACTGTTAAAAATTAATGCTTCTAAAGAAAAACAGCCTTTTTCATAAAGCATGACAATATTGCTTCGTAGATTTAAATTTTTTATTCTTTAAATGTGAAAAAACATTGATAAAAATAATGAAATTATGCTAATGTATCAAAATATGTCTTTATATATAGCTGAATAATTGTTTCCCTTTTTATGCCATAGTAGAATTTCTTTTCAATAACATAAAGCATGCATAAACTTAATCGGTATAATAACTTGGGACTTTTAAGTTTTTATTTTAATTGCACTATTTTAAAACAAAACTAATTTTTACTATAAACTAGCATATAGCCCGTCATATGACGGAATCGGTAATTTTTAATTTTTCAGAATTGTAAAGTACCCTATAAGGCAGGTAAAAAAATGGTTTGTTTTTTAGCTGAGAATTATCTTGCAACAAAAAATAATCGATGATTTAATTTAAAATTATCAGATATGTACCTAATCTATTATTTAAGCCATATATAAAAGAAAATTATTTGTGTAATATCTAAATTCCATGATAAAATGTATGAAAATAATGTAGACGATATTTAAATAATTTAAAATAAGAAATGATTAAATGAGATGGTTAAGGGAATGACGTCATAATGTTAGATAAAAAATGTTATTTTTACCTATTATTTATGGGATAAATTGATAAATTTAATCCCCTGCTCTTAACCGGAGAAAATAGGGCTGGAAATAATGGCATTAAACGCTCGAAAAGGAAAATAGGGCAGAATTTTGAATGTTTTAAAGTCGACAGTATTTTTTGCTGTGATATGAAGCATATTTACACCAATTTATTTTAGAATCAGATAGATAGTTTAGGAGAAAATAAACTTTCTTCGCTTTGTATTTTGCTAACCCTAACTCATCAAGAACTCAATATGGATGCCCCTATTCATTCCAGGTCCAACCGCTTCATAAATTCGAGGACAGATGGACAGATACATAGGCTATTATTATATAAGAGATTATATTTCTCGGAGAAGCACTTTCACTTGCACTGTAACACTTAGCAACTGTAAATAACATAATTTTCCACCGTTTGATAGTTCTGTACATTATATTAATCTTTAAAACTCATTTAGAAATGACAAAGTTTTGAACCTTAAATTAATGTAATAACGAATATGTCAAAACCCCAATTTTTAACAAAATACAATAAAACTAATATAACGATGGTTTAGAGACCGATAAAAACATTGTTATGTAGCCTCCACACTACGGCCAGTTGTTCATCACTTCCTGATGGTGACTTCGAACGATAGTTCACAGGTCGCATCCACACGCTGGGCCACTGAATGAGCTGAGCGCATTGATTCGTCCATAGGGTCTACTGCGCACTTTAGTTGCGCATCTGGCTGCCTTTGATCTTTGGAGAAAAACCGTCTCCGAAGCTATCGTCCGCCAAGGCTATTTTATCGTCTGCCGCCATCGGCCACGATAAGCCAAAGCCCCTCCAGACGGTGGTGATGGCTTGCAGTGGACCATAGTGTGGAGGGTCCTTTAGAGATATGTTATTGTTATAGACAGTTTGATCGTTTACGCATGTAATGTTTATCTACGTAGTGTACATATATCTTTGACTGTATTTAGAGATCAAATTTAACTTTAATTTGTAATGAAATGTTTATAACATTATTTCTAATTTCTTGGGGATTTTACATAAAGTAAATAAAGAATACGTTAAGTAAAACCATATTCCTAACAATAATTTAGGGATCTAGAAAATTATTATTAGAGTTATCGTTACAGACAGTTTGAAAAATTTCCTAATGTTTATGTACGTACAGTTTATGACAAAAACCCATTGATCATAGTGTTTTTGTCATAAATTCCTTTATACGTAAAATAAATTGATATTAGATATGTTACAACATCTACGTAAACGTGTAAAAAATTATCTACACTTTTGCCTTAACTCTTCTGACTTCTACTCTCTTTTATTTTATTGTTATACTGGTGTGTTAATGCTATGGAAGTTTGATCCTAATTTCTGAATTTTTCGTCTATCTGTTGCAGGTAGATCATTTTTGCTCCATTAGAAAATTTACACCAAAGAGGAATAAGGAGCTCTGATCCTATTCCTCTGGTCGTCAAATGTGCAAAAATTCATCTTAGACTATCATTGCAAAATTAAGAGGATATTAACTGTCTTGTAAAATGTACCTTGTAGATAGAAAAATTTAAAAGTGGCCAAACATGCTTTGAAAGGTGTCCGATTTGCTTCAGACTTAGACATGCAAATGGCGATACATAATCGTTCATGATCAATATACAATATACAACTTTTATTTGAAAGGAAAGCTTAAGCTTGTTGCTCTATGAACAAAGTGCATTGATAACGAGGGAGATAATTTCTGTAAATGATCTGCATTGTGAAAACATAACTTCATCTGAATATATTGTACAATAAAATGGTTTCATATCAAAACAGAGTACCCCCGCCAATTTGGCGATAAAACTCTAAGCATGACAACCTTTTTATTTTTCCCCTGACCTTGCAGAGTCCAAATTATTTATTTAAATTATATTATATGATAAATAGCATATTATTTTGGCATCTGTCATTCCTTGTACAACCTTTTGTTACATATTAATGGGCCCAATTCTTATTTATTAATTTGGGGAAATTAAATTGACTGGCTAAAAGAATGGTAATCAACAACAATTTATTGAAAATACAAGCCATTTAAAATCTTATTCTACTATTCCCGATTATATCTGGTTTCTTACTGGTTTGCAGTTTAATTCCATTGCATTTGTCAACACTAAAAATGAGTTTAGTTTATGTATTTGTGTTTTGTAACTATCGTCAATATTTCACCAAATTCGCCAAGGGGTACTCTAGACTGAAGTAACACCGATGAAAATTGTAGATAATGTTTGACTCACCCTCATATGATAAAAACTTCATTTTAATAGTATTTACTGCTGATTCTACTAAGCTGATTTGAATACAACTTTTACGGTGATTTTAAGTAAAGTATTCATGGAATAACAAAACGATAGATAGGTAGGTAAAAATAAGCAGAAGCATTAATATATGCCAATATATATAATTGGAAAATTTCGTGCGAAAGTGTTAGATAACAATATTAGATTAATCATATTTGGAAAATAGAAACAAGTAAACAAGTCTGTATCACGTACAAGACATCTCAAGAGAGACCATATGCAGAGCAGCGTCTAAAAAGAAGCTTTGACTAGTAAATAGATTAATGGCGTCAGAACTCCAGATAAAGGCCAAGCTCCATGGAAGTGTTAATTCGGTTCTAGTAAATCTGACAAAAGATCAAGGTATCTGAAAACCGTATATAGAACAAAAGGGAAATTTCACGGCGATACGATCACTTAAAGATAGATAAAAGATAGTAAAAAATTGTAAATAAAAGTAAATATAATATTTTAGCCCATAATGAAATGGAACTTATTTTATAGTAAGAAAATTGATATATATATATATATATATATATATATATATATATATATATATATATATATATATATAGTGTGTGTGTGTGTGTGTGTGTGTATGTTATAAAACGAAGTATACGACGGAGGGGGAGAAGTAGTCATAGACAGTTGATGTGATAAAGAAAACATCGTTTCAGTGAGAAAAGAATATTTAATGCTACACTATAGTTTGGACGTTTTAACACTTCATTCTAGGGACAGAACGACCTGCGAGATTGTGTAACACACACATTTGCCATCTAAGAATCTAAGAGAAATCTCTGAAAATCAGTGAAGAATCTATGAAGAACCTGTCTCCAACAGCATGCATTCTCTTTTTGTTCAGAATTTTCTAAATTGGCCGTTAGGGCATTATAAAGTTGTAATCGGATAGATCCCTCACCTGCAGTCTTGAATTGTAGCCCCGGTAGAGTAATAGACTAAAAGTTAAAAGAAAGAAAAACAGAGACACGTGGGGATTTCGCTCTTGATCACGGATTTGAAACTCCTGAGTATTGAAAACTTTTAAAAATAAATTTACTTCGTTGCATATCATTTATAAGATTACAGGATGTATTTCGACAAAATATTCTTCAAGGAGCCATTTTTGACGTTTTATACAAAATATCTATATTTATTTACAGATTTATTTTATATATTTTCCACACCTCATATATACACACATAAACAGCACTTCTTTTAAAAACTTCATTGTCCTTCCAGCATTCAGTAACTACTTAAACCGCTTACTTTACTGGGAGTAACAAAAACAAATTAAGTATTTTAGCTATCATACACTTTAATTTTTACATTAATAGGTCGTCTGTAATTCTACATTTTATACTAGCATATTTAAGATACATTTCATAATTGCATCTAAGAAAAAGAAGCTTTAGACCAGAAAATACTACGGTTAAAGGTTTTTCTACAACTAAGCAAGCATTAGAAACAACACATGCATTTTATATAATTATCCATACTAATTTTTCTTTCCTACTTCTTGGAAGAAAAAAAACCTAAAACGTTAAAACTTTTTACAATCTAAAAGCAAATTTAACAAATTTTAATGACCTTTTCCTAATTTATTCCTTGCATTTTGCAGTGTGTGGAGTATTAAAAACTTAGATTTCAAACCAAAATATTTAAGCCAATAGTGAGATTTAAAATTTACACATTTCTTTTTTATTTAATCTTCTCAAAACTAGAGCATGTATTAGATATATTTATGTAAAAATAAGTAAAACTTCAAAGAAAAAATTATTTTAAATTTTTAGTTATTGATTGTTTCAAAAACTAACTTCACTGAAAAAGCATTATGTGTATTCCATTTACACATATGATCCTATCTATACATAAGATACCTTTAACATATAAGTTAGTCAGAGCAATTTACACCATTCGTAGCAGTAAATTTTAGTGTATCAAGATTAGTTTAAAAATTTATTAAATAAGCTCTTGGTTGCAAAAAAAGGAATATTTGAGGGAATGCTATAAAGTTTAGGCAATGAAGATAAAATGAAAGAAGGCTAAGATGAGAAGAAAAATTAAAACTTTGCATAGAAGATAGTATTTGCTGACACAAATAAACATTGTGATGATTATTTAGCTAATTTGCCACTGGATAATTAAAAGAAAAAACATATAAATCGGAGATAAAGCATAAACTGATGCCATGCAAAATGTTACCAATTGAAACAGTTGGTAGGTAACCGTAGAAGAGAAAAACACTTAAGGAAATTTCGTCAATGTTTGCTTTATTCATCACATATTAATTAATGCATTAAAATATAAATGTATATGTAATTTAATTTGGTACATATTAACAAATATTTAGAAGAGCAGTTTATACACTTCGTGCAAATAAAAAAAAAAAAAGATTTCTTCTGTATACATAAACAGAAAATGTAGATAACATAAAATGATGCCAAGCAAAAAGTTTGCAATTTATTAAACAGTTCGCATGCTATCATGATAGAGAAAATTACTTGAAAAAATTTCCAAAAATGTTTGCTTTATTCACCGCACATTAATACATTAAAATATCACTGCGTAGCTCATTTAATTTGCTACATAGAAACATATTTAACAGAGCAGTTTACATCACTCTTGGCAAATGAAATTTTTTCCCTCTGGATACATAAAAAAGCAGAAAATGGAGATAACGCATAAAGTGATGTCACGCAAAATATTACTAATTGAAACAGTTGGTAGGTTACCGCAGTAGAAGAAAACACTTAAGGAAAGACCGTCAATGTTTGCCTTATTAATCTTTTCTTAATTAATGCATTAAAATATCACTGTATATGTAATTCAATTTGCTACATAGTAACAAATATTTAGCAGAGCAGTTTAAACAATGGAAAATGAAAAAAGATTTCTTCTGTATACATAAACAGAGAATGAAGATAACGTATAAAATGATGCCAAGCAAAAAGTTTGCAATTTATTAAACAGTTCGCATGCTATCAAGATAGAGAAAAATACTTGAAAAAATTCCAAAAATGTTTGCTTTATTCACCGCACATTAATACATTAAAATATCACTGCGTACTTCATTTAATTTGCTACATAGAAACATATTTAACAGAGCAGTTTACATCACTCTTCACAAATGAAATTTTTTTCCCTCTAGATACATAAAAAAGCAGAAAATGGAGATAACGCATAAAGTGATGCTACGCAAAATGTTTCCAATTGTGAAAGAGTTCGCATGTAATCGTTATACAAAAAAATACGTCATAAAAAATCATACTTATTCTTTTAGGACATCTAACACACAATAATACAAAAGACAGAAAAAAAGGGGCGAAAAAAAAAGACATCTCCCGAAACAGCGAAAAAGTTTCAAGCGACATAATAATTGGTTTTACAACAACCCCGAGCAACTTTTCTCACTTTGATCAGATTCATTTTCTCCCTCCAAAGTGTGGCGACTGAACAAAAAAGCTGACATTAATAAAGATGGATGTGGCAACGGCATGACGTCCTTTTGTGAATAGAAATCTCTTTCCCAGCATCAAAAGGTAGATTACGAAAATAAAAACATCCCATTTTGGGGGAAATTTATTTCGCCTATATAAAAATACTTCCATTTTCATGTTTTCTAAATTGGAATATTAAGTTTTTAAACAGTATTCACCTAATCCAGCTTTTTAAAAATAAAGTGCTTTTACGTGTAATTACCATGAAAATAATTTTTAATGTTTAGTGTAAAGTACTCTTCCCTGAGGAATAAATGCCTTATAATTTCGATCACACATTCTACTAAATCTTGCAGATCGTTTAAATTATTTTTATGGCATAGTCATTTGCAAGAGGCTAAAATGTGATATATATGTGTGTGTGTGTGTGTGTGAGTGCGTGTGTGTGTGTAAGGAAAAGTAAAGTGGATCGGGAAACTAATGTAGGCATTTTATATAAAACCCCTAAGACACCTGAGAAAATTCTCAGGGGTTTTCAAAACAAGTCAAGGGCTAAAAATTCCCGCGTCCTTTTGTATTCCCGTTTTTAACCCCTAACCTAAATTGACCACTGGGGCAACAGTTTACATCCTCATCGAAGGGGTCTAACCAATTATTATTCTACATTGTCCTAGTGGACAATTTAGGAAATTTTCAAACAAAGAGTAGATGCACGCTATCGGATTCTGATTTTTATAGAGATTTTCCCACAGATGTTGACCAGGTGTTAAGGACCTTTTTACTTTTAACTTCGTGATAGCTGACCTCTCAGTTTGTCCTGTCCTGTCTCTATGATGAAGCCGAACGATGGCCGAATGGTTAGGGTGCTGGCCTTCGGAACCGGAGTTCGTGGGTTCGAGTCCCACTATGGCATGGATGTTCGTAGCCGTTCGGAATCGGCTTTAAGCAGTAGGTCCCGGTCTCATTAGCCCTCGTGTTGCAAAAAGTAGACCGTAGCGCTCCAAACTAAACTATGATGAAGTGGGAACCCCTCCTCCAACGTTATCTTAATAAATGTCTTTAGCTAAAACGGTGTCATTTTTATGAGCCATGACTGCAACCACCCATATATATATATATATATATATATATATATATATATATATATATATATATATATATATATATATATATATATATATACATACATAACGTATAAATGTTTAGCCACGTGTCTTTTCTTAGTGCTCAAGCTCTTATTTTATTATTCGGGGTTAGTCTCGGAAAAAATCCATCAATTCCTTACATAAAGAGAAAGTTAATGATCTAATGAAAGAGACTCAACATCCATAATTCTTAAGAATAGATACAATTTATTTAATCATTTTAGGAAGCAGAATTCCATTTAAAAAGCATTTGTCCCGTTATAGTACATCAATCGTGTGATGTATTTCAAAATGTCACCCAAAAGCTATCCCAGTGTGGTCAAGTGACTTTTATACGGAACATAACATCACATCTGGCATTCGGCTAGAGTTGCAAGCAGTTGACTTGGCGTTTAAATGTAAATCTTTTTTTCAGTATTATAGCACTCAGTTAGCGGCTATGTTTAGGAAGGTATTATATTTTCCCACTTTAAATATGGAGGGTGGACAATAAAAGTTTTTTCAGAATAATCTGATTCCTTCCTCCTCCTGCCTCAAACTAGAAGGTTATTAATCTATCACTCAGTCTGTGCTTGTATGTATAATGGAGCTGCAAACTAGAGTCAACTGAATTCTTCTTAATCTCACATTAAATGTAATCGGATAGCTTCAGACAGAGTTAAAACATAAGGAGGATCTAAGATTTGTTCCTAAATAAAGATTTTATACCACGAAAAATATTGTATTCACCTGTTGTTGTTGTTAGTACTTATCTCCCTAGCTGGTCGAGTAGACCCAGTTGCTATTTGTGATTGGTCTATGGCTAAGGGTAATATGTGGCATCACTTTGAGCAAGGAGCCACAAGGACTAAAGATCGACTTAAACTTAATGCGTCTTCATAGTTTAGAAGCAGGAACCAAGGAGAAAAATCCCAGGCTTAGCTCGTCACCTCCAAAGGTATCGTTTAAGAACTTGGTGGACATTGCGACCACCAAGTTATTTTACGCGCCTGGATCTCAACGGATGTTTGGCCGGTTCGAACCTCAATCCTGCTGTCTACCAATTACAAGGTAGCTGCCTTTACCGATTGAACTAACGCGGCTTTTGTGTTATCCAGATTGGCTAATTGGAATTAAAGAGTAGAAACTAGCTGAAAGAATTTTACGTAAAATACTCCCTATAGTTTTGGAAAACGAAAAAACAATTTTTAACTGAATTGTATATAAGAATATTAAATTAGTGAAGTTAATATAGAAAAAATTAGTTTTCATAGTTAAATACTGTGACGCCTTCAATGTTCTTCAGTGAAGAAGTAGCGTGAAGAAGGTACACAGACTTAACAGAATTGGAAATCACTTTTATTTTCTGAAGTAAATAATTGCTTTATACAAAGGGATTCTAATATCCCAAAACAATTCGAAATGTCAAGGATTGTTGCTTGAATACCATATCCACGATGATTCCAGTCGTAAAAGATAATTAACTATTCTCACACGATGGGGAGGCTTTTCCAGGGAGGGCCCAACGCAAACCCAATCTTTCCCCTGTTCTGTGTCCGAGACCCTGCCGTTCCTTATATGAGCGGACTTTACAAGTCTCCCGAACGTAATTGCTAAAAAGCTGGCTCCTGTCAAAAGTCGCGGAAGCTTCCACAAGGCAAACGCACCTACGTAAAAAATGTCGAAAAGGTCAGAGTCGCAAAATTCTAGGCTTCATATACCTGGGGTTCAGTTACGGCCCCGCCAACCGTTTCCTGGTCAGTTACGATTCCAGTTACCTGAGATCTCCAGCTAATGTTACAGCTAGTTAATTGGTCGAATTCTCATTCGTTAGCTGTCCCTTTCCGGAATTCTCAAGTAAATGCTCCTGAATCATCGACCAATCAGGACTTGAAGCCTATTCAACCGAACTGTCAACATCCCAGACACTTCGTCGCCGAGCTATTGTAATCCAGTCAAGCAGGTTTGACACAGATCGGCCGATTTCGTTTATTAGTGTTCTGAACAGGGGGGGGGGGTACTTTTCGAACACACGCACACATATGCATACATACATATAAAAAAAATGACAAATAAAATTTTCTGAGAAATAAAGGTAAAACATATACACTGGCGAGGTTGCTATAGAAAAGTAAGAGATAAAGATATGGATAAATAAAGAGAATATTAAACATCATAAAACAATCTGCCCTTAAAGGAATTGCATTTCAACTGGCTGAACATTTTCCATTAAATATTTTACAGGACCCAAACAAAAAGCACTGAAATCTTTATAAGCAACGATGCGACCATAATTGATTTTTTTAAGGCAGAAAGGCCGAGGTACGTCTAAAAGTCTGCGACGTAAGCAATGACTTCTCATTCAACTCCAAGTAGTTTGAAACCAAATGAACATCTGAAGAATTTTCTGTCCCGAGAGTTTAAAATGCAATATATTCGATTCATATTAAAGGAGAAGCGAGCTTCAAAACTTTTAATTTAAAACCACTATCTGTCTTAATATATCCCAGCATTCAAGGGACCGTAGATTGCAAGGAGTAAATTAAAACGAACATTTTCAGAACATCGGTGAAATTCAAGAAGCCAGTTCGACTCAGAAGGAAGACAGGCGATATTAAGAGGAATGGAATGCGATTCAAATTAAAATCCGTTTCGGAAAAATGTCAGCAGGAGTTTTGATGACGGCAAAAATGGCTATGCGGAAAATAAAAAAGGAAAGTTATATGCCACTTGGGAAACCCGATACACTTCTGAAAGACGTTTAAGATTTATTTTTTATTCGACTTTTAATCCGAGGTGGATATTTAAGCAAGATATATTTTCGACTTCATTTACAGTTTATAACAAAAAATGAACAAAAGAAAGGGATAATTTAAGTTCTCCTAAATAATACTAAAAATTCCAATCTGCATTAAAAGATAAACTCTAAAGACAATTATTTCTAGACAGGGATGACTAATTAGAAATGCAGGTGGGATTAAAAAGGTTTCATTGAAAAATACATGGCCATTAGTATTTACCTCAAACAAATGCAATATTACTTAAAAAGCTATACATTTTTATAAATATCTGCAGTAGGTATATACATTTAAATTCAAGAAAAAAAATTTATCTTAAACAAACATCTTCTTTAAGTTCTTTAAAAAAGATGTTTGTTTACGATAAATTTTACATAGTAATATATAAGTTTGAAAATTTTGAGGAAAGGTCTTAAACCCGAAAATTCTCACTCAGCTACGACTTTTGGTCTGTTGAAAGTTGTTTAGTCAACAAAAGGGAATTAGGATTCATATTTACCTAGGTCCAATCAATCAATCAATCCATCAATATATATATATATATATATATATATATAAGACAATCTTATTTATATTTTTCTTTTAAATCTTATATTCTTTTATAGAACAAAAATATTTTTCTGTTACATTCTCCATTAAAACGTCAAAATAATCTCCATTTCGTGCAAATTCAAATTCAGCCGCACGAGAGCTTAAACTCAGATGCTTTTTCAAAAGTTCCCTTACGATGCTATAATTACTGAATGGCTATTGACTATTTTGTAATGTACAAAAAATTAGTGTGGCTAATACCTGTTTACCACGCTTTATAGAAGAAGAAAAAGTGAAATTCTCAATAATAATAATACGCAGGATATATTCGTATATGTTTTTTAGCCAAAAACTTGAACTTGTATCTTTGTTCAAACTGCTCAGCATTTGTGAATAATAAGTAGCTCCTTATCAGTAAATTCATCTGAGTTTGTGGATTTACTAAAGGTTCCATACTAAATTGGATATTACAAATAAAAATATCTTGAAATTTTTATGTAAGGTTATAGTAAAATGTAGTTAGTGTTGGCAACATGCAAGAAAATCTTTATCTTGTTTGTTGACATAAAGATTACTTATTTACTGCTTTTTTCTAACTTTCGAAAAAGGAGTCAGAATTATTTTATTTTAATCTTTGCATTTAACTCAAAATAAAACCCGCATACCTTGAAATTCAGTTTTATTACATACCTCTTACAGTTAACACGAACCCAGAGGTATAGGAAGCATTTTGGGAGATACGGTTATAGAGAAATATGACATAAAAGGTGATATATCATGTGTGACATAAAAATACTACTTATTTATTGCTTTTATTCTAACTTTCGAAAAAAGGAGTCAGAATTATTTTATTTTGTATTTAACTTTGCATTTAACTCAAAATAAAACCCGCATACCTTGAAATTCAGTTTTATTACATACCCTCTTACAGTTAACACGAAAATGGTTCATAGGAAGCATTTTGGGAGATACGGTTATAGAGAAATATGACATAAAAAGGTGATATATCATGTGTGACATAAAAAATACTACTTATTTATTGCTTTTTATTCTAACTTTCGAAAAAAGGAGTCAGAATTATTTTATTTTGTATTTAACCTTTGCATTTAACTCAAATTAAAACAATCATACCTTGAAATTAAATTTTATTACATACCCTCTTACAGCTAACACGAACCTTAGAGGTTCATAGGAAGCATTTTGGGAGCTACAGTTATAGAAAAAGCTACTCGAGATACAGGAAAAGCTCTTATCCGAGGCTTCCCTAAATGTTCAAAGTCACCGAATTTAAGATGGAAAGAGTTCGGCAACGCATGTGTTATCCAGAAAATCCCCGCTGGCAACAAGCCAGGCAGATTAACGGACAGTTACAGTTTTATTTTACTCAGCTAAAAAAGTGTTTCAGGTGAAAATTAACGTTTATAAAACTACAAAGAAAAATATCAAAAATGTTAACAGCATTGACATCGACACATGGAAAAACTAAAGTAACTCTAAATAAACAAATACAGAATAAAAAAGGGGTAAGTATGGAGTGTTAATTTAACAAATAAACCTGTTTTACTATTTTTAGTGTCATCAATCCGTCGAAAATAACCACTTAATGATTCATCTCAGTTAAAAGATTACAGGGAAAAGTAATGAAAATTTTGTGATGAAAGTTAATAATTATTATAAAACTACAACCCCAAACTTCATAAATGTCAAAGGCATTGACATTAAAGTAATGCTATAACCAAGCATGCAAAAACTAGAGTACTGTTAAAAGAAACTGTAAATAAATACAGAATTAAAAAAAAAGTATAAATGTGAAGAATTGATTTTACAAATAATTTATCCGTTTTACTATTTTTATAAGCGTTTTACTGTTCTCAGTCTGGTGGATATAAATTCGTAATGGTTTAGCTGAGTTTAACCCCTTAAAAATTTAATTTTTTTCACGAATTTCATCCAAAAAATACAACATTTTTTATTGCATAATTTTTGCTTATTTTGCATTTGTAGACTGCAAAATATTATTAAAAATATTATTTTTAATTTTATTAAGCATGTATAACAGCATTTTTACAGGAATTAAAATAATGTTTTAATTGGAAGTTGTCTTTCCTCTCTCATGTACGACAGAGAGGAAAGTTACGTTTACAGCTGTGCATATAAAAAAAATACAAATATTTTTTATTACAATTGTTACGCGATTATTTTCAAATGCAAATGCTACAAGTACATTTATAACCTGTTTATTCAGATTTAGTGCGATAAATCTGGAAAGAATTCAATTGCCACTGTCATTTTTCTTCAGTGATCCCATATAGCACTAGTTTGTTGTTCTTAGTCTTTTAAACTGAGCGTGGAATTATCTATAAATGTCTCTCTCCGTCAGACTCCCAAAAACTCAAAGATAAAAAGTCTCTGAGTAACAGAAAAACTGTCAAAAAGCCCACGTATTTAAACCTAACAGAATATACTTCAAAAGCTAACATCTTGTTGGAAATTGGACATCGCATAAGAAATCAGATTGCCTGGACGGCGTACGGGCAAATCATTAAAGGCACGGTAACCGCACCCGTACGGTGTACGTGGAAAGCAAGGCAAGGGGTTAAAGATTCATGGAAGAGTAATAAAAGTTTCAACGTGAAATTTAACAATTATAAAACTACAGCACAAAACATCAAAAATGTTAGCAGCATTGACACTCACGTATATCATAACCACAAATGCAAAAGCTAGAGTACCATTAAACGAAACTGTGAATAAATACAGAATAAAAAAGTATAAATATGAAGAGCTGATTTTACAAATAATTTATCCGTTTTACTATTTTTATAAGCGTTTTACTGTTCTCAGTCTGGAAGATATAAAAGTTTAAAAATGAAATTTAACAATTATAAAACTACAGCACAAAACATCAAAAATGTTAATAGCATTGACACTCACGCAATACCATAACCATAGATGCAAAAACTAGAATACCGTTAAAAGGAACAGAATATATATATATATATATATATATATATATATATATATATATATATATATATATATTATATTACTTTTTAAAAAGTTTTACTGTTATCAATTCGGCGTAAATAAATAAGTTATTTAGCTGAGCTACCAGATTACGTGGAACACTATATGAACATTTGAAGTAATAAATGAGTAATAGAAAAATATTTGGCCTTATAAATAGTTATTTATGAACATCGGCAAAGAGTTTGGCACAATCAAACATTAAATTCTTTACCGCTCGAGGGGGAAAAAAGAAGTAAGAATGTAAAGTTTAACAAAACATGCTTTAAAACTTTAGAGACTCTTTTTGAAAAATAAACTTTAATATATTTATAAAGGAATAAACAAAAGTTTTGCAAGAGAATTGAACTATTATTTCAGCTTCAAGAAGTACTTAGGGTTTTCAAATAAATTGGAACATAATAGACTTTACAATAAGAGTACAAAAAGAAGGTAACGTTCTCAGAATTAGGACTATTTTATTATAACGTCAAATATTTTGAAAGATAACTTTTTTTTTTCGAGTTGTGAATGTAACGTATTCAAACGATTTCGACTTCTTGTTAATATGTGAAACAATTAAACTTCAGAAATTTGTGCACGAGAGAGAGAAAAGGGGGGAAAACAGATATAAACTGCCACTAAAGATTTCCGTTGCCCTCATGTATTTATTTCAAATTATATCGTTATACAGTGCATCATAAAATCCTTAACCTGCCTTTTTTCTCCGCAATCGTTGGTCGTAGACACATTTTCAGTGAAAGGATTAAAATAAGACAGGAATTAGTTTTATGGCATATTTAAATTAAAAAATTGAAGTCTGTAGAAATTATAAAACATTTTATTTTATATTTCTTTCCTATCGTTATATTTAGCAAAAATAGAACGTTGTCCTAAGAGCCACAAAGTCCTATTTAGGACAAAAAAACTGTACCAGTGCCAATCCATAAATGGTTTCTGGCTTCCAAAGGCATGGTGGACAGAAGTATCTCTTCTGCTAATACGACTGTAATCAGTCTATAGAAAACCTTATTACAAGGCAAGTCAAGCTTTGCCCTATATTTCTTTATATCATCTTCCCCGTTAGAAAAGTCTCGTGTAAATATGCAATCAGGCCTCTTGTGAGAATTTAAGTATTTACTATACAGAAGTTATTTCAAAACCATAGTTACAGAGTACTATACAATACACTTTTTGCAAAGAGTAAATTTCAAAAGAGATTAAGACATTCTGGATATTAAATTCATAATACTAGAAAACATCCATTAAATAATTTTCATTAATATTTTTTACATTATATACATTATGACTTCATATGATCTACATTATTTATACTATTTAATTACAAGATTCTATTTAAGACTGAAGTGATCCACATTTGCTGGCAACCGCAAGGTTTTCAGCAGTCGTGGCCAAGGACGAGTGGAGAAAATTTCTATTTATGACTGTTGTAACATCTCGTATTGTACCTATCCTTTGATTGTAATCTGCTTTATATAAAATGAAAATTGTCAATATAACGTAGGTCAATCTGCTGGGCATAATAAAACGATCAACGATCCATAAAATGTGTAAATAATCCTAAATACAAAATTTCAACACCTAGCCAATTGTGCTACTACATTTTTGATTGCAATCTGCATAACTTATGACAAATTTCAATAAAACGTACATTAACGCTACTGGTCTGCAACAATACAACATAGATATCGGTATATTCAAGCTCAGTTGAAACAATGGCTTTTAAGTGTTAAAGCATAATGAACAGCTGTAGATCGCAAAAACACTTTTATTAACACGCCCTCCCCCCAGAAAATACATTAAAGTTTTATACTTTTATAAGCAAATCAGATTGCAGATACGATACCCAACCAAACAAAGAGGATCAACTTATGAAAACCTCGAAGTCCGAGAAAGCTATAACTCGAATAATAACCAGAAAAATCGCCAAATAGGAATGCGATTGCATATATTTCAATATTAAGTGTATAAAAATCCCCGAAAATAGAAACATATATTGAATTTAGTTATTTACTAAGAGCAATTTTGAATTTTTATTGCTTTATAATGAAAAAAATCCAATATGAAGGATATTAACGCTGAGATTCGTCGTCATAACAATACTACAGCTGCAGTCAGAACTAGGAAATAAAACTTAATTTGAATCTTCAAAATGTGCAAATAATTGTGATGACTCATTTAAAGAAAAATTTTAATTGCGGAGAATTTAATAGGTATACAAGGAAGTCATGTACATCCAATTTTTTTTCATGCAAAAAGTGAGAAAGTTGATTAAACTTGTATCATCTATGCGATCGCGTAAGCCTAAATCTATCAAACGAATATATATTCTATATTAAATATATGTGTATCATAAACCCTTGTGTGCTGGATTAGTTAGAAAAAATCAATGCGATATTTTAAAATTAAAAGAGAAATAATCGAATTTAAACAATTTTAAAAAATAAAAGTGAATAATTTGAAATGATGACAGATTTTGGTAAAAATTAACAGTTTAGAATATAATTACTAATGTAACAAATACATTTAGCATATTCATTAAATTATTTGAGAAAAAGCAACAGAATATTTTTTCTCCACTCTTTCTCTTAAAATC
Organism: Pardosa pseudoannulata; assembly: GCA_032207245.1. NCBI lineage: Eukaryota > Metazoa > Arthropoda > Arachnida > Araneae > Lycosidae > Pardosa > Pardosa pseudoannulata. Next base: position 111,717,352 of record CM063511.1, read on the forward strand.
ATTCTTGAATATAAAAATAGTTTTAAATTCATTTGTGGATGCTTATGCTGGTAATTTAAGTAAATGTTTGCATGTTGAGAAACCATAATTAAAGTGTTTCTTTTCATCCACACGATGCAACAGTTTCCCTGCAGTAATAAAGATAAATATTTCCAGTTAATAACGAAAAGAGAATTGTAATTATTATTATGGAAATAAACTAATTGTTAATGATATTAGCTGTATGAGAAATTCAAAAGAGTTCTAATTTTAGTGTGTAATAAAATAACTTAAAACCACGCGAAATAGCAATTTCGCAACGAAAATAAAGAACAAATATCTCCAGCAAACCACGAAAAGGGAATTGTAGTTAATGTCATAGAAATAAACTAATTATTAGTGATATTAGAAACATGAAATTTCATAAAATTTTATGGTTAACAAGTTATGAATTACATAAGTTAGAAAATACTATCTTCAATAATAAATACTATTAATATATTTATTATTGAACTATTAATGTATAACGTATTATTGAACTGTTAATGTATTTATTATTTACTGTACCATGAAAAAGTGTTTATATGCATAGTACAGAAATAAATTAATTGTAATTATTAGAAATATGAAATTTCACAAAACTTCATTAGCGTTACACAAAATAAAAAATATAATACAACATAATACTGTTATTGTTATAATATATATTTTTTAAAAATACCATTTTTGCATTATATAGATTTACTTTTTAAAATACCTGATTTGCTTACAATTATTTGAGGGTTACAGACATGAAAGTAAAGACAAGATTAGGAAAGCAATTCTTTGAAATGAAAATTCGAATGCAGACAGTCTTGATTTTTTAATATGAACAGTCTACGAATTTATCAACATTCCAAACTTCAGAAAATTAATCATTCTTCAGTAGTTAAATTAATTACATTTTGAAATCCTGATATTGTTAAGCAGAAGCATGTGTTCCTATTTCAATTATCTGCTACATTTTTACAACTGCTGTGTTTGTTCACCTATATAAAACATATTTTGAATTTACTAAAACTTAAGTTATTCATTAAGAAAAATTAAATCTCTACTGATTTTTAAATTATTTTTTAACTTTGTGTAACTTCAATTTATTTCGAGGTTAAACAAAGTTTTAAATTAACAAAATTTTTACAACATTATATTTATTATATTCATAAGGCTATCACGAGGTCTTTGGGTTTAAAAAAGTGAGACTAAGTTTTCTAACATGATTAGAGAATGAAAAATATAAGAAATAAATTTTGAAAGTATTTACCTAGGATAACCAAAAATATTACAGCTATCAAGCCATATCTGAATGAAAATTAATTTTTCGAAAGTATTAATCAGTAACGACTTTAATAATTGCTACACTTGAGTAATTACAGAGAGTAAAAAACCGATATCAACTTCTTAATTTCTCTGGGATAATAACTGAAATGAAACAAAGAACTCGGTATCGGCAGCTTCTTTTTAAGTCATTATTTTTACACCGTCTTCCTTCATATCGTGAAAAGGAATTCTGTGGAGTAACGACAGATGGCGCAGCATGAGCCTTAACTTATTGTCACATGACCATTTAGTGACCTGAGGGCAAAAAGTAGGAAATAGTTTTTATTTTGAAATTAGAAAATAATTATAAAAAATATTAAGTGCTGAAGAAAGTTTTCTCTTAATGTAGAATCGATAATTAATTTTGATCGCAATTTCCTGGCACATTTATAAGCTAGATAACGAGCATTAAATGTAAAATATGTATATAAGGCAATTGTTCTGAAACTTTTTAGAAATCTTGTTTCCTTTTCAATATTTTCAGGTACATGGACGTAAAATAAATAAGCACATTTATATTTTTGATGTTGCATAACAGCACAGATAGCAGGTTAGATATCAACGAATAGCAAAAAACAATCATTACAAGAATATTAAACTTAAAAATAAAGTGGGAAAATGCCCCAAATTTTTAATAGTACTTTAACCCTCTGTCTGTGAAATATAAGAAAAAATGCCAAAAATGGAAAAAGAATTCTCTAAATTTGTTCGTTATTATCATCAAAATATTAGAAATAGATTATTTTTGAAAAAAAAAAAAAACTAAGCAAAATAACTGCTATTTTCAATATTTTCACATATATGGAAAATATTAATGGACTACAGTAATGTTTGCTCAAATTACAGCAAAATAAATAAAATGACATAACTTTCGGAATAAATATAAGCTAATATAACAATAATGATCTATATCAATTGTCATAAATTCCAAATACCTCAAATTCCTTTGAATATCATAAATCCTTCAAAGCAACTAGATTAAAAACCATTCTCGAAAAGAAATTTATATTTAAATCAAAGACTGAATCAAAATTTCACCAACGTTATTTGGATTGTGAACATTGGATTTAAACCAAAGATAAACTATTCTACAATAATACAACATAACGATGAACAATTATCAATATTAAGAGCAACTAAATTAAAAACCATTCTCGAAAAAAGTTCAAATTGAAATCAAACATTGAATTAAAAATAGTCCATTTACTGATATTATTTGGATTATGAACAATGGATTATCTTTAAAGCTAATATATACTAAAATAAAGCTACATAACGAATCTACAATAATCAATATTAAGAGAAACTAGATTAAAAAATTCTCGAAAAGAAATTTGTTAAAATATTGAATTAAAATATCACCGATTTATTTGGATTTGAACAATGGATTATTAAAAGATAAACTATTCTACAATACTACAACAAATCTACAATAATCAATATTAAGAGAAACTAGATTAAAAAATAAATCTCGAAAAGAAATTTGTTAAAATCAAGAATTAAATTAAAAACATCCCCTTTACTGATGTTACTTGGATTATGAACAATGGATTATCATCAAAGCTAATCTATACTATAATAATGCTGTATTACGAATCTACAATAATCAATATTAAGAGAAACTAGATTAAAAAATAATTCTCGAAAAGAAATTTATATTTAAATCAAACTGAATTAAAATATCACCAACGTTATTTGGATTGTGAACAATGGATTTAATTAAAAGATAAACTATTCTACAATAATACAACATAACATGAGCAGTTATCAATATTAAGACTAACTATATTGAAAACCATTCTCGAAAAGAAATTCATATTGAAATCAAATTATTGAATTAAAAATATTCCCTTTACCGATGTTATTTGGATTATGAACAATGGATTATCATGAAAGCTAATGCCTACTAAAATAAAGCTACATAACAAATCTACAATAATCAATATTAAGAGAAAATTAAAAAATTCTCGAAAAGAAATTTATGATAAAATCAAGAATTAAATTAAAAATATCCCCTTTACGGATGTTATTTGGATTGTGAACAATGGATTATCATCAAAGCTAATCTATTCTACAATAATGCTAAATAACGAATCTACAATAATCAACTAAATTGAAAACCATTCTCGAAAAGAAATTCATATTAAAATCAAATATTGAATTAAAAATATCCCCTTTACCGATGTTATTTGGATTGTGAACAATGGATTATCATCAAAGCTAATCTATACTATAATAATACTGTGTAACGAATCTACAATAATCAATATTAAGAGAAACTAGATTAAAAAATAAATCTCGAAAAGAAATTTGTTAAAATCAAGAATTAAATTAAAAACATCCCCTTTACCGATGTTATTTGGATTATGAACAATGGATTATTATCAAAGCTAATCTATACTATAATAATGCTAAATAAAGAATCTACAATAATCAATATTAAGAAAAAACTGATTAAAAAAACCATTGTTAAAATCAAGAATTAAATTAAAAATATCCCCTTTACGGATGTTATTTGGATTGTGAACAATGGATTATCATCAAAGCTAATCTATACTATAATAATGCTAAATAAAGAATCTACAATAATCAATATTAAGAGAAACTAGATTAAAAAAATAATTCTCGAAAAGAAATTTATGTTGAAATCAAGAATTAAATTAAAAATATCCCCTTTACCGATGTTATTTGGATTGTGAACAGTGGATTATCATCGAAGCTAATCTATACTACAATAATGCTAAATAAAGAATCTACAATAATCAATATTAAGAGAAACTGATTAAAAAGAAATTTGTTAAAATCAAGAATTAAATTAAAAATATCCCCTTTACCGATGTTATTTGGATTGTGAACAGTGGATTATCATCGAAGCTAATCTATACTACAATAATGCTAAATAAAGAATCTACAATAATCAATATTAAGAGAAACTGATTAAAAAGAAATTTGTTAAAATCAAGAATTAAATTAAAAATATCCCCTTTACCGATGTTATTTGGATTATGAACAATGGATTATCATCAAAGCTAATCTATACTATAATAATGCTATCTAAAGAATCTACAATAATCAATATTAAGAGAAACTGATTGAATAGAAATTTGTTAGAATCAAGAATTTAATTAAAAATATCCCCTTTACCGATGTTATTTGGATTATGAACAATGGATTATCATCAAAGCTAATCTATACTATAATAATGCTAAATAAAGAATCTACAATAATCAATATTAAAAGAAACTGATTAAAAAGAAATTTGTTAAAATCAAGAATTAAATTAAAAATATCCGCTTTACCGATGTTATTTGGATTGTAAACAATGGATTCACATCAAAGTTACACCAATTCTACAATAATGGTTAGGAAACAGCGAAATTATTCCGAGATGCTAACTTGTAATCATGAGTACCTTAACGCTTGAATCACTTTTCGATCACACCCTCTAGAGCTCGGTCGCCTCAAACGATTATCAATTAAACTGGATGGCCTTATTGGAGAACGATAGTGATTGGGTGAACCTTACTTATAACCATGACCCGAAATTATTTGGCGTCCCGTTGGACAGATCATAAGATTAGAAGGGGAAAAATTAGATCGTTTCAGAATCTAGAGGCTGCCGAAGATTTCTGCTTTATGATAAAAAAATGTGTGAGTTTACGGTTACGGTGAATTATCATATTAATTTATTGCATTTTTAATCAACATGTTTGAAAATAAGGTATTAGTAATATATGGTATAATTGTTAGTAACATTTATGTAAAAGTAGTTCTAATTTCAAGATAAAATATTAACACTGACGGACAGTAGGAACAAGTGAAGTTAAAAAATTAACACTATATTTGTAATTTTTAGAATATTAAAAGTATAGTTTTACTATGTCTGCTTAAATAAACTTAATTTTGATTGATTCAGCACCTTTAATTAGGTTGTGGCTATAATCATCATGGCGCCAGTGGACTCTAGACACTTAGTAATGGGACGATGGAGGCTATAATAGCAAAAATTTAAAAACGTAAATGACAGGTTTAATGACTCAAATAAGCAATTTTTGTGTGCAACAAAGTATTTTTGGGAGTTTTGCACGAAATATTAGCTTTTTAATCAAACAAAAATAAATAAATGACAAAAAATTTATTATAATTTTATAATTATTACACATTTTCGGTGTGGAAAACGAACAGATGGAAAACGAAATTCAACCTAAAAATTGTTTCCAAAACATGACTAGGCTCCTACTTGTACACCGGTAAATGCCGATTTGTGCCGCTATAGCCGTAGTGTCTATCAATGATCGTTTCGTTTTGGACGGCTATTGCCCTCATGCCACATAGTGAACTTCGATTTGACGGCTATAGACGCAAATGTCCGTCAACTTATTAATAATTTTACGTTGTTAATTTGTAGTTGTTATTAATAAAGTAGTTTAGAATGTTGCACATGTATTCCTTTAATCGTATAATCTTTTCAATTTTATTTGTAGAGCGCATGTTAGATCATAGAACAAAACTTATTCTATAACTTGTTATTAAAAACTATTATACTTATAACTTATCATACGCATTTACGGAAAATATAATAACGAAAAATAGTGAAAATATTATAAATAAATATTTTGTGCGCTAAAACATCAGAATACAGATAATTTCGCTGATCGAAATGTAAAAATTTTAACTTTTACTTCCTAAGCTAATAAATTTTAAAAGTTATGACAATGATAGTTATGGAATGCATCTCTAACGTTTCGCATATTCATAAAATTCGATTTTTTTATTTTTAAAATTATTTAATGTAGTTATAAGTAATAACTGTACTGTTTGTTGTGGTAATGATTATTTTCAGTATAAAGTGATGGATAGTAAAACACAATTTTCACTTCTCCGTCTTAGTAAATTTCAAAATTTCATGAGATAGAAATTTTGAATTTTTAACTAAATTTCACACACAGAAAAATCCGCTGTCACCGTACGAATTCACTATTACATTATGATGAGACTCCCTAGATCAATTGAGAGTTTTGAAATTGAAGACGAGTTAAATTATGAAATGAAATCCCTAAAAATACTACGCACATGATAAAATTTATATTATATTCTTTATAAAGTTTACTCTTAAAATACATGAATTTTACGAAATCATTTTTTTCAATTAAAATGCATTTACATGGTAAACATAAGGAAAGTATATCGAAAGTGAATTAATTCAAAAGGTTAGCGAACCATTAATCATGCTTAAAATTTTTATTGCATGTTAAAAATTATTATTTTTACTGTCTAATGAATGCATAATGCTATATAATATCGATGCAAAGTTCATGATGAATAAACTTTAATATTCTGCTTCATTTTATTTTTAACCTTATAAAAATATCGTTTTAGTTTTGTTGCCGATTATTTAATTTTTTTTATGTAAACAGCTATTTATTTTCTTTTATGCTGCTTAAATTAAAAACTTTTATTCGTATGAGGGAAAGACAAGTATGATGCATAGCTTACGATAGCTGCATTAATCATGACTGATTTACAAACGTGCTTTGGTTATTAAATATTGAGCAAGATTATATTTAATGATAATTTACATTAATTCGTATCAGCAGAATATTTTGTTAATGGGAAAGCCATTGCATAATATAGCTGTATTTTTAATAATTAGAATTTAATGATTTTGTTAAGGTTTAATTGATGATTAATTAAAAATGTTTAAAATACAATAATCATATTTAACACTAAATCTACCAAGAGGGGTCAAATGACCCCATTTTTCGTTATTTCTGCCCTTATAAAAAAATGTCAGATAGTTTTAGTGTTAATATATAAGAACGCTTGCTATTAATAATATTATAAAAATGTGAGATAATTCTAAACGGCATTTAAGGGATAAAAGGGAATATTCTAAATATTTTAGTAATTCTAAAAAGGGACTAAAAGGCAGCAATAAAAAAAAGAGAATTTTCACATAATTTCATATAGAAAAAGCAGTTTTGCATTAAAAAGCAGTTTTAAAAACTTTGAAAACAAATTTCTCTTTTAAGGACCGTATGAATTCTACGTACTCATAATGTAAAACGATTGTTGTATGCAATTATTAGCTTCGAAATTTTATATTCGAAGAACAGTTCATATTTACTGCTGTATAATGCACTACTTGCAAGCTAAGCACTATAGCATTGGTATAATTCTCTTCCTTGCACCTTATCACTAAAACTCTTTTCTTAAAGAATGAAGAGAAGGGAAGGAAATATAATTCCTCATACGACACTCTAAAAAGAGGGCGGGGTCGTGTACATAGTCTTCAGCTTCCAAGGTCATCTTGTAATAGCTACAAAGCCCTTAATAACCTAAGATGATCGATAACAAACATGAAAGACTTCGTTAAGAATGGCGTCATCTTTAGAATTACATTGAAACTGTGTTGTAACTTGAGTCACTGAGTTGGTTGGTTAAGCGTATTTTGGTCTATTGTTTTGCTACACGAGGAATAATGAGTCCAGGATCTACTGCTTAAAGTCGATTCTTAACTACTTGGTTTGGTTTGGAGTGTTATGGCCTACTATTTTGCAACAGGAGGGTTAATGAGACCGGGATCTACAGCTTAAAGTCGATTCCAAATGGCTACGAACATCCATGCCAGAGTGATTCGAACCCACGAACTCCGGTACCGATTTGGTTTGGTTTGGAGTGCTACGGTCTACTTTTTGCAACATGAGGGCTAATGAGACCGGGACCTACAGCTTAAAACCGATTCCGAACGGCTACGAGCATCCATGCCACTGTGGGATTCGAACCCACGAACTCCGGTACAGAAGGCCAGCACGCTAACCAATTGGTTATCGTTCGGCCGATTCTGAACGGTTACGGACATCCATACCAACAGTGGGATTCGTACCCGCGAATTCCGGTACTGGAGAGAAGCTTAATTTCAAATTTTAAGTGTGAGTTACACACGAAATATAATTATCAGCCACTTTTTCTTTTAAAAAACAGGGTACACTTTATATACTAGTAGATACGGTATATCATTAGCGAGTTAGTACTTTCCATTAAGTCAGTCAAAATCCCATCACCTCCAAAAAATGCGTAAAATTAGCGGTTAGTGCCTGCCATATATCGCTTGACATAGCTATAAAGGTGCGAGAATGAGGTTTCACTAAAGACTTAAGCGCCTGAATTGGGCTCCACTATCTCTGGCTTCACCTCGCTAACGATTTTTAAAATTCTTAATTGCGTAAAATCTTGGAAGACAAAATGCCCGTTTTAAAAGGAAGGAATCTCCTTTTATGATGCCGCACTAATTGCAGACGGTGAATTACACGGGAATGACGAACGCTACAACCAGTGTAATGTTCAGGATAAAGCGAAGCTATTTCGCACGGCTTTCGTATAACGACATAATTGTAAGAACCTTAACGATTCGATTAGAGTTTCTATTCTAACTGCTCTTTCTCCAGCAGTGATTAGCGTTTCGAACAGACGTAAAGTGGGAGAACACATTATATAAAGACTGGCTCACATTTCACGGCAATTGTGAAAATTTATTAGCAAAGATGAAAGTAGATGAGCGCACATTATTTGCCAGAAAACTTTTATTATTCTTATTAGAATCGTAATTATTAGCTAATTAAGAGCTCATTCTACGTAACATTTTCAAACTTCCATTTGGTTACGGAAGTAAATGGGAAATGGCTGCGACTGTTTGAAACAAGTCTGTTTACAGATCTTAGGTCTTTTATTGGAGAAAGTTTTGAATACGGAAAAAAATTAAGTGTCTTCCTTTAATTAAAAGAGAAATCTTTGAAAAAGTTGACTTTAGCAGTTATTACTCATAAAGGTGATATCAATATGCAACTACCTAGCAAAATGTCCCGTGAGTAGATAATTTGAATTGACGGTTGAACTATTATTGTTATTTTTAATTTATTTTTCACCATAGCGGTTTTATTTTTAACAGGTTCCTTTTACTATGTTCTGATTTTTCTGGTTTGGTTTGGAGTGTTAGGTTTACTTTTTCCATTCTCGAATTTAACAATTTTCATGCTCGAATTTAACCATCCATGGTCGAGTGGGATTCGAACAGACAAACTCCTGCACCGAAGGCCAGCACCCTAACCAATCGGCCATCGTTCGGCCTGATTTTTCTGGAAAACTATTTAATATGTCCACCTTTTCCCTATAAATAAACAATTGCCCTACAGATCGAAAGGCATTTATAGTTTAAAAACTAGACAGCTTTCTACAGTTAAAAAAAACATTCCTTCGAATTTTTGTCAGGTTTATTCTTTGATAGAAGGCGGCGCAAATTTGATAAGTCAAGTTAGCCTCCCTTACTATAATTTCCATTTGAGGGAATTTCAATAATATGTAAAGACTAAATATTTCTTTTGTGATACACTCGGCAACAGAAAAAAAATGGTCTATAGTATACAAAATAATTCATTCTTGAAAATATACCCTGCATTACATGCTTAAAAGCGAGGCTTAGTCAAAGAATATAGACACTGTTAGAAGACATTGAAATACATAAATCGAAATACCATTTAAATATAAGTAAAATTACAATTGTTTTCATTAAATATATAATTTCAAAAACGGGGAAAGAAAAAGTTTACACAGATGATATTATTATTAATATCTTTGCTCAACGTCATTCTGAATTTATTTATGATTTTCCTTCTCACAACCTCCCCTTACGTTTTCTTTGCTCCTGTAACGTATCGGGAACAGGCTGGAATCTTTCTCCAAGGTAAAAATCATAAGCTTTGCACCCAGTACGGTAAGGTGCGCCTTGCAAGTGTTTATATAGCTCTTATATATTAAATATATTCCCGACAGAGTAACTATTTATATGCAGTAAAGTGATACTATAGTGTAATTAAAACCTTTTCAGAGGGGCTGGGACAGCATGTGTCCCACAAATGCATTAGTTCTTCAGAGAGGCCCTTTCAAAAGGTTAAAAAATGTTGTTTACAAGTTATCGTTACAGATAGTTCAATTATTTGTGGATCCAACGTTTACATAACCTGCATATAATAAACTGGATTTTATTTTGAAATATAATTAAACTTTATATAATTTAAAATGTAATTTCTTATAGCAGAATTACTAACATCATGGTAATTTTGCATTGAGTAAATAATGAATCCTGATGATCAAAAGAAAATATAGCTATAGATAGGTTATAAGTGCGTTTCACAGTGTATAAAAATTAGAATTTTAAAAAAGCAAACAACATGCAAAGGGTTCTAAGAGGTTGCAATAATTATAAATCATTTAAATTCCACTTTTAGGAAAACACTTACAATATCCGTAAAATATAATTTGCCGACGCATATACTTTCAAGTAATTAAAATTCGCGAATTTTCAGCCAAAGAGACTTAATTACGTGCCACAGCATTAATTTCCTTCTGCTTGGAGCCCCAAACATATATTGCGATTATCCGGCCAGGAATGAAAAAGGAGACCATTAAATCAAGGCGCTGCAGGCGGACGTGACACCAGTACAGCAAAGCGTTTGCTATCTTCGAGAAACAGCCGGCTTCCTAGGGGAGCCTGGTATCACATAAAACGCGCTTAACACACAGTCTCAGATTCGTTTCTGGAGCCATATTTAGAAGTTAGGAGAAAAGTCTGCCGGAGATTGATTTGCGTTTCGCACGGTGTCCGCCGCCGAAAAGTCATACATATTTATGCTGGGACGGAGGTAGCAAAATACCGAAGTTATAAATAGGTTATTTGAAAAATAGGTTATTCAAGAATAGTGAATATTAGTATAAACTTCAAAGGGATATAAGGAATAAGACTAAGGGAATAGTAAAAACATTTTAAGGTTATATTATCTTAAGAGCCATGAAACCTTGCATACACATAGGGTTTGGTTTTGCTTAAGATTGGTTTGGTTTTGGAGCGCTACGGTGTACTTTTGGCAACACGAGGGCTAATAAGACCGGGACCTACTGCTTAAAGCCGATTCCGAACGGCTACGAACATCCATGCTGTAGTGGGATTCGAACCCATGAACTCCGATTCCGAAGGCCAGCACCCTAACCATTGGGCCATCGACGGCTAGATTGGTCTGGAGTGCTAAGGTCTACTGTTTTGCTCAGGTCTAATTAGACCAGGACCTACTGCTTAAAGACGATTCCGAACGACTACGAACATCTATACCATCAGTTGGATTCGAACCCGTGAACTCTGGTAATGAAGAGCAGCGTTTTACCACTCGGCCATAATCTGGCTCACCTGAAGTAGGACTAAATCACATTAACACATTGTGTGCGGGTACATTTCGTAGCGGAATTGTACCGGGAGCGGGCGTTTTGTGCATAAATTTAGTTATTCAGTTAAATCTCAATAGATCGAAAATTATGTCATTTTTTTAACCAACTTTTTGTATTTTATATTGAAATACATAAACAAATATATAAATAGACAAATGAACAAATATATATATATATATATATATATATATATATATATATATATAATATATGAATATACATATATATATATATAATATCATTTTTGCAAGGATAAATAAAAAGTTAATTTTAAATCTAAATTGACTTTTTAATCAACCTTCCCGTTCTGTGGTTCCGTATCGACTAATGTAAAAACTAGTTTTTATTTGTCTAAATTTTTCCAGAATCTATGTAGTAGACAAGAACATTCGGCTTCGTTTTCCTGTATATACCATTATTTTTCTACCCACAAACAAACCATGTTGTTACACTAACCCGTACTAGTATGGGGCCCGCGCTCAAGTATCAATCATCAGAAATCGTACTAGTACTTGTCCCGCATACAATGTGTTAAACAAAATTTAATGAGATAATTTTTTAGTTTAACACTTTCATGATCACTTATTTCCCTTTTCAATTAATAGGTGTATTTATACATTTATTCTATGTGCATAAAACTCCTTGTATTTTAATTAATTCACTTCATTTTTAATATCATCCGTTTTGTATTTTGTTTTACAGTGTGGCAACGTTGTACCATAAAAATAAAAATAACGTTATAGCTGGTGATATTTTGTGTGTTCTTTTTTGCTTCTTGTAAAAATAGCAATTTATTTTAAACCGCTACCAATATATTAATTGGTTTAATACGCAAGATGACAATTGACACAAAGAATAGCTGTCAATATGCAAAATATTAAATTTATAAAAATGCAAATTTACCGTTTTGAAAGCTGATGCAGATATGTAATTTGATTTTAGAACAGACATGCACAGAGCTTAAAAATACATTTAACAATATAATAAACATTTTCGTGATGAATTTTCAATGTAAATTCGCAAATGAATCAAAAGGAATGTAACCTCTGAGATTAATTTATAAAACATGAATAAACGCGTCAGGATTGTACAATTATTAATTACTTAACGCAATGTTGCCCTGAAAATATTACAACTGAATTAAAAATAATTAATATTGATCACTTGAATAGCTAAACTTTTAGGTTTACAGTTTCAGTCTTAAATCAGCAAGGAATACATGGCTTCCTTTACAAACAGCATTATGAATTATGCTAATACTTGGTCAAAAGACAGGCAGTAATTAAAGGTTGAATGCGAAATGTAATATGCCGCTGGGAGAACTGATTAAGCACAGATTCTAGTCATACATACTCATGTTCATTTCACAATCCAGTGCAAAGACGAGAAATTCTTATTGTCTATTTATCGGTTTTCACTAAAAATTCAAAACTCTGAATGATCCATGAATACTTTACAGAACTAAACCCTACTTAAAATATTCATACAAAATTGTACCCGTTCCGTTTGAAACTACTCAAATTTTATCTGCCTTTTAAAATTGTAGTTTGTAATTTAAATACTCTTTAAAAATTTAATTTTCATCATCCAAGTTATTTTTACTTTTATTATTTAGCTATTTTTCATGAGTTTTTCCTTATGTATATGTCAAGAGGGAGAGTTAGTACATTGTATACGGGACACGTACTAGTACGTTTTCTAATGATTGATACTTGAGCGCGAGACACGTACTGGTACGGTCCAGTAGGATATCTGCGAAGAAAAGAATAATAAAGTATTGTTTGGGAATACTTCATATTTTATTAAAAGTTTTTATATTAAAATAAATTAAATTTTATGATAAACCAATTCTTTGGTCACCGTAAAATTTTATTAAAAGAAAGAAATAGTTTAAAATGTCCAGTAAGGTTTTGTGAAATAGGGAGAAATAAATTAGATCATAAAAAATAGTTTGTTCAATACAGAAAGACGATCTTCGCTATTTGGAGGTTATTTAAACACATTATATGCGGGACACGTACTAGTACGTTTTCTGACGATTGATACTTGAGCGCGGATCACGTACTGATACGGGTTAGTATAACAACATGGTTTGTTTGTGGGTACAAAAATAACGGTATATACAAGAAAACAAAGCCGAATGTTCTTGTCTACTACATAGATTCTGGAAAAATTTAGACAAATAAAAACTAGTTTTTACATTAGTTTTATGATTGCTCTTTTCATTTTTTTTAAACTGTAAAAATGTTTATATATAACATATTTAAAAAAAATTAAAACTATATTCTACTATTTCTATTTGATTTTTCATATTTACGATACTATTATAAATTTATAAACTAAAAAAATATATTTTTTTTACAATAATCTTATGGTCGTTATTTATATACTTCTATTTATATATTTGTTTATATATTTCAATATAAAATACGAAAAGTTGGTTAAAAATTAAATAATTTTCGATCTATTGAGATTTAACTGAATAATTAAATTTAAGCGTAAAACACCTGCTCCCGGTACAATTCCGCTGCGAAATGTACTTGCACACAATGTGTTAATAGAGGAAAAAATTACTTATACGAAGAGGGAGAATGGATAATTCTTTGAATATATCAATGTTTCTTATATTGTCTAGAAGAAAGAAAAAATTTAAGGCACACTTCAACAGATAGAGGTAAGAAAAATTTACATACAATCAACTGTTAGAGAGATTTGACTATTTTACTAATTTTACATTTATGCCACTGTATTAAAAATTATAATTAATCAACTGTTTGTTTTACTATTTACATGTTATTATTTTTTTGACTTTACATGTTAATTTTTTTGAGCCAATGTTTACTATTCTTAATTCAAGAAAAAAAATTATTTGAAGTCAATTCCATTTTTTAACTCAATTTTTTTAAATACATAAAAAATTTTAAAACTGTAAAAAACAATTAAAAAACATTAGTCACTAGTTTTTTAACACTGTCTCCTAATCAACATACCTAAATAACTGAGAAATATCTGTTTGAAAAAAAAATTGGTCCAGCTCAGAAATTAATTTTGGATGTACTATTAAAATGCACACAAGTTGATTCAGACATCTATCTACCTACGGCATTTATTTGCGCCAATGTTTACTTTTTTTAATTAAAAAAAATAATAATTTCAAGTGTTTTCATTTAACTCAATTTTTTAAGTATGTAAAAATGTTAAAATATGTAAAAACAATTAAAAAAACATTAGTTACTAGTCTTTAAACACTGTCTCCTTATCAACATAGCTAAATAACTGAGAAATATCTGATTAAAAATAAAATTGGTCTAGCTCAGAAATTAATTTTAATGCATTATTAAAATGCCTACAAGTTGTTTCAGACATCTGTCTACCTACGGAATTTTTTTTTTTTTTTTTTGGTCAAAGTTTACTTTAATTCAAGAAAAAATTAATTTGAAGTCAATTTCATTAAACTCAATTTTTTTAAATACGTAAAAATATTTAAAACTGTAAACAGCAATTTTAAAACATTAGTCACAAGTCTTTTAACACTGTATCCTTATCAACAAAGCTAAATGATATTAATTTAGAAAATCTTCTGGTTCTTACGGCTTTGAATACACATAGCAAGTCTTGCTCAAGATATCAGTTTATACAGCAATGTAGAAATGTTTTTGTTTTCCAATTTAAAAGAAAATAATTTATCTAAATCCCGTATTTGCTTTTAATTTGTGACATTAATTTTTTATGTGTGTGTAAACTTTTACTGTTGCGTTCAATTCATTAAAGAATGAATATTTTGCTTTTTGTTTTTGTCTCATTTTTCTCATCCACTCGTAAAAGAGGATTAAAAAATGAAAATATTGTCTATTCTTTTAACAGTCTCCTTATTACCAACACCAAAGCTGGCATTCCAGAAAAATATATGGTTTCAATCAGCTTTGGTATAAACAAACCAGTTCTACAGTTTATACGCAAGCAAGATATCAGTTTACTCAAACTTTAAAAAAATGTCTGCTTTCAATTTTTAACTAAATTTTAATTAAAATATATATATTTCCCCAAATGGAACTTGCAAAAGAAAATTGAAAATTTAGCACCTCGAAATATTCTATTTTATAGAATTTTATTATTCGTATACGTTTATGGTGAGTGAAAAATATTTTAGCTTTAAAAAAAATGATTTCTATCCAAATCGAAAATTAATTTTGACGTATTATCAAAATGCAGCACTTGGGATTTTTCTTTGTACTTCACGCAAACCATTTACTTTTCTAAGTATTACACTATTCCTTTATTTCCTTGATTTTAAAAGAAAGGAATGGAGCTTTCCAAGAATCTTACCTGAAACAAAAAAAAGGAGAGTTTTCAATAAAGAAAAACCGGAATGAGTTACGAAGAATGAATACTTTCGCGATTTATGACTTCGCCGTAAAAAGATATTTTTAAGGATTACGCGAAGAGGAGGAAGAGTAAAAATTTTAATTGAGCGAACATAGCAAATAAATCAAGACAAAAGGCGCAAAACAGAGGAAGTGTGCTTCGAATCACTCTTCTTAAACGTGTGATCGAAGAAGTCTGCTGTAAATTTATGGCTCATAAAATCGGGGAGTTTCATCCGCAGTTAATTTACACTGTCCTGAAAGGAAAAAGCCATCAGCTGGTGGCCTCATACATAATGATGGAGGGAAGTTAATATTTTTTCATCTAACTATGCTAAAAATGGCAAAAGAGAGCATTATGAGTTAATCAGAGGCAATTAATTATAATAACTTGCAATATATAGCGAAAGTCATTTGTCGTACGCCAGGTTAGTGAGGTAATTTTTTTTCACCGAAATTTAAGCACTAAAACGTAGAAGAGAAAAAAAAATTCAGTCTTAATAATGACTCATTAGTTTCTTCGGAATGGAGAGTTAGTCTTACCGAATAATTAGAAAGTAATAACAAGGCGTGATAAATGGAGCGGTTTAACAAGTAGGCAATATCAGGTTATATATAACGTACTGCACAGACCAAGCACCAGCTATTTTCTTCAACCATCTTCCCCTTCCTAAAAAAAGAAATAAATACATTTGGCCTTGCTGGTGACGTTTGCCACCTGGCTATAATATTTCACGTGCAATAAATATTGCTAATACTTTAATCTATGTTTATTTTTGTAAGTTAATATTTTGCAAGGCAGTTCTTCTAACACTTATAAAGAATATATTGCAGAGTATTTTATTCTACGAGTTTTAAAAAAATGCAGGAGTGAAAGCTAAAATTCTGCTACGGAATAATTTACATGAGAACGTAAGACAGAATAGAAATATATATTTTAATCTCAAGCTACATCCGTAAATGTGTTCTTTATATTCATGTTAGTTGCCCAGAATAATATTCAGCAGTCAGATATAAAAACTCCACAAAATTAGAACACTTTAATGAAGCTCAACTTAATAAAATCATGCCAGCCCATTATCGCAACTCACGAAAGCAACACCTAGCACTTAACACATTCTACGAGAATAGTAAAGTTATTTTCAGTCTAGTAGAACTTATTTTCAATCTAGTGAAAGTAGTAGTTCTTTACATAAAGTATAATATATGGCATATGCCAATGATCATATATTTTCTAAAAGTATTTTCCTCTCTTAATGCACGTAATAACTTACTTGTAACAAACTGAGACAATTGTTAGAAATAAACCTGAATTGCTTTTTCATGCATAGTTTAATATTGAAAAGGTGGCAACACTTCTTTGTAAACAGAGTTCGACGGATATTAGAAAGAAAGGCATGTCGTTTTGAATTGTAGTTGTGAACTATATTTATTTAAGCATTAGGAGAAAAGAGAACAGTTAGTTCTTGCAAATCTCGCACAACAATAGAATCCTACTTTTTTGCAATTCACAATAAAAATTAAAATGTAGTGCATAATACGTAGATATTTAGGTAACATTTGAAGAGTGTTAATCATAAATGTCCCAATGGCAAATATAGTGAAGTTTTATTCTTGATTTTCAAAAATCAAACTTTCGTCACATGTATAAATATGACTCTTGTCATATTATTAGATTATATTGAAATAATACCTTTTATTAAAGTTATTAATTTTTATCGTCTATTTCTTAAACAAGTAAAATTCGTCATTTTTCCTGACTTGATTATTTATCCAACTGTTATTTACACTTTAGAATTATGCAATGTCTCTTAAGTAATTAGCATTTTAAAAACTATTAGCAATGATTAGCATTAATATCTAAAGTTTGTGGCATGAATAATGCTTTACAAAAGGGTAAATGTTTACGATTATTTAGCAATTTTCTTTGAAAAATGAAAAACTGTCTTCACAAAATGTTGCCAAAAATATTTTTAAAATTTTATTAAATTAATGAGGATATTAAAATAGTATTGATGTTTTAACATTTCAATATTAATGTTATGCCGGGCGCTAGAAGCAGGTATCATATCCATCCTTCTCATCCGTTAGTCGTGAGTTAGACGGCAGTTAGACGTCTACAGCCGATTTGAGATGCTTGATGACTTTTATAGACGGTTTGGTTTGGTTTCGAGTGCTACGGTCTACTTTTTGCAACACGAGGGCTAATGAGACCGGGACCTACAGCTTAAAGTCGATTCCGAACGGCTACGAACATCTATGCCACTGTGGGATTCGATTCGAACCCACGAACTCCGGTACCGAAGGCCAGCACCCTAACCAATCAGCCATCGCTCGGCTTTTTTAGACCGACTCTTTTAAATAAGATGCTACAGTTTTTGTAAATACTCAATTGTAATTAATGTATATAACCATTTGTAACGTTTATAATCACGAAATAATAATATAAGTTTACTTTCGTTTTCGTATATATTTGCTGTAATGATCCCCACATTAACAACGTAAGAATCGCAAAGTAAACTCACATATTTATAATACTTATTTTCTTGGGCTGCATCTTAATTGAGTTTTAATGAAAATGACATTTCAATTGTTTTCATGTTGAATGTACTTCTGTTATATTAGATTTAAGAATAACTGCATATTTCTACAAATTTCACAGGCTATTCTATTCTTTTTCAGAATATATATTATTTTATTTTTGTTTTAAGTTAAACTTTTTTTAGTACATTCAAACTATCATCACCTTTAGACCTTATGTAATCACATAAATAACTTTTAAAGTAATATTTCATTCAATATTAGTTAAAAATTCAAATATAATAAAGGTTCAGTTCAATATTATTACATGGAAAGTATATTAATTCGCAAGCTGTGCAATATCTCAAAGTAAAATAGCTAAAATATTTACTAAAGATTATATTACATTTTCATTCAAAAATTATCTCTCCTTCAAAAGGAAAATCAATTTACAGATTCTCGATTTTGTAAACACTAACTATAATTATAACTATACTTAAAATCGGTTTAGCTAACAAAAAGGTAAAAGAGTTGTCTGATAACGATGAGACATAACATGGAAATTTCCTCTCAGGGTGAAAATATTTCACATCCTTCTACAACTTTTAAATATTTTTAGAACCCGAAAAAACAATATACTTAAAGCCTTTAAAAATGTTTCCCATGTTATTAGAATTTTCATAAGAAAAAGGTATGTAATTTCCGGTTTGTACAACACCGGAACTGCCTAGGGAGGAACCTCAGAATATGACGTCGTTAGTAAAGAGAGTTGTCGACCAATAGCGAAGGGAAAATACCGCTGATGTCATTTCCTGCCGGAAACTTCCGGAAACTGGACGAGATGAGATCGTCGGAATCCGCTGATTCTGAAAGATTATGTGGATGAAAATGTGAGAGAAAATTGTCTTTAAACGATTACTGTGAGAGATATTAAGAATCGAAAAAAGAAATCGAATAATTTAAAGCAAATACTATATGAAAGAGATTAAGCGTACATAATCTTTAAGCTATCTATATAAGATAGTGATAGAAAAGAAAGTTTATCCAACTTAATCGGTTTTGTATTTAATAGACTTGAAGAAAATCGATGTTTTAAAATTAATGATACTGAAAATAAGGGAAGAATTATGACAGGCTATAAGTTAAGTATTTTCTACTTATGTTCAATCTATTGGAAAAAAGGTCCAATATACTGTTATTTTTATGTACTGTTATTTATACACTGTTATTTTTATACGTTACATACGCTACACTTTGGGCTCATTATTTTTAGACTAAAAAAACTAACACATGATAGCATTCCGTAACGAAATTCAACAACAGAGTACAAAATAAAAACATTATTATAGAAAGCTATTTGAAAAAAGAAAACAGATTAAGTTTTAATTTTAAAAAATCTAAACAAATGAAGGTTTTGATTACAGTGTTCCCTCGCCACTTCGCGCTTCATGTTTTACGGCTTCAGTGCTTCGCGGATTTTCCAAAATATTCATCAAAAAAATAAAAATGAAAAAATACACATTGCGGAAAGGAGAGTTGTTTCATGTTGAAGCGAGAGAGAGACAGATCCCTGCATGTCAAACAAGAGTTGAGATGAGAAAAATCAGAGTACATACCACGGGCTCTTGAGATGACAAATCTGCAAGTGAGAAAGAAAAGCAAGAGGAAGACGAAGAACAAACTGAAAATCGTGGCCTTACCCTGGAGAATCTGCAACAACTGTGCAACATGGCAAGAATTTGCACAAGACATTGACGACAATATGGTTCGAGCTGTCGAGTTGAGCAATCGAGTTTAAGGGGTTATATCCTTGTACAGGGGGATTTTGAAAGAAAAGGAAAAACAAAGACAACTACCCATCACCATGTTTCTCTCCAAGGTAAAGCCCCCTGGCTCTACCGTCAGCGTCTCCAGCAGAAGAGTCTCCGAGGGAGCCTAAAACTTCTATATTCAAGTGAAAACCTCTCTTCCGCCACCAACAAGACTCTTCGCCTCTCTCAGAAAGCAATGTTGATTAATGTTTATTACTCTATAAGGTTTTGTAATTAACTGTATTAATTTAGCACTGACACATTTAAGTAAATACGCATACTGTTGTAATTTTTGTTTTAAATGTGTAAAGTATAAATGCTGCTTACATATTTAAAACATTCGTGTACTCGCATACACGAAAATTCCTAGGGGCAAATCCTACTTCGAGGTTTTTCAGTTATCGCGGAAGGTTCTGGTCCCCATTAACCGCGAAAAATGAGGGATCAATGTATGTTATACCACATTTGCCATGTCAAAACCTTATTGTTACTCATCGCTGAACTGTAAGATAAGACATTTCTGAACATAGAAAAAGTCACTACTTCAAAAATTTCAAATTTGGCAGAAGAGCCTAATAAAGATTTTTTACAGATTTGTTTCAGTTGGGTCTTTTTAAGTGAAAAGCTGTATAAATGTCTTTAAAGTAATAGGGAACACAATGCCTGTAAGCTTACCAAAAAATTATAAAAATAAAGAGATTTATTTTCAAATGTAAGTGTTTACCTCTAAGCATGTAGGTTCATAGTTCTTCCCCCTCCAATTCGCTGTATCTCTCAATTTTAGGAAATGAAGTTGGTGGTTTTATGACATAATAGAGAAGAACAAATTTTACGCAAACTTACAAAAATTTAAAAATTTTTTAATGGATATAGTGTTTTTGCTTTTGATGTACAGATTAGTAAAAGGATAATGAATAATGAAATACACTTCGGCACTTCTTCAAACACAAACCCACATACAATTTTTCATCATTTTCGGTTAACTTCGACAGAATTTCAAAAGAATAGTTTTCAAAGCATTGCATTTTTAGATTATTTTTTTCTAATCGATTATCAGGATGCAAAATCAATTATGATCTGCGTAGATCAGTCGGCAAAGGTAACGATCTCATAACTGTAGAGTTGCGGGTTCGGAACCCGAGCCGGCCTAACATCCGCCGTGTTCGTTAAAGTTGACTGGGGCACGTAAAATATGTTAGTCACAATGTCCTCTAAGTTCTGAATCAATACCTCTGTGTGTGACGGCCAAATCTTGGGATCTTCTGCTTAGTTCCTGCTTCAAAATTACGAGGACCTACGTGATTGAAATCATTCTTTCACCTTAATGGTGCTCATTAAAACGAAAGGCGTATCCCTTGGCGTTAATACGATAGCCTGCAGGTTAAATAGTGTTTGGTTTGTCCAAGTAGCATGAGAAACAACAACATATAAATCAAGTATTCAATTAGAACTAATCAGATTAATAATTTATGCTAAAATTTTGTTTACGACATAAAAATTTTTTTTTAGTTCAAGTTGGCTTTTAACGGAAAAATTGATAAACGGAAATAGACATTAGAAAATCTGAGTTGAAAAATAAATAAATATATAGATGAAACATTACGTAAAAATAAAGCATGAAACAACACGTGACACGAGATTTGTTTTCACAACACGTAAAAACAAAATTTTTTTCCCCCGAGTAAAGTAAAATCAGTAAAACCTAACTTACAAATATCAGAGCACAAGAGATCATTAATTCACAGACTTTTCATTTTGAGGTAAATCAATAAATGAAAATCTGAACTTTAGTCGGTAATTCAAAATTTTTTTTCTGCAATGAAACATATTAGGGAGTAATAGATATTAAGTAATATAATGATGTTTGGACAAAATAATGAGTAATAATTATTCTATTATAAATAGAAGAAATTTTTACACGGAATCAATTTTGAATTGCACATTTTTTCATATACAAATGCATAAAAGGAACTGTCAAATTTCATTCTTTTGCATTGCGAGTAGCAACAAAAATTTTATAAATTTATTTTAATAAAATGAACTGAGTTAAATCCTTATTTTCTTAACCAATTTTTAAATTCAGATCTAAAATTCTAAACAATTAGAATATTTACTTAAATATTAAAATCTAAAAAATGTTTTGAAAGTACGCCATGTCTGTTTAAATAAAACTGAACATAAAAGTGTGTGCGTTATGATACAAGAAAAAACATAAAACAGTAAAAATATGCCGTGACATATTTAAAATTTAAACTTTACCACATCTTACGTAAGACTGCAAACAACAAAACAATGACAAAAATTTCGGAATGAACTATATATCTTACAAAGGGTGCAATGCATTTAAAATTATACCGCACTTCACTTTTTAAATCAAAACGTGGTTTGAGAATTCCACATTAATATTCTTAATATGTATTCAAACGATAATTTTCAAGGATTAGAACATTATAAACAATATTTATTTGTAAAGAGTACAAAAACTATAAAACTTTATCTTTGTTTTAATCGAAACGGGTAGCAAATGCTCTTCTTAAGAAAAGTTTCATTGAAAAATTATTCCAGAACGCTCGCTTTGAATCCTAGTATGCTAATCAGAGAGATAAGAATCATAATTTAAGGCGAAAGTTTACCGAGATTAATAATTCAGGGAACAGCTTCCAAGAATCGAAGAGTAACATTTTTGTTATCATTTCTAGAGTAATATTTTTCACGCTATTCTCGGAGATGTGCAAGTTAAAAGAAGAGTCACAATTAGATGCACGAATTAGCATTTATTACTGATTAAGAGAAAGTCTCTGTTTGTTCCGAAAAGCATATTTAATTTGGGCTAACAAGGAAGAGTAAAAAAAGAACATACGGTAAATCATACTTTTTCTTCAAATGTTAAGAGAAATTAAACTGGTTTCCACTAAAACTGCTTTGGAAAGTTAATTAGTGATAAAAAAGGGAAAGATATTTTATGGGAGTACTGCCCGACGAAGCATTTCTGTTAACATCAGGTTTTTAAATCTAGATTTTTTTTTAAATTCTAGAATTTTCGCTGAATAACTAATTCAATAATGGATAAATGAGGTTTGCATGTATTGATATATATTTATGCATTCATATGTATAACAATTGTAAAAATTTCTGTGCAATATTTGTGGAAGGCTGTAAACGCATAATGGATATTTTTTTTGGATTTAATTTGTCAAACAAACAAATTTTATTACTAAACAAATTTTATTTTTTTAAGTACTAATCAAAACAGTACTTTCTCACGAATCTAGTTTTTATTTATATGCTATAAATAACTCAAAATAAAATTCGTAATTTTTTACATAATACCGGTTAAAATTTATACATATATATATATATATATATATATATATATATATATATATATATATACACACATATATATATATATATATATATATATATATATATATATATATATACATATATACACATGCATATATATATACATATATATACACACTCATATATATACATAGATATATATGTACATATACATATATACACACACACACATATATATATACACACAGATATATATATACACACACTCACATATATACATAGATATATATGTACATATACATATATATACACACACACACATATATATATATACATCAATTATATATATATATATATATATATATATACACATAGATATACATATATACACACACATATATATATATATATACATATATATATACATAGATATACATATACACACACATATATATATATATATAGCATATATCATATATATATACACTATAGATATATATACATATATATATATACACACACATAAATATATATATATATGTACACATATATACATATATATACATATATATAGAATTTTGTACACCATATTTGATTGCGATATAAATATGTAATTCATAAAAATTGTATTTTTACACAACATAAATAAAATTGTAGCATTGTAAAGTTTGTAACATTTCTTTTTAAAAAAGATGCCTTTTAAAATAAATGTAATAGCAAAATTTAAATTAAAAAAGTTTGTAGCACATTTCTTTGTAGAATTTTGTAACCAGTTTCCGCATTGCGGATGAGCCTAAAATTGACATGGTAATTCATAAAGCATTTGTATTTTGCGGATCACACCCCTTTAGTAGAAGGGAATGATTTCATTATTGGTAGCATTAAATAGATAAAACACTTTTTTACTGATGTAAAAAATCAAAAAATTTTGTTCAGAGTTTAAAATAAAATAAAATATTAATTTACATGCCATTAGAGTTTCTAACACTAAAGCAACAAAAACTATGAATTTTTTATTAAATAATAATTATTGACTTAATTATTCGATGTATCAAAAGACAAACGCTACCATGTAAACTAATATTTTCATTTACCCGTGAAAACTATTGTAATATTTGCACACGTCGTTTAATGAAATACTTCTTGGGGACATCGGAATGCAATTTCTGCAATCCAGCCAAAATGAGAAGGGACTAAACAAAGAAAACTATTGATTTGTTATGAAACTACAATTATTACCCTAATTATATAATCTATCAAAAGATTAAACGAACTAATATTTCCATTTACCCTCGCAGAAAACCAAGGTAATTCCTGCCCCGCCATCTAATGAAACACTCCTGGGCAGCATTGGAATGCCGGTTCTGCATTCCAACTAAAATTGATAGAGAAGAGAAAAGTCAAAACTACTTGTATTTCTTTCTATTTTCAGCCATTGGATGAAATTCAATTCGGGACGAAATTCTTAACAATTAATAAAGTAAAAGGCCCAGATTCAAATTCCGAAAGTCTTTCCTAGTATGTCAAGACCCAGATCCTAACGTTCAAATGCAGAGAAGAGAAAGAACAAAACTAATTTCTGACAAAGTTTTCTAATTAAATACCCTGCCACTTAAAGCTAGATAAGACGCAAACAATTAACTCGGCTAACTGTGCCAAAGACATTAGCTTTCGAACAGTATTATATTGCGTAGTGTGCTTGTTTCTTCCATATCAGCATCGACAATATTCGGGAAATACTTAAATATTTAAATGAGAGATAGATAAGATTACTTGCAAAATACTGAACAATTTCTTAAGAACTAATTTGATTTATTTGTCACGTAGTATTTATAAAATAATGTACATAATTTCTGTAGAACTGTTGCTAAATTTATGATTAATCATAGTTAATACTTTTACAGTCAACTAGTAATAAAAATTTCTTTTTTTTCCCCCTTTTTAAAGTTCAAATTCTAATTTGATGTTTGACAACGAATAATTTTAACTCTAAGATTTTGTGTTCTAGGTGAAATTAATTTTTTGCACCAGTAGAGATAATTACAATAATACCAGTTTTTTGAAGTTGATTATAGACTGTAAGAAAAAAATATGTGGCAACAGTATTCTTTACTATACTGACTTTGGTACCTAAAGCGCTCCACCTACTTGGTCATTACCAGTCTACGTGCTCCTGAAAATGGTTTTTCAAGGTTCTATAAACACTTAAAATTCACATATAGGGTGATATTTTTACTTTCTTTTACACGAGGAACGATTGTAATAACAAAATTTCAATACTCGGATTTTAAAGGAAATACTGTTTTTAAGTTTTCCAGAATTTATTTTGACAAAACACCGTGTTACATTTGTACGCACGCACGCACTAGGAAATTTTAATTTTGAATGAATGTTCATTTAAACATTAATTTTCGGCCATTAGTCAACTGGTTATGACTAGTTTACTCTTGAGGTCTGTATGTTTGTACGTAACTCGCATAACTCAAACAAGTTTAGAGAAGGGTAAAATTTTGAATTTAGGATATTTATTCGTGTACATCGGCTTTAGATTGCAATCTGCTTTCTATATAACAAAAAAATTCAATGTAACTTATATTAACTTAGCTAGGCATAACTCAAAAACTATTAGCCTTAAAATATTGACATTTTGTAATTAGAACTGATTTACCCGCACAGCTTAAAAGCTCATGTACCTAGCTTAAATGGTTGATAACGTTCGTGATTTAAAACTTTATGGCAATATTAAAATTTCCTTAAAATTTAAACTTGTCTTTTCCCCATAATGATTACTAAACTCATTTTATATATCAGATATAAAAAAAAGTCCAGAATATTCTAATTTCTTTGAATTAGTCCATAATATTCTATTTATTAACGGAAATGTAGAATTAATTGATTTGCAAACGAACTTCAAACCTACAAACTACTATTGAAGAAGAAAACATGTAAGATACCTCAAATAAATGCAAAACGTGTGCTAAATGTCATGCAAATGAGAAATGTAGATTGACGCAAAATGTGTTCATAAAATGTGATTAATATTTTTGCTTTGAACATCGAATAATAATGCGCTAGAAATGTACAGTTGAAAACTTATCTGAAAATTAGAACAGAATTAAACAGAGGCATAATTTGACAGTTTCAACTGAGCAGGCAAAAGTCTAAACAAATTTTAAATATGAATATCGTCTCAAAAAGTTGGAGGGTCGGAACAACAAAATTGCCCCCTACTTTAAAAATTCTGAGGAGGGGGGGCATTTGAACTACCTTGTCCCTTTGAAATTACGCCTTTGGATTAACAGTATATTTGATTTACTTTGTCATTTCTACGTTACATATTTTTGTTACATTATTTTGTACAAAATTGTGTCATTTATATTTTCAACAAATTTTATTGACTCATCCCCTATATAATAATAGCCTAAGTTAACTGTTCGTCTGTCCTTGAATTTATGAAGCGGTAAGACCTGGAATGGATAGAGGCATCAACATTGGATTCTGGATGAGTTAGAGTTAGCAAAATTCAAAGTGAGTAAGTTTATATTCTCCTAAACTATCGATTTTATTCTAAAATAAATTACTATAAATATGCTTCATATCACGGCAAAAAATACTGTTGTCTTTATGCACCCCTTCCCTCTTTTCAAGCGTCTAATGCCATTATTTAAGAGCCCCATTTTTCCGGTTAAGAGCAGGCGATTAAATTTATCAATTTATCACATAGAGAAAAAGATAACATTTTTTTCTAGCATTATGTGGCCATTCCTTTAACCATCTTATTTAATAGTTTCTTATTTTAAATTATTTAAATATCGTCTGCATTATTTTCATCCGTTTTATCACATAATTTAGATATTACGTAAATTATCTTTTATATTTGGCTTAAATAATTAGGTACATATGTGATAATTTTAAATTTAATCATCGATTGTTTTTTGTTGCGATGAAAATTGTATCCGTGGTATTAACAAAAAATTCTATCTATCTCCAGGGTGTAGTGGAAGTGATAGTTTCCTTCTTTTATTTCGATTAATTACTACGGAAAAAAATTAGGAAGAACTTAACGATAAATTCGACGTAGCTAAGAAAAATTTGAATTATCTCTCTAAATGAATTCAACGTGATTCTAAACTGCATTCACTACATTCACCACTGCAGTATCCGGAGACTTTAGAGGAGTATGAGGATAAATTATTCATCATGTACTAGATAATTCTCACCCTCACCCCAAAAAAAATCTCATATTTTTTACCTGACTCATAGGGTACTTTATAATTCTGAAAAATTAAAAATTTTACTGATCATATGACGGGCTATATGCTAGTATGTTTTATAAAACTACATTTTATACAGTATGTAACAGCGGTTGTAAATAATAAATAGATGAAAAAAATTTAATAAAAGAAAGAAAATTTTCGTGTGTAATCTACCCGATTCAAAAAAGAATAAAAATACAGCAATTGAAGTAATACACATCAATAAAAAACATATAAAAGAAGGATCTATCTGCAAGATACTGCGTATCCGACGGAGTGTTAAGCAAGGACACCGAAAATCGAAAAAGCTGGAGAACCACTATTCTAAAGAGATTCAGTGAAATTCGGAAGACAGTGAATTCCGTTTGCAATTAAATTTCACTCTAAAACTGGTGCCCGCGCTCCATAATAAATTTCTAAGGGATCCAGAGAAGCACAACTTAAACACAAGTCACCGTGAAATGCTAGTTAAAACCCCGCAACGAGTGGGCCCCATTGTCCAAAGGCGTAAACATCATCTCGCCGTGCGTTTAACGATTTGGGAAAATATTGACATTTTGGAGCGAACTTTTGGAGCCAGATATTTCCGCACGCGCAAGTCGTCCATTAAATCCCCCCTCGACAACGGAAAACGAATTTAAGGGAACGTGACACGAAAATGTCGGTAATGTTTTAATGAAGGCTTTCACGGGGAGCGTCTTATTTCCTTAACTAAAATGTTATTACGCTAACAACCGCGAAAAGGCTTTGTTAATAGGTTGTGGCAAGTGCTCGAAACACATTTGTCGTTCAGAACGGCTGATTATGCACCGCATACCCTTGCTGGAAGGTTTATTGACGGCGGTTCAGACATAATTAAATAATTTTCAGGGGCAACTTCTCTCGCTTGTTAGTTATTATTGGAGATGAAGGCTATGAAAAGATGAAATTAAGCAGATACCTTTTAAGTCAGATACATTTCCTGTAACGAAAATGCGAACACTTCAAGATATTGCCCGATAAAACGCCCATCTTGGATCGTTCTACCAGAAGAAGCAAGTATGTTTTTACGCATTATCAATCTATATTGCAAAACGCTTTAGATTATAATCTAATATTTAAGTGAGGACATATTATGAATATGACATAATTCGATTCGAAGGAAAATCATTTCTCTTAAATTATGTGCAAAGAGAATTCTTTATGGAAATTAAGCAGATACCTTTGAAATCAGATGAATTTCCTATATCGGAAATGTGAACTCATTGAGATATTGTCTGATAAAACGCTCAACATAGATCAATCTACCAGAAGAAGGAATGTTTTAAAGAATTGGCAATCTTTAGTGCAAAACGCTTTAGATTAAAATTTAATATTTTAGGAAGGATATATTAGTAGTAGTAATAAAGAAGCCCAGTGGCGTTGGTTTGTTTTTTTGGTTTGGAATGCTACAGTCTACTTTTTTGCAACACAAGGGCTAATGAGACAGGGACCTATAGCTTAAAGCCGATTCCGAACGGGTACGAACATCCACGCCACAGAGGGATTCGAACCCACGTACTCCAGTACCGAAGTCCAGCACCCTAGCCAATCGTTTGGCCAGTGGCGTTGGTGTAGCGCTTCGCACTCCCACGACACAGGTCCGAGGTTAGATCTCCGGACTGGGCAAGGTTGACTCGGTCTTTCCTCCCTTCAGTGGGTAGATGAACTAAGGACCAAGCGTGTTTGGGAACTAAATACTGGGGGTTCCGTTAAGATTGACCACCTAACCGGAACATATGCTTCACACCCCAGAGCCCTTGGTCACGTACACAGCGATTAGCACCGTAGGCCCTGGCCCCCTAGGGGCTGTTGTGCCGAAGAATTTAGTTTTTATATCAGTAATAAGGCATATTTGTTATTTTATGCAAAGAGTTCTTTACAGAACACATAAACTTTAAATACTAGACAAATTTAAATTTACTATTACAGCAGCTAGACAGAAAATCCTGGAAGCCATTATAACGGACAAAGATAAGTGAAACTCCGTTGAAATATGAGGAGAGTAAAATGTTGTATAGCAACACAACTTAAAATTAGGGCGTACATTTTTATGATCAGTCATAACTCTTAATGGCTCGGCTTGGAACTCTACGGTCTGCCATTTTGTAATACGAGGGTTAATGAGACCAGGACCTATTGCTTAAAGACGATTCCGAACGACTACGAGCATCCCTGCTACAGTGGGGTTCGAATCCACGAATTCCTGTACCGGCGATCAGCGCCCTAATCATTCTCCCATCGTCTGGCTATAATTTTAACTGAAATAATTTGAAAAGTGTTGTGGTTGACTTTATGATTGGTTTGGTTTGGAGCGGTACTGTCAACTTTTTTTGCAAAACGAGGGCTAATGAGACCGGGACCTACTGCTTAGAACCGATTCCGAATGGCTACGAACACCCATGCCACAGCAGGATTCAAATCCACTAATTCCGGTACCGAAGATCAGAGTCCTAATCATTCGCCCACCATCTAGCCATAACTAACTGAAGAAATTTGAAGAGAGTTTTGGTTGACTTTATGATTGGTTTGGTTTGGAGCGGTACGGCTTCCTTTTTTTGCAAAACAAGGGCTAATGAGACCGGCACCTACTGCTTAAAACCGATTCCGAATGGCTACGAACACCCATGATACAGTGGGATTAGAATCCATGAACTCCGGTACAGAAAGCCAATACCCTAAAGATTCGGCCATTGTTCGGCTCTTAACTTTATGAACATATTTCTAGAGATACATTAAAAATAAATATGATTGTCTTGAAAGCAGAGGAAACTTGTGTATTATTAATTTCAGATAAAATTTTAGATTTTTTTTTAATTTTTAATTTTCTGAGAATATAAACTATTCACAAAAGTACATCCCATTTAAATAAAAGTTAATACATAAAATAAATTGTAGTAAGTAGCAAATGTTGAATTTTCTGATGTGCATTTTGTTAATAACTTATGTCAACTAACATAGATAAAAGAAGCATAACCTTTTCCCCAGATATAAATAAACCAACTCCTCGACAAAGACTTTGTGATATGATTGGAAGATACCTGAAGTATCATCTTTCATAAATGATTGAAGATATCTCTCTCTTTTCTAGAGCTAAAAGATGAGAAGCCGCAAATATACGTACAAGTGTATGTCAGGAGAAAGCGGAACGGGGAAGAAAAAGATGTATTAAATAATAAATTATTTTCTTTCGTAAAAACAACAGAAGTTGCACATTTTTGTTCACGGATGCATGAGAGCTATATTTATATGAAGGAAACAGTTTCAGCTTCTTTTTTTACTTTTAAATACAACACTGGGGGAAAAAAGCTATATCTGAAACAGCTTTAAGTTTTAAAATTATTATATTTCAATCTCACAACGCAAGTAAAGGTCTTTGTTGTTTTTATACTGCCATAAAATTTAATTCTTTGAAAGAGCTAAGCATATAATGAAAATGCGAACACTTTCGGATATTGCACGATAAAATATTCATGTTAGTTCTTTCTACCAGTAGAAGCAAGCATGTTTTTAAGCATTAGCAACGTATATACGCTATACCTATATAAACGCTTTAAATTAAAATCTAATATTTTAGTGAGGATATGCTATGAATACGGCAGAATTAGTTTCTAAAGAAACTATATCCCTATTAGCAAATTTTAACATCTGGCGATAATTATATATTATAATCGCGAATATACTATTGAATTTAGTGTTCTCGTGCTGTAAATAACGTTTTAAAGTCTAGCGTTGCCAATATACGTTATACAAATAACGCCGATTTTGGCGAAACTGCATATTTTTTTTACAAATGCATGATAGTTATATTTTTAGAGAATTTAGTGTTCTCGCGCTGTAAATAACGTTTTAAATTATGTTGTTGCCAATATACCTTATTCAAATAACGCCGATTTTGGCGAAACTGCATAATTTAACAAATGCACGATAGTTATATTTTTAAAGAATTTAGTGTTCTCGCATTGTAAATAATGTTTTAAATTATGCTGTTGCATATA
>CM063511.1:111754234-111771734 GCA_032207245.1 Pardosa pseudoannulata
ATATATGACAATATGATTATGAACAATATTACTATTGTTTTTTGAATTATATATAATATTTGTGTTTTAGGTACATTTTTTAAAAAATTAAATCATTTAATAAAATCAAAAATTAACAAAATTACTGAGAAAATAAAATAATATTTTAGATCTTCGGGGCCTCAGGATTATGCATATGATAAGGTCACAGCCTACTGCTTAAAGGTGCTGATACTGAAAACCTACGAACATCCATGCCAGTGTTGGGATTCAACACATGAACTTGGGTATCGAAGGCATGAATCTTATTCATCCGGCCTTAGTTCGATGTCACTAATTTTAAAAATTTAAAAAAGGATTCATACCTTTGACTCGTCCCCTATTTTATGGTTTTTACAGCCTTACCTCTATTTAACCCCTTGCCTGTCACACCCGAACTCAGTTAGGGCAACGCGAATGCGCCAATTTTTGAATGACTTTACCTAAGTTCGGGCAAAAGAAAAAACGGTATTTCAATTCCGTAATGCAAGAAATCGGTTGGTCCAATGTATAATATTTAATTTGCCATTTTCCCAATAGATTTTGCCTAACTTTCCCGTGAAAATTAGGCAGTTTCGCGCAATCTGTCGCTATTTCTCGGATCTTTAAAGAATTTGTGAAATTCAAAGGATCTGAGAGATATGGAATTTGTGACAGTTGATATAGCTAATTACTGCTGTATTAGTTTGTTATATTTATCCAGAAAATTATGTCATTTGATTCATTTTGCTGTAATTCGAGCAAAAATTACTGTGATCCGTTAATATTCCCCATATATATAAAAATATTAAAAATAGTAGTTTTTTTTTTATATAATATATAAATAATAAAAAAATTAAAGAGTATTTTTGGAACCTTTTCTCAAATATATTCCTCACGCAAGGGTAGAGAGATGATGTTTACTGTTGAAATCTGAACACTGAAACTTTTCGCGATTACAATATCTCCTTTACTTTTTACAGAAAAGTAAAAATGCGCAATTACTTGTTATCATTAGAGGTCATCAAAGAAATATATATTTCCATTTTTGGCACTTTTTCTCAAATATATTCCACAGGCAGGAATATATTCCACATATGGAAAATTTTAAAAGAAATTATATTCAAGTACATAGACACATTGAAATATATTAATATAACACATTTAGACAAAATGAGATCTAAATTTTATTTAACAAATTTCATTATACGGTAATAATTTCATTATGTTTACTGTATAGAAAATTCGTTAAACAGATATTCCAGTTTTGAAGTACATAACCCATTTTATATTCATAAATACTAAATATTATAAAGTAATTAATAACGCTTCCTGTATAAATGACTAATTTTATTTTACCCACTGATAGGATATCTGCGAAGAAAACAAGAATAAAGTATTGTTTGAAAATATTCCATATTTTATTAAAAAATTTATATTAAAATTAATTGAATTTTATGATAAACCAATTCTTTGGTCACCGTAAAGTGTTATTAAAAGAAAGAAATAGTTTAAAATGCCTAGTAAAGTTTTGTGAAACAGTGAGCAATAAATTATATCATAAAAAAAGTTTGTTAAATAGGGAAAAACGCACTTCGCTATTTGGAGGTTATTTTAACACATTGTATGTGAGACACGTACTAGTACGTTTTCTGACGATTGATACTTGAGCGCGGGTCACGTACAAGTACCGGTTACTGTAACAACATGGTTTGTTTGTGGGTATAAAAATAACGGTATATACACAGGGAAACGAAGCCGAATGTTCTTGTCTACTACATAGATTCTGGAAAAATTTAGACAAAAACTAGTTTTTACATAGTTTTATGATTGCTCTTTTCATTTTTTGTATAATGTAAAAATGCTTATATATAACATAATTAAAAAAAATTAAAACTACTATTTCTATTTGATTTTTCATATTTGTGATACTATTATAAATTTATCCACTAAAAAAAATATATTTTTTTTACAAAAGTCTTATGGTTGTTATTTATATATTTTTATTTATATATTTGCTTATATGTTTCAATATAAAATATGAAAAGTTGATTAAAAATTAAATAATTTTCTATCTTTGCGAAAGTATTATAAATATGTATATTTATATTATATATATATATATATTTGCTTTTATATACATATATTTGTTTATTTGTCTATTTATATATTTTTTTATATATTTCAATATAAAATACGAAAAGTTGGTTAAAAAATTAAATAAATTTCGATCTATTGAGATTTACCTGAATAACTAAATTTACTCTCAAAACGCCCACTTCCGGTACAATTCCGCTGCGAAATGTACCCGCACACAATGTGTTAAGAGAAATTTTGAAAAATGTTCTTGTTTATAAGGAAAAGTTCGAAATATAGAAGTTTGAGTGTACTGCATAAATATGACGCTTCCAAAATATGGAAATTGCAGAGTAAAGTTTTAGCCAGCTTTTCCCATTACAAATATTTAATTACTGGAAAATTTTTTCTTGCTTAAAAAGTAAGGTACGCAGCAAGTTTAACTGGAAAGCAAATTTAATCACCGTAAGCCAGATTAAAATATCAATATCTGAAATCTTAATAGAAGAAAGTAATGTAATAATAATGCGATCGATATCACGATAATCTTTATAACACTTGTAGATTCAAGATATGCTCAATCTATTACCAAGAGATCGTAATTCATGTTTATAATCTGAATATCTAAAGTATTGAAAAATGATTTATGAAAAACACTTATCTTTTTTACTTTTATTTATTGTTAGGAATAAATTGATTTATCAGAATAACATAAATCTTTAAGACAAAATATTTCTGCTTTAAAAGCCAGTAAAAAACTGATAAATATGGCATTGGAATTTATCGCGTGTGAACTACATATCAATAAATGCGCAATATTGCATTAATCCTACAAAAACACCAAGAAATAAACAGAAAGCAATTTTAAAGGTATCACGAGTAGGGGAAAATATTTATCAAAAGAGAAACTCTGCTCTGATCCAAACGTGTATTTCGCCACTAAGATTTGGAATAAAATACGACCAGAATTTTCAACCAAGCAAGTCTTGCATCCCAGTTTACTGGGGAAAAACAAACACAGTCCGCATTTCCGAACAAAATATTTTGTATGAAAACCTTCGCCTTCATGCATTTCAAATCACCATGGAAACGTGAATACAAAACACAGAATTCGGTTGGCATAAATAAGATACTTTTCAGAAATGTTACAAAATTTCAAAAAGCTTTATTTTGGATGAAAATCCAAAAAAATACAACATTCATTAATTTTTGTGTGGAAAGAAAAGACTAAATTTATTGGTCTTGGGATTTTTTTTATCCTTTGTGAAATTGCGAAAGATTTAGCGTGAAAAATAGGATTACTGTATTTACTCGTATATATCGCACATACTTTCATAGTAAAAAATGGCGAAAAACTATATTTCGTGTATAACGCTACCTAAACCCTTGGCCAGACTGAGAATTCACCACTTAAGAGGGAATGAGTACTGAACCAAGTGGAAAAAGGACCCACACTCTCTGTAGGAACAGTCCTGACACTGGACTTGTTCCAGATCATATATTTATTCTCTTGCTCTGCCATAATGGCTTCAGTGCAACAGGTCGACAGACAATTGCTTTCAGATAGGAGTCTGTGTTGGCTGCCATTTAGCAAGACCATGGCTATCCATGGACACGACAACCAACGAACAAACCAACCAACGCGCACCTTACATTATTGGTATACAAGTGCTTTTCCAAATCAAAAGCGGTGGCTGCGCTTACCCAATAAATCTAGTTCCATGGTTAACCATGGACAACCAACGTGCTCCTAACATTATTGGTATGCAAGTGCTTTTCCAAATTAAAAACAGTGGCTGCGCTGAGCCAATAAATCAAGTTCCATGGCTAACCATGGATACGACAACCAACGTGCACCTAACATTATTGGTATACAAGTGCTTTTCCAAATTAAAAACGTTGGCTGCGCTGACCCAATAAATCTAGTTCCATGGTTAACCATGGACACAACAACCAACGAATAAACCAACCAACGTGCACCTAACATTATCGGCATACAAGTGCTTTTCCAAATTAAAAACGGTGGCTTCGCTGACCTAATAAATGAAGTTCCAGCGCTCTTTCAAGATCCTTCTAAATATCACACCAATTTCCTTTCAAACGAAATTATTCCCGCTTGTTATTGATAGCCTCAGATCTTTTGGGAAAGGGGAGGAGATTAAGCGTTTCCATAATATGAAATAACCGTTAGGGGCTGAAATTGAAAACTTTGGACGTCATGCCTCTCCTTTATTCGGTGTTGTATGTAATTTGCAAGTGGCATAACTACAAACTCAAGAATTTAGTACTCTTTAGTGTATTTTTTTATCGTTTTCCTTATGTCACTTATGCTAAATAAAAATTATTAAAAAAACACTTTTTGTACATACAGATTATTATATTAAAAAAAGTAATAATAGCAGCCTCATAATTCCCTTTCTCACACTCAACGAATTTGTGTACATGTTAAACCCGAAAGTCATTATGTCAACAGGTACGTGTTAAAAAAGCAACAGCTTCAGTTTAGGATTCTTTTTCCCGTTGAAGAATGCGCGGATTCCTTGAGTGATAGCGAAAAATGTTCAATCAATTAAAAACCTTACCTCATGACAACTTGAACTAAAATAAACCAATAGAAATTTATACAATATTCCCCTGTAAAAGAAAAATTAACTAAGACGTACATATAAACTTGTGATAAGTTCTTAAAAAAGAGGATAAAGATGTGAAATCGTCATTTTGAGTTAACTTGCAATCACTAGTGTAATAGTTTCTCGACCAATTGTTCTTATCAGAAACGCTTGAGAGTTTCTTTGGATGTACCCTAAAATTTTTTCAGTTCGATTTTTATAACTGGATGGAGATGCGGGAACTTGAATTTGAAATGAATTTAGGTTTTGCCTGCAAAAACCATTTAAAGAGTACGAGGGATGTCAGTCCAACTTTAAAAATTCCAAATTACAGTAGAACCTCGATAATCTGAACCTCGATTAACCGAAACTCTCCGTTAACCGAAGTCAGTTTCTTCTTTTTTTTTTCACTACCTACTATCATCCAAAATTTTCTCTTTACAAACATTTTTAAAGTTTTCATTTTTCCCACATTCCTTTCGTATGCACGCCGTACTTTCCAAACTATAAGGGCAAATAAATATTTTGGAATCCCCTTTTTTAGAATTTCTTCTCGCAAGTACAATTTTCGGTATGAGTGTACTCTTCACTTTTAAACATCTCTGTTCAAAACAAAAGCGAGCCCCCTTTCGAAATTTGGAAGGTCATACTGCCGTATTTTACTACACCAATGACGATACTACATATTAAACTAGATGATTATTGATGAATTTTCGATTATCCGAAGTAGGTTCGGATAATCGAGTTACTTCGGATAATAGAGGTTTTACTGCATAACACACAAAATTTACATAATTAATATTGTGTGGATAAACATAAATAAAATCTGATTTTAAATCATAAGATATAAAATTTATAGCTTAAAAAACTGACAGAAAATGATCGGAATTGGTCCAATTCCGAATTTTGAAAGTCCAG
Organism: Pardosa pseudoannulata; assembly: GCA_032207245.1. NCBI lineage: Eukaryota > Metazoa > Arthropoda > Arachnida > Araneae > Lycosidae > Pardosa > Pardosa pseudoannulata. The sequence continues at coordinate 111,759,835 of CM063511.1, forward strand.
ATTTGAATCTCTTGATTGGAGGGATCATTAAAATAAATTGGCTATTAATGTAGATATTGCTTATTCGAGTTTAGTCAAATAAATCACGCAGCAGCTTGTTACCATTTCTGAAAATGTTTGTTGGAGAAAATATCAGACAACTCTAAGCGAATGATCTTGAAAAATTATTTGTAATTATTCCTTTTTAAACATGGCTTATATTCCACATGTCAATGATTTCATCCGTTTAAAGCATATGGTTCCACGGTAACCCCGATGGTCTGTGTTTGAAATAAAAATGATTTGACGCTGCTTCCCTGTTTCTCAATCAGAATATCGCCAAATCAAGCGCGAATGGTAAATCCGGTTCAGGCATATATTTTTCTCCGGTTTTAATTAGTCCTATATAAAAGAAAGCAGAGAGCAGTAATTGGAAGTTTTCCAATTTAGAGCGAGAAAATCCATTTGAAATCATTTGTAAATTCACTCGAATAGAGTGTCATCGCACCACAGCAGACAAGTCGAGAGTTTTAAGAGAGCCGAATTCTATTTTGAGAGCGAGATCCTTACGACATTCGACTCTCGTTTTAATGACACTGAATTTTAATATGGGAGAAACAGAAGAGTGTTCTGTGCTACCAGAAGTGACGCAAACGAACTGGCGCGTTAATTATGAAGTGAAGAGAATGTTTTGCCCAATTAAGATGACACGTGGTGATGACAGGTTATTGATTGCTCCGATAAAAATATAACCTAAAACACAGATGCATCACGCCTAATTAAAATGGGATACTTTTTCGAAATATTCGATCCAGATAGGAAAAGAGAAGGCATTGCAACAGATAGTTTTAATTGACTTTTGAGCTGATTCTATTCAAAATTGCATTTATTTTAATAAACGTTTTGTATACTTTCACTAAAAGGGTTTCATATGTAAAAAACTGCATACATAAATAAAGATTAAGCATTTTATTTGATTTTTTTTAATACAACTAAAAATTTGAACTATAGCCAATTTTTGATTGATTGATGGTTGGTTGGTTGGTTGGAGTTTTATGGCATTGAGTCCTCTTGGAACATATTGTGCCAAACAAATAGTTAAAATTCATTCTAAAATGATCAAGTCAAAACAGCTGTAAAAGGATGACTGAAGATAAAACAAACAAGTAAAAAATGAGATTTTTGATTGAATATATATTAAAAATTTCTGCTGTTTTTACAATAATTTAGTTTTCCTCGATCGCCAATAAGGATCTAATTTCATAAAGATTATTTAGTTTTAGTACATGAAGTAATACGTTTTTCAAAATATTCTATCTAGACAGGAAATGAGACGGCATTGCAATAGAGTTTTAATTGGCTTTTGAGCTGATTCTATTCGAAATTTTATTTTTTGTAATACACGTTTTGCATGCTTTCGCTAAAATGGGTTTCCTGCGTAAAAACTGCAAACATAAATAAAAGTTAAGCTTTTGATTTCAAATTCTGTTTATTTAAAGTTTTTTTTATATAACTGTTAAAAATTTAAAGTAGTAGAATTTTTGATTCAATATATAATAAAAAGTTCTGTTCTGTTTAGAACAGATATTTTCTTCAATCATTAATAAGGATCTAATTTTATAAAGATTATTTAATTTTGTTATATGAAATCCTTTTTTTTTCATCTTTTTACAGTCTATGGCCACTTATAAGTCAAGTCTATCTTAATTAGTTTAAGCCATCTAGATCCATCCAACGCCATTGTTCTGTAGCATTTGACTCTAATGATCTCAAGCCACCACTCCCAACTTTCAAGCCATATTGTTTCGGGTCTACCACTTTTATTCGTCAGGTTTATGAAATTTTTCTAGTCCTTTTTTTTCTAGTACTAACTTTTTCTAATAACTACTAATTTTTTCATAGGATTTTCATACCTGTATCTCTGTATGGAATGAAGCCATGTTGTTTGTGAAACAATCCTTATTATATTCGGTTCTCTGAATATTTGTTGCATTTCTATATTTTTTCTTAATCGTTATAAATCATTTTTTTTTAATTCTCTGAAAATTTTTCTCGGTATTTTCTAGCAAAATTCAACAATTATTTTACGTCTGTTTTATTTATAGTCCACCGCTTTCTATATAAAATTATTAGTGTAATTTATGTTTTGTTAAGCTAAATCTCAGTATCTTTACTCAGAAATTTAGATTTTATCTCAAAGCAAAAAGCATTCATTTGCAATATTAATTTCGTCTGAAATGCCTCCTGTTATGCAATTAAATATCTACAGCTGTACCTAAGTATTTAAACTAGTCAACTCATTCAAAAACATAATTATCCTCAAGGGTAGCATGACTTGGCATCTGTTGGAAACTATAATAAACCAATTTTTTTTTTCTTTTACTGTGTAGCCCATGTTTTTTTCCACTGCCTCAAGTGCAACATATATTTTTACAAACACAAAGTATATATACGAAGTGAAATAAAAAGATATCTAGTTACTCGCGAAAGAACATTTGAAATATATAACTTACAAGATAAAATTTTATGTCAAATAGTAGCCAATTTTTTGTTATTCTGTGAACTAAAATTATAGTAATATGAGCTATATATTTTAATGTTCAGTGTAAGTGACTCAAATTTTTAATTTTTTCACAGTTTCTATTTTTAAGATACTAACGCATTATATTACATACTTTTAAAGTTTTCAGAATATTTTACTTTATTTCAGCTAGTAATACACGTTTAAAATTATTCTTTTGTGAATAAGTCAGTTTCATATTTTCCCCTTTGGTGCTTATTTCTTATGTTAGTTTAAAAATATACTTCTTGAAATGACAAAACTAAGTAACTTTTTATTGAGTGATATTAAACAACTTGTAAAAAAAAATCATTTTAAAACAAGCTGATCGTTTTATTTAATGACAAATAAAAAAAAAAGTTATAATTTTTATTCTCGAAATGTATTATGTCCTTTTAAAGATAATGATAAAAACCAGTTTTATAAAAATGATAATCAACATTGAAATCTTTTAAAAATAGCTAAGGAATTCATTAAAAAATCTCCTCGGACACTATCAAAATAAAACAAATTGTATGTTCTTAGACATGCTTCGCAGCGAATTTTAGTAAAGAAATTATTTTATAAAACGAAAATTTGGAATATATTTACAAAGTAACAGAATTGGCACAGATTCACAATGACAAAAAACAATACAGTGTACGAAAAATATTGCAAAGTAATCATTGAGGTTGACTTTTTCTCAGTTATTTCCTATTTTATACTTCTATACTTTCTATACTTATAAATGTCTAAAGAGAAAAGCTAAAGAATTAACCATTCTTACGTCACTTTACTCATCAATCTTAACTCATTGTTGACAGCAGTATCCTTTGATAGAGTATTTAGCATTTATTTCACGAAAGAGATTTTATTTTTTATTTGTAGATACACTTATTCTTTATTCAGCATAAACATTAGACGTTTTCGTGTTAGTCCGTACAAGGATAATTTGCCAAATGTAACTACTTTATTTTAGATCTTATTAGTTAAGACCCCGAAGAAAATGAAATTTAAAATGAAATGTGTAATACGTTTTATGATAATGAACTATTTTTTTGTAATTGTTTCTATTGTTAATGAACAATAGCCGAATGGGTAGGGCACTTATCTTCGGCATAAGAGCTCACGGGTTCGAATCCCTCTGTTGGCATGGATGTTCGTAGCCGTTCGGAATCGGCTTTAAGCTGTAGGTACCGGTGTTATTAGCCCTCGTGAGCAAAACAGTAGATAGAAGCGCTTCAAAAACCAACCAAACCTATTGTTAAATTAAGACAATGTATGCGGGACACGTAAGTTTTCTGACGATTGATCCTTGAGCGCAAGTCCCGTACTAGTACGGTTTAGTGTAACAACATGGTTTGTTTGTGGGTACAAAAATAACGGTATTTACAGAAATACGAAGCCGAATGTTCTTGCCTACTATAAAGATTCTCAGAAAATGTAGACAAACTAGTTTTTACATTTGTCGATGCAGAACCACAGAAAGGGAAAAAATTAAAACTATATACTACTATTTCTATTTGATTTTTCATATTTAAGATACTATTATAAATTTATCCAATAAAAAATATATTTTTTGTTTACAAAAATCTTATGGTTGTTATTTATATACTTCTTTATATATTTGTTTATATATTTCAATATAAAATACGAAAAGTTAGTTAAAAATTAAATAATTTTCGATCTATTGAGATTTAACTGAATAACTAAATTTAAGCGCAAAACGCCCGCTCCCGGTACAATTCCGCTGCGAAATGTACCCGCACACAGTGTGTTATAAAATCTAAAAACTGATCTAAATTTTGAAATAAATATAATTGTAATTTAGAATATTTAATTATCCAGATCAAAGGCTGGGCAAGAAGGTAGTAGAGCATAAAATCCTCGACCTCTTCTTTGAATTCTTCTATAAAATTTACTAACAGTACCAAAATTAACATTTCTCTTACATTAAGATTCGTAGTTCGAAGTATTTTAAAAACACCGACTCAAAAAACAACACATGAAACTGAAAGATAGAAACGGTGATTTTAAAAGCATTTTCAATGCATTAAACAAAGAAATGCTTCCAGAATATGTCTCTTTTTCGAAGATTACGCAAGGCGTATTTCTGGGATACACGTAGCCAAAGTCTCCATGGAAACTGGAGCTGAATAGCCGAAGAATGCAATTTTCGCATGCCATACCACGTTACGCCTTGCAGCCGGCTAATGACAGAAATGAAAGACGATTTAGTCACTGCTAAATATCACAATAAACTCCTCTAGAGTGTCAAGTCTTAGGAATTCGATGGATGCCGAAATTCTTCCCTGCTAACCGAGCAACACACTGGGATCGAAGAGTAATCAACTTATTAGACGATGCCAGGAAATGTCAGAAACGCTCTGAAACACTGACGCGAAATATTGACGGAATGTATTGCAGGGAAAATGCCATACAAGATTAACAAATTGTGCTACAATGGGATTGTTTTTTTCATAAATTAATCACTGTTTATTTTCTTAAATTCATTACGAGATTATTTTAATGATAAAGAAATTTAAAATAAAAAAAATAAAGTAGGTTTAAATAAGGAGTAATAATATTATAGCCCGACTTGTGAAATTTGGCGGAATTTTAAGTCGGAATGCACGCAATTTATAATTGAAACAAATATTGCATTAATTATGTAAATTAGTATTATATAGCATATGCACCTTTAACATTTTATTATTTTACTGATTGTTTTATAAATTTATGTAGAATTATAAATGTGTAAATGTTCTATTTTTAATTTATGAGTAAAGATAATAGTAATAAGATAACACTAACTCCCACAGCCAACCAAAGAAGTGTGCAACAGACGAAACCACGGTGGGTGTCATTTTTCAAAGAATAATATTACATAAGGGAAAAGTCTATAGGCAAACAACATTTTACATTCTTTTCAATTGTAGACTCACGAAAGAAATAACAAATAATTCATTACATTTCACAAAAATACACATTTACAACCGCATGATTTCTAATTATCTCAAAATCCTAATCAAACAATACATTATAATTCTGATATACTAGTAACCAGATATAATTTCTATAATAAGCATTGTAATAATGGTGTATCATTTCAAATTATTACCTCAAAAGATTTCAATATGAGAGAGAATGTATAATTGGATCTGCACTCCAATTTACGGTGTGTGTGTGTGTGTAGGGGGGATCCCTTTATTCTAAAGATTTTTTGTTTTATATTCCGTATAAAAATGAAGATTTCAATCGATTATTGTTATTTTAATCGAATGTAGGAGAAAAATCGAAAGCAAACTTAGATGATGGTCATTTCCGTATACGATTTCGTCACTCATTTTTCTAATGTTAGTAAACCTAAAAATGACAATCGTCAATGACTGTAAGAGTCAAAGCAGTCCAGGTAAAAAAAAAATAATAGGGCGGTTATACTAAACTTAGAAGTGAACAACAACATTAACAAAAAGTTAAAGCACGCTAAATATCACTAATGTGAAAATGATATGTTAAAATGAAACTGACTTTTCCATTGTCGCATTTCTAAATAATATTTCTAGCGTCACTACGAAAAGTAAAGACAGACAAAACTTAAATACAAATTTTGTGCGAAATAGTGTGAAAAAAGGCATAATTTGTAGCAATGGGGAAGAAGGTAAACCCCGCAGAATATGAAGTTCTACAGCAGCAAAAAGTTCCCAAATTAAATATAGTAAGTACTAAGGTTTTTGAGCAATCTCCAAAAACAATTAAATGGTACGGCTACTTTCAATGGCGTGGTGTAAAGAGCAATCAATTTTTCGGTTCGGTTAGTACGTTAAAGTGCGAACTAATTTTAAGTGAAAATGTTTATCGGAGATTTAACCACTTCACAAACTTATTAAAACACTGCACAAAAAATCATTTTTTACTGTATAATTTTTTGTCTTCACTATTTTGAAAACGGAACTAGTTATTTTTATGTATTTTTGGCTAATACAAACTTACAAATTTAAGATTTTTTCGTTTATTCCCACTGAAAGTTATTTTCAGAATGAAACTCTGTTGATAAAACCAGATTTAAAAGTTTATGAGAAGTTACAAAGGTATAAATCAGTATTGACTTTCTGCTTTGAGGAGTACCTCAAAACAGGAAGTCATCACATTCCTCTCACTCGTTTGTTTGTACACAGCTAATGTGTTTAGTTTGTTCTTCTGCAATGAACACACTGAGAACAATGAGATACTTTGTTGGATTCGGGTATATATTTATTTGGCTGGTTTCTGATACTTAATAAATGGAGTAAATTGGCATGCAACTAATAAAAGTCAATTAGGCGAAGCCAAATACACCAACCACCAATTGATATAAAGCCTTTGTCATTGATATGATGACACACAGGTAATCTTTTTTCCTGTTTGTTCATCTGCAACAAACACACTGGAGACAGTTGTTGGATTCAGGTATTTTTGTCTGATTTCTGATACATTAAATGGTGTAAATTGGCATACCAACCAATAAAAATAAAACAAACGAAGCCAAATACGTTAAACTCTACATGACATACAGGAAACGATCTATTACTACTAAATTTTCACTGCAAAATATTTCACTTGCTCATAATACTCTGTATAAGAAATTCCTTGTGTAGAAAAACATTACTTTCAAATTCGTTAAGAGTTTAAAATTATCAGCTATTTGTATAGATTTTCTTAATATAAAGTTCCTATAGCAATTAATTATTAACAATTTACGTATAAAAAAGCAAAAATTACAATTCTCTAAAACAACCAAATACTTAAAGCGATAAACACAATAACAATTAAGGTATAAAACTGCATCTTGAACTGAATCTATGCTCGATTTACAGTAAACGCCCATAACGCTGCATCAGCAGGAAGAGTAAATTGTTCCTCCATTTCTACCACGAATGCTTCCTTAGCTGTTTCTTTAACATCCGATTCCAAACAGTTAGAGAAAATATTAATAATTCCAGCCCCACATTAAATGCAAATATCCTCCGAGAGATATCCGCCTCCCTTTTAAAATTCTGCCAGAACGGAAAATCGAATTTTGTGGCACGCGAGAAAGAGATTAACTAAGATGTTTCAAAGAAGCCGTCTCGGTGAGCCGACTTATTTTCGCGAACTATAAGTTATCACATTAGTAAGCACTAAGAGGGCTTCACTAATAGGGAATGACAAATATCGAAAGATGTTTCCCAATACAATCCGGTGACGGTGTCTTAGTTGCAAGAGATGGAATAGCTACTAAATCGTGTTGAACTAATAAAATATTAGTATCGATTTTGCCACCTAGACGGTTTACCATCCTATCATGTTTTGTTGCACGACAGTAACTTTTGGCGACTGATTAAATTTGAAACTGAGAGTTGATTGTGAAGAGCATGTTTGTGTGGAGTCTGTTACTAAACGTTATTAGTTTCAACTCAGGTTTTCTATTACGAAAGAAATCAAAAGTAATTTGGAATAAAAAGAAAAAGTGAATCTTTAGATGCAGTTTGTGGAAAGAAATTTATCGAGAACGACAATGAATCTTAAATCTGAGAACTGATTATGAAGAATTTCATGTCTGTGTGGAGTCTGTTACTAAACGTTATTACTTTCAATTCAGGTTTTCTATTAAGAAAGAAATCCAAAATAAATAAATTAAGGAAAAGGGGGAATCTTAAAATACAGTTTGTGAAATGTGACAACAAAAGAAATTAGGAATATATTGGGAGAATGAATCTTGAGTTTGAGGTTTTATTTCGAATAATATTTTTAAGTTTTATTTCGAACAATGTTTAGATTTAATTTTTATTTCAAAAAATGATTATAAAGTATAACTCGCTTATAACTCTCCCTGATTTGACAGACACTCGGGTTTAACGAGGAAATTGAAAATACTCGATTGGTATCATGTTAAGTATAAGGTAGCATAACTCACTTTTAACGAGTAAACCCCGGCTATAATGAGTAATATTTTTGCATTTCGTAATTTGTTTATTGAATTTATCTTTCTAGATCAGCTAGTCCTTTCTTCGGCTCGTGCTTTAAAAGTTCGAAGTCAACTCAAAATTAATAATGAATCTTAATTCCCCCAACATAATCAAAGACTTGTGTGTGAAGAAAATTTTATCAAAACAGAAATATTTTATCAAAGCCACAGGTGCAAATGACAATTTATCTTGGGATTTTATCGAAGAACAACAATACATAAAAGAGACAGACTTTATATTAAATTAAACTACTTTTGAACTGTATAGAAATAGAAAATAAAGTCTACACAAAGTAGTATGCTTGTATGATTTTTTATGATTTTTCTATGCAAACTTCTTTTACGAGTACTCTGCTATAGCGAACAAATATTGCTGCCCTTTTGAGATCGTTATAAAGAAGGTTGACTGTATTTATATACAAACACCATAACTGACCTTCCGTTTTCAATTGTTATAAGTAGAAAAATTGTAATGATTGATGAACTGGAAAAATAAACATTTTACTCCTTTATACCTAATTAAACCGTGGTTTAATGTATAAATGTAAATAAGATACGTCAAAAATTTCTGACAAAAAATTTTAATCCGCCAATCGTAAGGTACACATACGTTAAGAAGATATCTCAAAAACTGAGTAAATTTATTTTGATAAACAACATTCTTTGCAAAATATCTATGTCCTTTTCACACCAATATTAATTATAGCTAATCGCAGATTAAGTTTCATGTATCTTCAATACGATTAATGGCAAATTAGGACTTAAAGTCCCCTTTATACCATGTTCAGTTAATTTTATCATCAATTAACTACATTATAAATTATATGATAGTTAAATGACGATTAGGCCAACGAAACTGTAGGACATTTTCGTTTCATACCTGATCAGTTTCAAAATAATATTAAATAGCAAATATAGCTAATATTCGCTATAATATATAGCGAAGTGCATCCAGAAGCATGGTTTTAGGGTCGGTAAAACAACTTTAGAAGAGTGAACCTTATTAGTGTTCACAATTATTGTTCTTTAAAAGTACTCTTGAGGAAAAATAACAAATAAATACTTTTCGTTTGCTAGGAAAGCGTAACTGTTGAAGATCATTTGAAAATAAAATAATTCTTTAGTAAAATAAAAAAAAATTAAAATATAAAAGAAGAATTTAATTCAACTGGAACTTTCTTGCATTATTTGTAATTAAGCTATCTATATATGTATTTGAAAACAAACACGAAAATAAAAACAAGCGTTCATATTCAAAACAATTGAATATTAACAGAAAATATTTTCTAATAAATAAAAAATATAGTAATGTATTTTGTAAATATTTATAAAACGTTAAACAAAGGTTCTTAGAGAAGTTTAATAACTAATAAATTATGCAGAATAATATATGCAATGCGCAATGTAGTACAATATTAAAAAAAACGTAAGTCGTATAATTATTAGACAACTATATACACTTATTCGAAGTAAAACTTTGTAAAATATACTAATTCTGTTCAATTTTAGATTTTGCATGTCAAGAAGCATGAAACTTGTATAGTTTTTATACACCGTTAAAGAAAAAAATGAAATATTTTGCTATAATCATTTTGATTCGGCATATGAATACTGGCCGGTCAACACCTGTAGCATCTATATATACTTTCACGTTTCTAATGAAATTATAAGTTTGGTTTCATTGAAGGAAAAGATAAAAGTATGGGGAAATCCAAATATAAAATTATCCAAAAAATATGAGACCGAAACATGGAGGTATAGGAATCTATAGCTGGTATGCCAGCATAAGTTGAGTTATTCGTGGTTTATAATTACATCTGTAATGTCAAATTCAATTAGGCTTGTGAAACAGCTAAGTTAATTGCGAAAAATTTCCAAAAAAACCTAATTCAATGTATTATATTAAATAGCACTCTGACACCACTCAAACGGTATTTCACAGAAGCAGACAATTAATTTAAATGTGAAATTTATAATGAACTCCCAAAAAATAATCAAAAGTTTTAAAATTAAATTCTTAACGTATTTTAAGCTTTAATGAGGAAGTGTTTCCTGCCGCTGTTATCCAGAGTTGAAAGATGGTACTTCTATGACGCAATTTAATTAAGCCTGTAATTAAGAGTGCATTAAATAACCGCTGCATTTATGAAGTCGTAATTTCTGACTTTAAAAGGAGACTTACAGAATAAGTCTGCTTCATAATTCATACACTTTTCAGAGAGGAGGCTATTTATTCATCTCTTTCAACAGATGTAAAACTGCCACTTACGGAAGAGTCCAATAAAGGCGCAGTGTTAAATGCAATGTGACACTGAGTGCCGAGCAATACTGGAAGTTTACAATTTAGCTAAGCGATATATATTTTCTTCCAAATGAAATACTGCGTTATGTATTTCCACACAATCGTTTTCTATTCATGACCCCCTTTTTATCAGTCAGATTTTTTTTCACGTCCTCAGATAAGGATATAGAATTAATTATCCTACCCTGAAAAAATGTATTACTTTGGTAAGCAGTAGACACAAGGCGTTTTGGTATTTGTTTTAAAGTACAGAAAAAGTAATGAAAGAAACTTAAGTTTTGACAATTTGTTTTTCAAATTTTTTCCCTGCATAACAAATTAAATATTGTGCAATATTTGACATTTCTAGGCGTAAAGTATCCTCAGCTTTCAGCCATATTTTAATTTAATAAGTGTTAAACGGTATATGTCATTTCACTTATGTGGAATAGCAGAAGGTTATTTGGACTAATGTGTTATTTTCACGTGCCCAGATATTAAATGTAAAATAAAGATATAGAAATAATTATCCTACCATGGAAAAGTCTATTACTTCGGTAAGCAGTAGACGCAAGGAGTTTTAGTATTTGTTTTAAAGTACAGAAAAAGTAATCAAAGCAAATCAAGTATTGACAATTTTTCCCTGCATAATAAATTAAATCTTGATGCAATATTTGACATTTCTGGGCCTGAAATATCCTTACCTTTGAGCCATATTTTAATTTAATAAGTATTAAAAGGTCATTTCATTTACAGGGTGTTTCAGAAATGACCGGTATATTTGAAAAATCAATAAAAACTAAGAGGACAGTGATAGAAATTCACAGTTTATTGCAATATGCTTGGGACAATAGTAAATTTTCAGGCAGACAAACTTTCTAAATTAATTACAACAGATGGCGCTGCAGTCTGGAAAAAATCTAAACTACGATATTTGTCTGTGGGGACTCTTAAAAGACCAGGTATACCGCTACTATCCAGAAACAATTGAATAACTGGAACAGTACATCTGTTCTGCATGTGACGCCATCCTGCCTGAGGAATTTACACGGGTTTCTGATAATTTCGTTCTGAGAATACGCCATATTATTGCTGTGCATGGTGGATATCTGGAA
>CM063511.1:111776734-111794234 GCA_032207245.1 Pardosa pseudoannulata
AGAAATGCCATCTATTACTCACATTAATGATAATATTTTTATTTTAAAGATTTAAACATAAATGCAAGTTTGACAGCTTTTTCTACTCTTGATTTATCAGGTTTAAATTATTAAAATGAATAATTATTAAAAATCCATAATTGTTAAAAGTCAGTTAATATTAATATCACTATTTTTTTATAAATCAGTTAATTTTACTATCACTATTTTTTATAAATCAGTTAATTTTACTATCACTACATTTTATAAATCAGTTAATTTTACTATCACCATTTTTTTATAAATCAGTTAATTTTACTATCACTATATTTTTATAAATCAGTTAATTCTAATATCACTATATTTTTATAAATCAGTTAATTTTAAAATCACTATTTTTTTATAAATCAGTTAATTTTAAAATCACTATTTTTTTATAAATCAGTTAATTTTAAAATCACTATTTTTTTATAAATCAGTTAATTTTAAAATCACTATTTTTTTATAAATCAGTTAATTTTACTATCACTATTGTTTATAAATCAGTTAATTTTACTATCACTATTTTTTTATAAATCAGTTAATTTTACTATCACTATTTTTTTATAAATCAGTTAATTTTACTATCACTATTTTTTTTTATAAATCAGTTAATTTTACTATCACTATTTTTTTTATAAATCAGTTAATTTTACTATCACTATTTTTTCTATAAATCAGTTAATTTTATTACCACCATTTTTTTTGTAAATCAGTTAATTTTAAAATCAATATTTTTTTATAAATCAGTTATAAATAATGCTAATTTAAAAATCACTATTTTTTTATAAACCAGTTAATTTTACTATCACTATTTTTTTTATAAATCAGCTAATTTTACTATCACTATTTTTTTTTATAAATCAGCTAATTTTACTATCACTATTTTTTTTATAAATCAGTTAATTTTAAAATCAATAGTTTTTAAAAATCAGTTAATTTTAAAATCAATATTTTAAAATAAGGGGTATTTATAAAATCCATATTTTTAAAATTCAGTTATTTATAAAATCAATATTTTTAAAAATCAGTTATTAATAAAATCAATATTTTTAAAAATCAGTTATTAATAAAATCATTATTTTTAAAAATCAGTTGATTTAAATCATCATTAAAACCACTGATATAAATCGTTGACATCCTAACTAATACATCCATGGTAACTAAAAAATCATTTTAAAATAACTGTTAGTTTAAACTTTAAAAAAAATAAATAAATAAAAATAAACTGCCTAGCAGAATATTTCAAATATCAGATGGCAAAATTATAAACAATTGTATAAAAAAAATTTAATACCGTTATTGATCAATTATTTTAGAAAGTAACGTTAAAGCATATTATAAACATGATACTAGGATGATGAAAAATGGAATTCGAAACATTTTTCGTTTTTAAATTAATAACGTACGTGTTCTTTATTTAAACGAACGCAAAAATTCAAAAAATTATTTCAAAATAATTACTCATTCAATTAAAGAAGCTCTTAACATAAACCTTTTAACAAATGAACCTTGTGCAATATTTTTTCTTATGAAAATGAAATTAACTGAATAGGTAGGAAATGAACTCAAATGCGTAACATGAAACTTTTTATTATTCTGTAAAAAGAGTAACAGAATTTTAATTCTAAAACTTTTTTTAAATTTAAAGATCGCATTCTTTCTAGCCTTTTTTAAAATAAAAACGTTAGCTGCAGTAAGCTGAAGAACGTATATAATTTTTTGCTGTAAAAAAAAAAGTTTCACAGAGTTTTAAAAAGTCCATTATAAGCTTCTCATAATCAAATTTCTCATTTACTATTTTAATAAAAGAATCAATTAGAATAATATTAAAAAAGGGGGAATTATGCTTAAACGTGATTCTAAAAACAAATCAAATTATACTGAATAAAATGAAGCAACATGTATTCAAAAAGTATTTTAAATTGAATAAAAGAACTGTTTTTAAATGGCTTACAATTAAAGTAAAAGGTAATGCCTTGCAATCGTCTTTAGCTCAGTATTTCTAGCAAAAATAACTGATTACGAGGTTTAAATTCTTTGTTAGTAAAAATTTTGGATAGCATTACATTTACTCTAAAAGTAATTTATAATGTGTATTTATATCCTTAAGCACAGGTTGGAAACACGTAGCATCTAGGTTTCTTGTGCGGTTTTTGAAAAAGCTAGCTCTTTAGGATAAATATTTAATTATTTAGATTATGACATTTAAACTACTTTTATGCAAAAAACAAAAGCAAATATTCCATTAAATTAAATTTTCCATTAGATTTTTATATTATTTTACACTTTGTTTCTATGTTGATTTCTTTGTAACTCAGCATTTTTTACAAATAATTTACAATTTTTTTCTTACTAATATTAAACTACTATTATTGAACTATTTACTACTACTGAATTTTTTAATATATATATATATATATATATATATATATATATATATATATATGTGTGTGTGTGTGTGTGTGTGTGTGTCAGATCTAAAAAGGGGGGGGTGGAAAATTAAGCGAGTCGGGAACAATTTAAAAGGGAACTCTTTCGTAATAACCAAATAAATGAAAAAACCAGGATAGCGTAAGCTTTTAGGATCATCCGGTCAATCACAAAGATATTTGAAGAATTTGATGAGTATGCAAACCGATAATTGTCAGTTGGCGAGTAGGAGTAGAGTTGTCAACACACTCCACGCATTGCTCCACCACGAATAAATGAAAATGGCGCAAGTGATGCTTAACACGTAAACTATATTAAATAAAGACTAATCCTTCCATTCGACTTACTACTGGATTATGCCATATATATATATATATATATATATATATATATATATATATAGTGTAATACTTTTAAAATAATTCTACTAATTTTACTATTATTTCTAATTATTATTTTTCTATTGCATTTCTTTATAATCTAATAAATTTACTTAAAAATTCTTCTACAATATTATTAAGTATTATTTAAACATTTAGTTTGTTAAAAAAATAATCTGAGATTGTTAGAACGACTTACTACCTTTATGTGAATTAAAAATGTTTTATATTATAACTTTTTATGTTAAATAACGAGCAAATGACTTCGTTTTTTATTACTTCTAACTAATGCAATTACTTTATTGTTTGTTTTACTATTAAGTTTTGCAGTAAAGCTAATTGTTTTACTGTTTTATTTTGCATTTGGATGTATGTAAAATATCACTAAATGTTAATTTTTAAAATGATAAAACTACATAAAAGTAAAAATTTTACAAAAGTCACATTTATATGTAATGTCAAAATATAGTAGATTCTAAAAAAGTTAATTACTCAGATAGCAAATTTAGTTTGCAGCAAACTTACAGCAGTCTTCATGCAGAACTTGTCAGCAAGTTCAGCATGACAAGTCTGCAAGTGTGAAATAAGACTGCAGAAAGTCTAAGAATTTTCGCTTGCTTCAGGGTTCTCATAACCAGGCTGCTACAGTTTTGCAGCAAAATAACAAGCGTCAAATTTGCGTCAAATTTGTTATGACAAGATATTATCCAGAAAAAAATCAAACTTGCTGCAAGTATGCATGTTATCTGGGTACGGTATTAACCCTTTAATGCCTGGCGTATCATTTTTGATACGGCTAAAAACAGCTTGTAGAGTTTTTATGTTTTCTTAGAACAAATTTTCCTTTTGAGAGTAGGTAATGGGCAATCTTATAAAAAATCTACGAAATTTTCAAGTAATTTCTATTTTTTTCATTTAGATCTAGATTTTATGATTTTTCGATCGGCGCTCATAAATTTACTTTTTCGGCAGGTACAGACTGAGATCATGACAAATTTCCTTTTTTCCATTACACTACAGCATTTTGCAGAGATTATTTTACCTGCAATATCAAATAAATCTTTTCAGGAAGTTTTTCCTTTTTTTATATAAATGTCACTACGTTTAACACGATAACTGATCACTAACGTGACATGCTCTAGTATTCAAAATTGTTTGATCTTCAAATTTATTTCGTTCTGTACAGTCCATATTAACTTAGATTTAAGATAGGCTCCGAAATGTAATCGGCAAAAGGACTTAAGCATTAAAGGGTTAAAGAAGTTTTATAAAAAGGCTTATAATTTTGAAATCTGATATTTGAACTATTCTGATAGGGTGATTTCTGTTATATTAAAATTTAAAGTAACAAATATGTCAAATTTTTCTTTTTTACAAAATAACAACTTTGGCGGTCTCCTTTATTACTGCCTGATTTAAATATTCTCTTAAATGGTGAAAAAGTTCCTTCATCTCCGACATTGATATTGACTGATCAGCTTCTCTTTACGTTCTGAATAACGAAGATTTGAAAGAGAAACTGATAAAGAGAAGGAAATTTTGACATAGAATGCGACCAGGGCCTGAGTATCGCACGGGCACTTGGGACACGCGCCATGGGCACGAAAAGTTTAGGGGGCACGAAAATTTAGTTGAGTTCTTGAAACACATATTAAGTGGGGGAAAATTGCAAACATACGATACCATCGTTAAGTTTTAATAAATTATTGTACGAGATAATTGTGTTTGTCATGAACTCTATTACTTCCTATTTACTTTAATTTTACTGTTATTTACCTGATAATTAATTCCCTCAACGAACCTGGTACCCTTTTTATCCTATGGGTTATTGCATATTTATAAGACAGATTATTAGCAACGTACCACTATAAACCATTAAATCATCTCATTAATTTAAATTATTTTTAATTCTATTATTTATTTTCTGCACCACAGAGCTAGTGAGTTTGACAAGGTAAAAATAAAAAAAAGTGGGTCACTCTAGGTCTTTAAAAGTTCTTGATTTTTAGCATGGCTAAACAGAGATAATAATGATTACGTAAAATGAAAATTTGGTGTTTTTGATTTTGAATATTACATTAATGTTAATTTCTTAAATCTGTTTGATATATCAAGTTATAATTTTTATATGACTGCAATTATGATTACTTCTCGTTATAAATTAGCATGGGGGTGGAGGGCACAAAAATTGGATTGTGCCCTGTGCACAAAACTATCTTATTCGGGCCTTGAAAGCGACACGTAAGTAAATTATTCATCAAAATATATTAGACAGAAACACAGGTTATTAATGGGTTGAAAATATTTTAATGAGATAAATTTTCCATTCAATTTAAAACATTTAGATATTAAGTCCCAAAAATAATTATTAATTTTAACAGGAATGCCATAAACAAATGAAAAATTCAGAAATGAAAATAACATTTGGTTGTCAAATCAAAACAAATTGTAAACGAGCTTTCCGAGCCATCAAAATAAACAGAATTTCCATGAAAACAGAAAAGAAAACATTCCAGAGTTACCAAAAAGATGACAAACGAAAAGATTCGAGCGATAAAGAGAAAAACTTCCAAAAACTTAAACGACTCATAAAAGAAAAATTTAACGCGAAATTTTGAAAAATGAAGATGAAAGAGAAATCGTGACTGAACTAAAATAAAGGGAAAAAAACGAAAAGAAACGAAAATGGCATGAAGAGAGAAAGTGTTTAAAGGTCTGGGCCATTTAAAAAGGTAAGAATAAGCTCTGAGCTTCAAACAGAAGTAACACGCGCCAACTGTCAAAATCTTCAAGTTGCTTCCATTTATTTTGCTTGGAAGAGATTGGATTGCTAGTTAGTTGCTTTTCCAGATGTTACCCTAAATCTGCCGTGAACTGCTGAAACGATATCAAAGAAGAAAATAATGTTGTTTGGAAAGAATATTGCTTCTTCATATAAGCGGATTAGAAACGTATAGAGTGAAATGTAAAATGCGATTGAAAGCAGCGTAGGATTGTGCCATCGACATAAAAAGTTATAACAGTTATTGAGTGGTTTGCTTTATAGAAATTTAGTTTGTGTGTCTCGTATTTTTTTATTGTATTCCACTAGATAAAAAAAAATAGAATCCCATTTTTTAATAAATTTTATGTTGTAAAACTTTGTCTTATTGTTAAGTTTTTGTATTAGGATGTATGTAAAAGATCACTAAATGTTAGCATTCCCCAAACAATTCTACCAGTCATAATTTTTATAGCTACAAAAGTATTTTTATGACAGAATAAAAGCAACATAAAGCAGTTTGTTTACACATTTAGTTCTGAATTAACAGTTTGAGGCTCATAAGAGTTATTTTTAAATAAAAGTAGACAATATTAACACATTGTGAGCGGGTACATTTCGTAATGGAATTGTACCGGGAGCAAGCGTTTTGCGAGTAAACTTAGTTATTCAGTGAAATCTCAATAGATCGAAAATTATTTAATGTTTTAACCAACTTTTCGTATTTTATATTGAAATATATAAACAAATATATAAATAGACAAATAAACAAATGTGTATATATATATATATATATATATATATATATGTGTGTGTGTGTGTGTGTGTGTGTGTGTGTGTGTGTGTGTGTGTGTGTGTAATGAGACTGACTTCTCGATGGGGGTTTGCAGTCATGGCCATAAAAATGATACCGTTTCAGCTAAAGACCTTTATTTAGATAACTTTGAAGGACGGGTTACCACTTCATCATAGGGAGAAACTGAATGATCAGCTAGCATGAAGTTCTATGTACAAGACAAGAAAAACCTGGGGCAACATCTGTGGGAAAATATCTCTAGAAAAATCTGTCTCCGTTAGCGTGCATCTCCTTTTTATTTGGAAATTTCCTAAATTGTCCCCTAGGGCCATGTAGGTTTATAATTGGCCAGGCCCCTTCTCTGAGGGCGTAACCTGTAGCCCCAGTGGTCAATTTAGGTTAGGGGTTTAAAAGGGGAATGGAAAATGACGCGGGAATTTTTACCCTTGATTCAAGTTTTGAAAACCCCTGAGAATTTTCCTTACATATATATATAATATTTTCGCAACAATAAATAAAAAATTAATTTTAAATCTAAATTGATTTTTTTAATTAGCTTTCTGTGGTTCCGCATAGACTGATGTAAAAACTACTTTTTATTTGTCTAGATTTTTCCAGAATATGTAGTTGACAAGAACATTCGGCTTCGTTTTCCTGTATATACCGCTATTTTTGTACCCACAAACAAACCATATTGTTACACTAATCCGTATTAGTATGAGTCAAGTATCAATCGTCAGAAAACGTACTAGTACGTGTCCCTTATACAATGTGTTAAAGAAATGGGAATACAATGTGTTAAAGAAATGGAAGTTTTGGGATTGCAAAGCTCTATGCGGGTTCATATAATTCTGAAAGAAAATAAAGTATAGTATGTAGTATATATGTAGTATAGAAAATAGTATAGAAAGTATAATATGTAAATAAAGCATAATATGTTGTACAATAAAGTACGATTGTTAATATATTTTAAGTCATACAAAGTTGTTTAGTTAAATATTCCACACAAGACAAAATATTTTGATTACATATCCCGACTTTAATCAATGGGTTTAGAAAATGCGGACAAAATATAAGACAGTTGAAGTCTAAATAGGTGATAAAGTCTAAAGAGGTATTTCATGTTATGAAATAAATGCAGAATGTTTAAACACAACTCAGTGTGAATCTGAAACTAACCCATCTCAAGTTGATTTTAACCATTCAATAAACAACTGCTTAAGGTAATTTCCTTATTCTATCACAGAGATTTTACCTAAGGTAAATGCTTGAAATAACCATTCGAACAAACTGATAATCTCAGAAATGCTCGGACACCTAAAGAATATATTTTCTTTGTGTCTATTTAATTAGAATATAAAAACTGAATTTCAACAGATTCTTTACACTCTTAGGAAAGAAAGTTGATGCTTAATGACATTTAGACTCCGGTAATTACAGATATCTTCAGATCTCAGTACCAGATTAAAGAAGTTTCCAATATGTCAAAACTCAAGTAGAATGATTTGTAAGTCAGGAGATATGATGAATTATGAGTTAGAAACAGATTAAAACAGTTCTTCAGTGACAATTTAGAAATATTTATTTGGGATGCAATCTAACTGCTGTGGATATATTTTATGAGATAAAACTATACCCACAGGGTTCCAACACTTTTTCCAGAATAGAAATTAAGGATTTTCTAAGGACTTTCTAAGAAACGAAGTAACTTTTATAAGGTCCTATTTGAAATACACGGCATAACGACATAAACCCTATTTCCTAAGGAACATATTTTAATAATTATGAACCAGACAAGGCATGTTCAATAAATGCCTTACAATATTTCAGAATTAAGTTTTTAAAAATGCCTAAAAATTAATATAAGATTAACCTATTTGACAAAAACTAATTTTAAAAAATGTACATCTAAAGTTTTTTGATTGATCAAACTAAAAATAAATTGTAAATAAAATAAAATATTATAAACAGTACTTTCTGAGAGTTTAAAGTTGACTGTGATATATACATGTGTGTGTATGTATATACTAGCTGATTATACCCGACGTTGCCTGGGAAAGAAGAAAGTTTCAGACTTTTTTATTACATTCAATGCAAGAAAAATTAAACTTCCATAAGTAACTGAAATATCTACAACTCCGCACCACCCTCCATGCTTCGTTTAATTAAAATCTGTATGACTGTTAGCTATTAGGAAAGGGCAGCTGACTTTATAAACCCTTTCAGTATGCAAAAGATTATTTGTCAAAAAAGTTTTCTAGCTTCTGACCAAAAAAAGTACTAATAAACTAAAAGTACTTTCATAACTTTTTATGGATATCAAAGAAAGGAATTTTGAATTACTACAGTAATACACCGAAAACATATAGTATTTAAGAATTTTCTTTATTATTAATACTGCACTTTTGGCTAGAAAATGTAAAATAATGTTATGAACATTAACAAATATTTTGTATATTCCTAATATATATATTTTTTTACCAGTACTTATCCCTTGTACTGTTAAGAACTGGCGTTCTTAGTACCAGTTTTGGGCGAGTTTAACTCTGAACTCGAAACCAGAAAGTTTGGAGAGTACGGAGAAAACTGATCATGTTCTAATTTGAAAATTAAGGATATTTTAAGGATCATTGACAAAAAATTAGTAGTTTTAAGGGCCATTCAAATTGAAAACTAAAATTAAGGAGTTCTTAAGGATTTTTAAGGACCGTGGGAACCCTGACCCAGTTCTTCATTTCAATTCATTTTTAACTAACTTCCATCTTGGTGAATGATCTTTACAGCACACTGCAAGAAGATACTACGAAAGGTACAGATTTATGAAATCTGTGAAACTGCACAACAGTTTAAGGTTAAACTATAGATAATATTTATATAATAAAAGTACTATTAATAAAAACAAGAATCATCTATTAGTAGTAGCTATGAAATACAAATAAAAATATGAAGAGAAATATATATTAAAAGAAATCTTTTACTGAAATGCTTACAAAATTTAAACTAAAATTATTTTTTTACTCAGACCGAAATACAAACATCTGTGTCTGTCTCTAATATTTATAATAATAGCTGCAGAATAAGTGTTTAAATCATTCTAATGTTTTCCTTTTCTGTAATATCTTACTAACTTGAATGTATGAGATAACAAATATTTCTAAATAACAAGATCAAATTTTGAATAAACATACGTACAGTGTTACTAGCGCTCTTAAAACTACAACTGAGGAAAATACGTAAATTGTTCCTGAGCCAAAAAGAGATGTTACGCTTTATGTACATAGCAAATAAACTGTTCATATTTTTCTGTGTTTTCTAGAAGTATACAAGAGTGCATTGTTTGTGTTTACTCAGGAGTGCGTGATTCAGCCATAAATTAATCACCGTCTCGAGGTCTAATATTTAATTGTACCGCATACTTTCCCAACGATGGGAACAATTTTGCAGTTTGAAAAAGAGATTAAACCAAAACAGTAGTATATTTCCGCAATAAATAAATTTAAATATTTAATAATATTTTAAGATTCCGTGAGTATCATGCTTCATATCAGAAGTATTACTGAGTAAACTGATTAAAGATCTGAAAAACACTTTTAAAATACTATTTTTTATTTATTTATTTATTTATTTTTGCAACTAATAATATTGCCTGAAACTATTTATTCGATTACTTAAACATTGATTATATTAAAATGTTCTTTAAAGTCTAATTGTAAATTATTTAAGAAAAGCTACTGTTTTAAGGTATCCCTCTACGGTCGGAGAACATTTTTCTTTAAACATAGAAACTAGTACATATTTTTACATTTTTAGATTTATTTTTTATATTATCATAGAGAATTACGCTTAAAGAATTTATTCCTGGAAGAGTTTTTATAAAATTTTTAATAAATGAAGAAAATTTAGTAAAAAAAAATCTGTTTTTTTTTCAAAAGGTCTAACTGTTTAATAAATTATTTCAATATTTTTTGATGCACCACATTTCTTATACACTGGACTAGTGAATCACCTAAAATCTTTTTTTAATTTACATTTGGTAAAAAATGTTGGTCCTTCAAAATCATACACATTGAATTTTTAACGAATTTTCATTACCTTTATACCTAACTATGATTGTAACATCATAAAAAATTATCCAAATTTAAAGCTTTTAGGTCATTCACTACTAAATACTATCAAAAGCATTCATAATAATTTTCAACAAAATATTTTAAGAACTTTTTGAGAAATCACATTTTAAGTTTCAACATTTTATTAGAAATATAGTTAAGAGAAAAACGAACTTGAGATTTATGAAAGCAACTCTAACTATTAACAAACTAAAATGCATGTTTAAAATTCTCCACACTTTCTTGCTTCAAAACTTTCTAATTGTCAAGTTCCTAATTATTAAAAATACTAGAAAAAATTATGATTTTCGGCAAAAATGACGTTTTTAACGTAGATGGATACCTTATTATTAATCCACTCTAGTGCATTTTATATTTTACTACAAATTTGGATTTATGTTAATATTAATTCTTCACAAAGTATTTATCTTTGATTTTAAACCATTTTCAAACACAATACCTCTTTCTAAGTATCCTATTTTTACCTCTGTAACTTTGAAATTCGACATAATTGTTTACAAATTAGCCACATTGCTTAATTTAAGGCATTATTTAAATATAATTGTACCCCTGTAGCCATGATATCTCTTTACAATCAGCTTAAAGTACCTGAAGTTAATTTGCAATTGATTACTACAAAAAAGGCTGGACAAAAGAAAAATCAGATTAGTTATAATCAACAGTGGTGTAATAAGAGATAGATACTTTTACAAAGAATTTTTTTTATCCCCTATATAGTAATAGCCTAAGTTATCTGTCCACCTGTCCTTGAATTTATGAAGTGGTTGGACCTGAAATGGATAGAAGCATCCATATTGGATTCTTGATGAGTTAGGGTTAGCAAAAACGTTCGAAATCCATCCCTTCCCCCTTTTCGAGCGTTTTATGACATTATTTCAAGTTCTATTTCCCCCGGTTAAGAGCAGGCGATTAAATTTAACAATTATCACATAATAAATAGGTAAAAATAAGATTTTTTTCTAGCATTATGAGGGCATTCCTTTAACCATCTCATTTAATCATTTCTTATTTTAAATTATTTAAATATCATCTGCACTATTTTAATACGTTTTATCACTGAACTTGCATATTACGTAAATAGTTTTCTTTTACATTTGGCTTAAATAATACATTAGGCACATATGGGATAATTTTAAATTTAATCATCGATTATTTTTTACTGCAATAAAAATTTTACCCTAAATTAACAACAAATTCTTTTCATAAAAGTCTAAGAGTCTATTTCACGAACTAGAAAATACCTAGCGTTTAAGTTATATATCTTTGAAAATTAAGAAGTTTGTTCCTTGTGTTTTTTATACATAATCCCATGGTTTGACAAAATGAATTCAACGTGATTCTAAATTACATTCACAGTATCGGGAGACTTTAGAGGTGTATGAGGATAAAAAAAAGTTATTGAGCGTGTACCAGATAATACTCAGCCAAAAAACAAACCATTTTTTTTCCTGCCTCATAGGGTATTTTACAATTCTGGAAAATTAAAACTTTTACTGATCCCGTCATATGACGGGCTATATGCTAGTTATATAATACCTGATACTTTTTTTACACACATACACACAGACATTTCAACAACCCTTTACGATAAGCAAATTTAAATTTTATTTGTCAGAAATGTCGACAATGTGTCTTCCACTCTGGAATAAGAAGACAGTAAAATATTACAAATACCATATAAAACTATTACTTCAACATACTTCTAACTATCACTTGTAAATCAATAATTTCTCTGCAATTACAAAACTAAAGATAGAATTAGAATATTACGTGAGTACATTCATGAATGAAATTAATATTTATCGGAAGTAAATTAAAATAACTCAGCCTGAATTGTTTAATTCATTGACTTTGAATGACTATTGAAAGAAACAATAGTTTATCTGACCGTTAAATCCAGTGACTAAATGCATTGCCATGAAAATATAAGTCATTAAAGTTATGAACAAATTAAAACAAAAAACGGACCTTCTTTATTTTTGGATAATTAAAATTAATTTAGAATTTTTGTAGGAGTTTTATGTGTTACTCTTAATAATAAAGACATATCTTTTATGAAAGAGTTACTTTATCATATGTCAAATTATAATAATTCTTATTGCATGAGCTTTCACATATTATCTCGGTAATAGTTTTCTATTTTCTCTTTTTTAATTTCTTTAATTTATTAATATCATTTATTAACAATTCCTATCTTTAAAATGTGAGAATAAAAGAAAATAAAATCATATTACTCTATAAAGAACCTTTGCAGCATTAATATAATTCCCACTGATGATTTTATGGAAATTAAGTCTTTTTAAGGCTATTTCACACAGATATTGAAGAAAAAATGTAACAAGTACTTTCATTAACGAAATTAACTTTTCTTAACTTGTTGCTACATACTTATAACTGTAAACGCATTTATTTTTATATTCTAAAATACTGTATTAAGCTTTGCATCTCATTTAGCTAATTAAATAAGTTTTATAGGAAAAATTCTCGCCGATGGTTACTAAAGCCCGCGACTCTAAAGTTGCTAGGAAACCAGTCTGTCTAATGAGGTTTGCATAACATTAAGTACCAGAAGTGTTACATAATGAAACATTCTTCAGTTAGATTTTTGAAAAACAAGACAATTTTTAGTTACGTAACTTAATGCCATGTAACACTACGGAAATTTTCTTTGAGACCCAAGCTTTATTTTATGTCCTTTCAAAGAAACAATGGGTTATCTAACTGTTAAATCCAATGACTGAATGCATTGCAATGAAAGTATAAGTCAGGAAAGTTATGCCCAAATTAAAACTAAAAGCAGACTGTCTATATTGTTGGCTAATTAAAATTAAATTACAATTTTTGTAGGAGTTTTATGTGTTACTCTTGGCAATAAAGGCATTTTTTATGAAAGAGTTACTCCGTCATGTGTCAAATTATAATAACTTTTATTGCATGAGCTGTCACGTTATCTCGGTAGTTTTCTATTTCCTCTTTTTTATTTCTTTGATTTATTAATATCATTTATTAATAATTCCTATCTTCAAAATGTTGGAATGAAAGAAAATAAAATCATATTACTCTATAAAGAACCTTTGCAGCATTAATATAATTTCCACTGATGATTTTATGGAAATTAAGTCTAAGGCTATTTCACACAGATATTGAAGCAAAAATGTAACAAGCACTTTCATTAACGAAATTAACTTTTCTTAACTTGTTGCTACATACTTATAACTGTAAACGCGTTTATTTTTATATTCTAAAATTCTGTATTAAGCTTTGCATCTCATTTAGCTAATTAAATAAGTTTTATAGGAAAAATTCTCGCCGATGGTTACTAAAACCAGCGACTCTAATGTTGCTAGGAAACCATTCTGTCTAATGAGGTTTGCATAACATTAAGTACCAGAAATGTTACATAATGAAACTTCCTTCAGTTAGATTTTTGAAAAACAAGTCAATTTTTAGTTACGCAACATAATGTCATGTAACACTACGAGAATTTTCTTTGTTAGTAACATTAAAAATAATTCTATTCAGAGATAGTAAATGTAAGTATCAAATCAAAGTTAATTTTTCGAATGCTGTAATATTGAATTTACATATTTCGAGACGTAATTTTTTTTCAGAAGCCAGTATTTTGTATTTTCATTTGTAGCACCTGCATTTTTTTTTATTTGTAATAAATAATAAACCAAGTATACGGATATAGTGCCATTTTATACAAGAATTAGGTATAACATTTGCTTTTGTTGTTTGTCTTGTACAAAGTAGCTTTGCTGTCTTGACAACTTGACATCAATATTGTATGACAACGAATGCAGCAAATTTCTTACATAAAATTGTCACAGAAAATTACCATAATTTTGGGTAAATAAACTTCAGCTTATACGTACTTAAAAGTTAAGATACAACATCTGTGTAGTATCTGAAGTAATTTATTTTTTAATGTTAAAAGATTAAAAATACTTTTATAAGTAAACGTTTTTCTCCTGCTTCTATTACATAATCTATTAGATTATTTTAAAAGTGTGCCTTACAGTAAACTCACAATATTATCTGAACGCAATAAATCAATATTACTTCATACAGAATTAAATTTACAACAGTTATTTATAATCATTATTTAGCAAAGTTATTAATTTAAAACATTAACTTTAAAGTAAAGTAAATTAAAATAAAGTAAGTTACCATAATTTCGTTTAAATAAACTTCAGTTTATACGTACTTAAATCACAACATCTGTGAAGTGTCTGAAGTAATTTATTCTTTCCTGTTACAAGATTAAAAATATAAAAGTATTTTTAAGTAAATTTAGTATTATAAGTAAACGTTTTTCACCTTCTTCTATTATATAATCTATTAGATTACTTTAAAATTGTGCCTTACAATAATCTCACAAACTTATCTGAACGAAATAAATCTAAATGAGACGCAATATTAGTTCATACAGAATTAAATTTAAAACAGTTATTTATAATCATTATTTAGAAAATCTATTAATTTAAAACATTAACTTTAAAGTAGAGTAAAGTAAGTTACCATAATTTCGGGTAAATAAACTTCAGCTTATACGTTCTTAAAACACAACATCTGTGGAGTGTCTGAAATAATTTATTTTTTCCTGTTACAAGATTAAAAATACTTTTATAAATAAACGTTTTTCACCTTCTTTTATTACATAATCTATTAGATTATTTTAAAATTGTGCCTTACAGTAAACTCACAAAATTATCTGAACTCAATAAATCTAAATGAGACGCAATATTACGTCATACAGAATTAAATTTAAAACAGTTATTTATAATCGTTATTTAGCAAAGTTATTAATTTAAAACATTAACTTTAAAGTAAAGTAAAGTAAGTTACCATAATTTCGGATAAATAAACATCAGCTTATACGTACTTAAAACACAAGATATGTAGAGTGTCTGAAGTAATTTATTTTTTCCTGTTACAAGATTAAAAATACTTTTATAACTAAACATTTTTTACCTGATTCTATTACATAATCTATTAGATAATTTCAAAATTGTGCAGCACAGTAAAATCACAAAATTATCTGACTAAATGAGATGCAATATTAGTTCATATCGAATTAAATTTAAAACAGTTATTTATAGTCATTATTTAGCAAAGTTATTAATTTAAAAATATTTACTTTAAAGTAAAACATTCTCGTGGCTTTTTATATAAGATTAACACAAAAAATAGATCTATTAAAATGTAGCATATTTTTTATTAAAACTAAAACGAAATGATATAGTATATAATACATTACACAACTTGCTAAAAGCTCTCCTTTGATATGCAAATAAATGTAAATGCGTTATGTACTCACAAAAAATCAGAAAAAAAAGATAACTAAATAAACTTAAGTATTTACACAAATTAAACTTTGTCAACCTTGGTTCTATACTTTCAATTATATTCATTACAATTGAAAAACCCTAAGCGATAATTTACTTCAAACTCGACTAATAATACATTAATATATTTATTACACTCTAAACTTAAATTTAAAAAAGTGTTTTAAAAGTTTTCAATAATTTCTATTCACTTCCACTTTAACCTGAGATAAGTTCCCTTACAATAAAGTTTTTATACATTCTGAACTTTTGAAATCCGTCTCATTTTTGTTCATGAAAACTTTTACGACAGATAGAATGAGTTTTAGCTCATTTCGTATGTCATTTATTTTTTCCCTTTTTTTTATACTCTGATAAATAAATTAAAAAAAATGCAGAACAAAAAGTGAGGGTTTCCAAAACTAGGAACACAGTTGGTCTTTTATCGGTGGAAAACCTAAAACAAAAGCGTAAGTATATATTCTTTTCCCCCCTCAGGCTGGAAGAGAATTAAAGTTTTATACTTTTCCTCTTTTACAGAGAGTATCAGTACTCTTTAAGCAGTTTTGACTGACCCTTGTTTTAAAAACGAACGGCTTATTTCTGAAAGAAGCAGAATAAATTCAATCATCTAATGCACTGTAAGAAGTTTTGCAGCCCTTCTTTTTCGAAGCCTTTTTACTTATTTATTTTCAGACTCAAAAATCCAGTATGTACTGTAAATAGAGTTTGTATTTTTATCATACATTTTAAAAACAAAGAAGAGATTCTATCAAAATAGAAAACAGTGTATGACAGTATGTAAGACATTAAAACTTTGAAGTATTATTTTATTTCTTTAACGGATATATATATATATATATATATATATATATATATATATATATATATGTATACATATACACACACACAATTCATAAAAAATGTCTGAGAAAAGGCTAAGACAAATATATAAAGAAAAGGTTTATTTAATCTATAACAACTAAATATTTTTTAAAGTTATCAATCCAAAATATTTTAAACCAACTTTGAATAACGTAAAAAAAATTAAATCACTAATTGTAATTATCAGAAAATAACTTCAACGAGAGTGCAAATAAATATCTGTTTAAGAGGCTTTAATCTTTTACCCCTTGCTTGTGAAATATATTTGAGAAATACGTGTCAAAAATGGAAAAATATTTTTTTCTTTAATACCGTTCTTTATTATTATCGAAATGCTAGAAACAGATTATTTTTGAATAAAAAAATTAAACGAAATAACTACTATTTTCAATATGGAATTTATATATGGAAAATGTTAATGGATTATAGTAATTTTTGCTCAAATTACAGTAAAATAAATGACTTAATTTTCAGTATAAATATAATAAACTAATACAACAATATTATTGTCTATATCAATTGTCATGAATTCTACGTCCCTCAGATTCCTTTGAATTCCACAAATCGTTTACAATATCCGAGAAATAGTGACAAACGACACGAAACTGCCTTACTTTTCGTGGAAAAGTATCCATCTATTGGGGAAATGGCAAATTAAATATTATGCATTCGACTAATCAATTTCGGGCTTCAAGGAATTGAAATACTTTTTTCTCTTGTCCGAACTGAGGTCGGGCATTTCAAAATTGGTGCATTTGCTTTGCAAGGCA
>CM063511.1:111799234-111811734 GCA_032207245.1 Pardosa pseudoannulata
ACATATTAAAACAGTTTTTATCTCTACAATTTTATTTTGCAAAATAAAACACATTTTTTACTTTAATTTGATTAAAAAAAATTATTCTCTAATACACGTATCTCCAAAATTTTCTTGGAATTAAGCAACTTTCATATTTTTCATTCTTATGTTATTTTAAGCATTATATTACATGCAATTACATACCTAAATCATTTTCTACATTTTCTACAATTTAGAGTGTTGTAAAAGATATTTTATTTTACGATGAATCGAAAAAGGGCTGTTATGGTGGAAATTTTTAAATCCCGATAGCAAACTATTTCACATTAAAAAAAATATATTTATTTACAATTAAATATAAAATGAGTACGCAGAATAAAAAAAGCTTTTTTAATATAAGTAGTTTTTAAATAAAAACAATATACTTTAACCCTAATATAGTTTAACTGCGGAAGGGTTCATTTTCCTTCAAAAATTATTTTTTGTTTTCTTAAAAGATTTTTTTCAGATAGTAATAACAAAAAAATAAAATCTTTTAAAAGAAATATTTTTATAAAAATTTATATTATTTCTCTTATTACTATCAGAAAAAAAACTGTTAAAATAACACAAAATATTTTTTGTGTCAAAATGACAAATTCCGCAATGAAAAATGCTTTGTAAATTATGTTTTAGAATTTTTGATGTAAAATATATATCCAATTATACCAAGCTAGTTTTGACATTATATTTTTTTTATTTCAGTCATAAAACAGAGAAATATATTTACAGATCGGTATGAAGTTCTCATAACATTACAAAATGTAACGTATTCAAAGCCTTAAAATGCAGTTCAATCGAAATATGGAACAATTATACGAAAATATGTACTCCAGCATATAATAAAATATTTCTAAATCCAGATATTGCACTTTCTAGTAAAAAAGTAGAACATAAAATCAGCAAAAAACATAACTTCAAGAAGTATATTAGAAGATAATATAGTTTAAAAATGCTTTGTAATTTATGTTTCAGCAATTTTAAAGTAAAATATCACGAAGAATATCACGTTTGCTTTTATATTTTTTATCCTAATCCTGAAACAAAAAATATATTTACAAGTATATATAGAAAGTTCTCGTGAGATTGCAAAATATAACTTCTTATTCAAAGCCACAAAATACAGTTCAATCAAAGTATAGTACAGTTGTTGGAAAATATGTACTCGTGAAAAACTAAAAAAATCTGTTATTTCTGAATCCAGATATAGCGCTTTCTAATAAAGTAAAATATAAAATCAGCAGAAAAAACTCCAAAAAGTACATTAGAAGATTAAATTTATTCCTTTTTCAAAAAGTCAATCGTTTTTTAAACAATGGTCAGACAGATTCGCTGGGAAACATAAAAAAAAATTTCTTATTTTATGTATTTTGTTCCTCACTCGATACTTTTTTCTAACCTTTCTCTAACTTTTTTTTCTTCTATTTTCTAAAAATTCTTTGCCTTCATGTTAGGAATAAAGAAAAGACGATACACTTTTCCTTCTCTACCGTTTCTTCCATAAGAACCAACTACCTTATATTTTTCTTTGATGCTCGTTTATTGTATTACTGACTCCGTTTTTCTTCCAATGTACGAATGTCGTCTGAAATTATATTCGGCTGAATTCTCGAATTTTTCCTCATAAAAGTTGGCTTGCAGAAGATTACTAGTCTTACAGTAAAATAACTTTTTGCGAATGACAATGTGTTATAAATTTAAAATTGTATGCGTTGTGTGTTAAATTTCAGCAATTCTAATGTCTTTATTTTGAACAGGGAGGAAAAAAAACTTTTTAGAATACCAGATTATTCAATATAATGAAAAATCATTAGTTTAGTTACATTGGGAATTTTAAAACACGTTTTCAGTTTAAAGACATTGTTTTTATGCTACTAGATTTATAAAGCTCGTGTAAAGTAGCATAAAATGTCACCCGAAAGCTCCAAATTATTCCTCCTAAAATTTGATGCCTAAAGAGGTTTACTAACATTATTGTCCATCCATAAATAAAATTTTAATAATAACCTAGTTATTAACCTAAAATAACTTTTTCGTATGACAAAGTTAAATAAATTCAAATCGTATGCGGTATGAATTAAATTTTAAAATGCTACCGTTTCATCAGCGAAAAGCTTTTCAGATTACAAAATTTTAAAGTATTATGGAAAACCATTAACTTAATTTATGTAGAGGATTTTAGAAATTTCAAAATACGCTTTCAATTGTAAGACATGATTGTTTTTATGCTGCTAATTTTTATAAAAGCTAATGTAAATTCGCATACAGTGTCACATGAAAGAGCCAAATTTTTCGTCCTAAAAATTGATGCCTTAAGAGGTTTACTAACATTATTGCACATCCATTCTAAAATAACTTTTGCATGTGACAAAGTTATATAAATTCAGATTGCATGATATGAATTAAATTTAAAATGCTACCGTTTCATCAGCAAGAGCTTTTCAGATTACAAGGTTTTAAAGTATTATGGAAAACTATTAGATTAGTTAATTTATGTTGAGGATTTTAGAAATTTCAAAATACGCTTTCAATTGTAAACATGATTGTTTTTATGCTGGTAATTTTTATAAAAGCTAATGTAAAGTAGCATAAAGTGTCACACGAAAGAGCCAAATTTTTCCTCTTAAAAGTTGATGCCTAAAGAGGTTTACTAACATTATTGCACATCCATACTAAAATAACCTTTGCTTATGACAAAGTTATATAAATTCAAATCGTATGCGGTATGAATTAAATTTTAAAATGCTATCGTTTCATCAGCGAAAAGCTTTTCAGATTGCAAAATTTTAAACTATTAGCTTAGTTAATTCATGTAGAGGATTTTAGGGATTTCAAAATACGCTTTAAATTGTAAGAGATGATTGTTTTTATGCTGCTAATTTTTATAAAAGCTAATGTAAAGTAGCATACAGTGTCACATTAACGAGCCAAATTTTTCGTTCTAAAAGTAGAAGCCTTCAGAGGATTACAAGTATAGTTGTATCTATGCTACAACTATTTTTGCAGTTTTTAAATTTTAAGCATTACGTATGAATTTCAGTAATACTTCTGTTTCACCAGTAATAAACTGTTTAAAATACCAGATTTTTCAATGTTATGGGAAATAATTATCTCAGATTATACAACGACATTTTGGGCATTTTAAAACACTCTTTCAGCCTTGTGTCTTTAAATTTAAAGAAAAGTGATATTAAAAAACATTTGAAGACTTAAAATTGTGTAAAAGGTTAGTAAACACTTTAAGGTTTTGTTATGTACTTAAATGTTCTTAAAAGAACCATAACCCTATTTCGAAGTTTTCCCTAAAAAGACTTTTAAACTTTTTTTAAAATTCTAAACACGATTAAAGTATATAAAATATACATAAATTTCTTATATATTCTTTATTCCACTTGAATTTCTTTAAACAACGGAGAAATGTCAAGAGAGGTAATGAACTACAACAGAAAATAGATGACATTAAAAAAATTAAAAACAAAATTTCAGATAGCTCTGGGGCACCTCAAGTAATTCAATAGCACAAACCCAAGTTAATTATTCGACAGTTCACTCCACTATCCAAAATGCAGACAATTTTTCAAAAGCTATTAAAGAGATAATTAACCAAGAGAATACAGTTAAATAGGTTCATTAACGATTAATTAATCAGATACTTTGTTATTAAGGATTTCGATACTTCTCTGTACCTAAGAGTTTGAAATTGCTGCTAATGTTATTTACGACTGGGCTTGACATAAAATGCATTTAACTGGAGGTTAAATATTTTTCTCTTTGGTATTTTCAGCTTAAGTTATCACAGACAAAGACGCAAGGTCCACGAGATAGAAATGCATAGACATAATTTTAGTAAGATGAAATTTTTTTATTTTATTAATTTTTTTTTCAAACAGCCAAGAGACGAAGAAATGTTTTAAAAGTGGGATAAATACTAAGAGTATTTTTCATGCAGCTGTCAAAGTATTTTAGTAACTCTTTTTACAAATGTATACACATATATAGACATCAACTGTAAACTTAAAATAATAAGTATATTATAGCAAAGTTTTAATTTATAAAATAACATGAATAAGCTATAGTTTAAGCCCAATTCTAAATGAGTTCAACAATCTAAAATTTATCTTATCATTCACTGCTTTCCTGACAATATTGTTAAATTCATGGTTTTGTTGTCTAATGTTTTCATTTCGGTTAATTCCCAGTGAACGGTACGCTCCTTGTCCGTCATCTTGTTTTTGGCGACTATTGGCGAAACACGACTCCGCGAAGCACACGCCAAGTACCTAAGCCTAACACGCAGCGGGACACCGACCGTTCGCCATCGCAAAACGAATACTAATTAAGAAATTTAAATACTATAAAATTAGAACAAATAAAATTTTTGAAATAAATACGATTGAAGAGAATGCAGAACTTAACCACTCCACTGGTGAAAAACAGATTGAAATGTAGCAAGCTGCAAAACCGTTAAATTAACGGCAAAAAGTGTTGAAATTCAAACTTACCTCCTACAACTTTTAATATAATTGGATCAAACAAGAATTAGACCATCATGACATCACATCATTTATTGCGCAAGTTACTCCAAAGAGGATCCGATAACGCACACAAACCAAAGGAGAGAACGAGGTTACCATCTTTTAACGGGAGAGAAAGGATGAAGTTGACAAGGAGAAAATAAGTATCGCCCGAGAAATGGCGCCAAAATTAAGCCAAAAAAATCGCCAAAATAGCGTACCGTACACTAGGATACAGCCTTTCATTTCTATAGACTTGGCTGACCAAATGCTATGTTCCCATCATATATTTTACTAAGAATTGTGTCAAAGAATATAGCAGGACAGAGTTCATCAAATGAAAAATTTCCAAGTTCCAAGATTTTACAATATATTACCAACTGATACTGGTATTCAGTTACTGCTAATGCAGAAAGAAGATAAAAGATTTTTAATACAGAAGATTAAAACGAAGATTTTTCTCTTTTTCTGCTCTTGAAAAGAGATTGCAAAGAAAAATCACTATCACAAGCTTTAAAGAGTTAACAATTGCGTAAAATGAGAATGTTCTATTCTGATTTCTAGCAAGACACGGACATTAGTAATGGCCTATTAAAAGAACTAGAGAACTTAACTCAAACAATGCTTAGTGGAGATTGTGAAGCATGTTACCATCTACATGATGGAATATAAGCAGTCCAACAGACAAACAAATGTGACGTTAGATCTTATGGAAAATGAGGGTTTGTACGATATTTGTGCTTCACCTCACCTACAAGACAAGGCTGCTACTGCTTTCTCATGGGTGACAACTTTTCTCTGCTTAGCAGTAAACGAGGAAAAAAGATTTTGGTGGTTGGTCCTAGAATAATACATGATATACAATAGCTTAATATTGGAAACTATATTTTTGAGGGAGTCACCCAGTTTAAATACCTGGGCAAACTTATTACCAGTAGAAATGAGATAAAGACTGAAACTAGAAACCGAATTTTGATGGCAAATAGGTGCTATTTTGGTTTAAAGAGCCAAATAAAATCTAAAATCATCTGCATCAGTTAAAAAATAAACCTATACAAAACAATTATAAGACCGATCATTTTATATGGCAGTGAGACATGGGCAATTAACAAAACAGAAGAAAATAGGCTGCTCATTTTTGAAAGAAAAATCCTTAGGTCAATATTTGGAGCAGTAAAGAAAAATAATACATGGAGAGGTTTATATAACCATGAATTATATATTAAATACAGACAACCCAACATCTTGAGTTATTAAATCAACACAATTAGATGGCTGGGACATGTTTTCAGACGAGCAGATTTGGACCCAGTTAAAAAATTAACTTTTTCAAAGATTGAGAGTAAAAGAAGACGAGGTAGACCAGCAACAAGGTGGTTGGATTGTGTGGAGAAAGATTTGGAGATCTTGGGTATTAACAGATGGAGAAACCTTGAAAAAAGTCGTGACGTTTGGAGGAAGCAGACAGAGAAAGCCTTGGCCTGTACCAGGCTGTAGCTCTGCTGAAGAAGAAGACAACGCTTCCTCACATATAGCCTCAATTTTGACAAGTTCATAGCAATGCGTGGGGTCCACACGCCAACCCATCCATCTTATTCTACTTCCGATTTCTTCCTATTCCTCAAACAATGACAGGACAGTATTTAAAAACTCTTCATTATAACAAATCTAACTACAAATCCATGACGACAGAAGTAAAGAACATTCAAGAGAATAAATCAAAAACCAGTTTTCTATACCTCAGGAAATGGATAAAGCAGGTTGTCGAAAATAACGAAAAATATTTTCAGTAATCTCCTTCATGATTTCCTGTAAAGGTTGGTTTAGACTTTTTTAAGTACCAGAGCGAGTTCTTATTGTCACACATTTTTTTTAAAATTAGTTTAGAATCTTAAGTTACACTCTTTTAATATTGATTTTATTTTTATAAAAATGTTTGATTAACACATTTCGCAGCGGAATCGTACCGGTATCGGAACATATCGGGCGAGTAAATTTAGTTATTCAGTTAAATCTCAATAGATCGAAAATAATTTAATTTTTTAACCAACTTTTTGTATTTTATATTGAAATATATAAACAAATATATATATATATATATATATATATATATATATATATATATATATATATATATAATATTTTTGCTAGGATAAATAAAAAGTTAATTTTAAATCTAAATTGATTTTTTTAATCAACCTTCCCGTTCTGTGGTTCCGCATCGACTGGTGTAAAAACTAGTTTTAATTTGTCTAAATTTTTCCAGAATCTATGTAGTAGATAAGAACATTCGTCTTCGTTTTCCTGTATATACCGTTATTTTTGTACCCACAAACAAACCATGTTGTTACACTAATCCGTACTAGTACGTGACCCATGCTCAAGTATCAATCGTCAGAAAACTTACTAGTACGTGTCCCGGATACAATGTGTTAACTATCTGTTTAATAATATGGGGAAATTGACCATTCTACGATTACTTTGTGAAATATTTCAGCATTGCAATATAATTAAATATTTCATATATGAAAGCAGTAGTACTAGACTCAGTTATTTTTTTTTCCAAACAGTACAGTATAGATTATGTCATCATCATCACCATCAACATTGGCACGACAGCCCTTTGTGGGCCTGGGCCTTCCTTAGAAGCTTTTCCCAATCTGCCCTTCTCCCAGCAATTGATCTCCAGTTCTTTACCTTTGAGATGGCAAAATCTTCATCCACACAGTCTTTCCACCGTTTCTTAGGCCTTCCTTTTGGTCTTTTGTTGGAAGGGCGTGCAATAAAAACCCTCAAAGTTGTTCGTTCTGGGCTCAATCTCATTACATGTCCTGCCTATCTCATTCTATTCAGCTTTATAGATTTGATAACATCATCACTGTTATAGATCTTATATAATTCAAAATTATATATTTTTCTCCAGTCGTTATTTTCAAAGACAGCACCAAAGATGGTTCGCAGGATCTTCCTTTCGAAGATTGCCAACATCCTCTCTTCTTTTCTTGTTAGGGTCCAAGTCTCCGAGGCATAAGTGAAAACTGACTTGATCAATACCTTATACAGCAATATCTTTGTGTTTCTTTTTATCAAGTAGGATTTCAGTAGCGATCTTAAACAAAACAAAACAAAACAAAAAAAAAAAACAGCGATTGGTTGCAGTAATTCTTTTTCTATTTCAGGATTTATGTCAATGATATAGATTATGTAGTTAATGGAAATTATTACAATTGAATTTCAATTTATGGAATTGGATCTTACCTTATGTTTCAATAAATAAATTGAATGTTATTTCTAACACATTAAAATAGTTTGACGTTTTATAACTAGGAATTAACGATGAGTAATTGTCAAAAGAAGTATGAAGCATTGAAATGGGAAGTATAAAATATAAGGAAATTCCAAATTTAAACATATCAATAAATTTTCTAATCAATACAAAATACTGGTATTTATATTAAATTACACTTTAAAATTGTCTTGAAAAGAATGGAGTGATTTAAAAATTTTAGTTTATTTTCATAGTGATTTATGAAAAAATCAATTGAAATCCAAAACAATTTTTCATTTATTTTTCCAACTTACAAAAATATTTGAATATCTCTCTAGACTCATTTCAATATTCACTGCTTAATATGCCATGTATACTCTATGTATTTTAACTAGGAATTAACGATGAGAAATATGAGTAATTATCAAAAAAAGGATAAAGCATTAAAATGGGAAGTATAAAAAATAATGAAATTCCAAATTTAAACATATCAATAAGTTTTCTAATTAATACAAAATAATGGTATTTATATTAAATTACACTTAAAATTGTCTTGAAAAGAATGAAGTGATTTAAAAATTTTAGTTCATTTTCATGGTGATTTATAAAAAAAATGAAATCGAAAACAATTTTTCATTTATATTTCCAATTTAAAAAAATATTTGAATATCTCTAGACTTATTTCAACATTCACTGCTTACTATGCCATGTATACTCTATGTATTTTAACTAGGAATTAACGATGAGAAATATGAGTAATTATCAAAAGAAGGATAAAGCATTGAAATGGGAAGTATAAAAAATAAGGAAATTCCAAATTTAAACATATCAATAAGTTTTCTAATTAATACAAAATACTGGTATTTATATTAAATTACACTTTAAAACTGTCTTGAAAAGAGCGAAGTGATTTAAAAAGTTTAGTTTATTTTTATAGTGATTTATGAAAAAATTAATTGAAATGCAAAACAATTTTTCCCTTATTTTTCCAACTTAAAAAAAATATTTGAATATCTCTCTAGACTCATTTCAATATTCCCTGCTTAATATGCCATGTATACTCTATGTATTTTAAATAGGAATTAACGATGAGAAATATCAGTAATTATCAAAAGAAGGATAAAGCATTGAAATGGGAAGTATAAAAAATGAGGAAATTCCAAATTTAAACATATCAATAAGTTTTCTAATTAATACAAAATACTGGTATTTATATTAAATTACACTTTAAAATTGTCTTGAAAAGAGCAACTTTCTGTTTAATAATATGGGGGAATTGACCATTCTACTATAACTTTGTGAAATATTTCAGCATTGCAATATAATTAAATTTTTCGTATATAAAACCAGTAGTACTAGATTTAGTTAATTCTTTTCCAAACAGTACGATATAAATTATGTAGTTTATGTAAATTAAATTGAATTTCAATTTATAGAATTGGATCTTACCTTATGTTTCATTAAATAAATTGAATGTGATTTCTAATAAATTAAAATAGTTTGACGTTTTATAACTAGGAATTAACGATGAGAAGTATGAGTAATTATCAAAAGAAGTATAAAGCATTGAAATGGGAAGAATAAAAAATAAGGAAATTCCAAATTTAAACATATCAATAAATTTTCTAATCAATACAAAATACTGGTACTTATATTAAATTACACTTTAAAACTGTCTTGAAAAGAGCTAAGTGATTTAAAAATTTTAGTTTATTTTCATAGTTATTTATGAAAAAAATTAATTGAAATCCAAAACAATTTTCACTTTATTTTTCCAACTTACAAAAATATTTGAATATCTCTCTAGACTCATTTCAATATTCACTGCTTAATACGCCATGTATACTCTATGTATTTTAATAGGAATTAACGATGAGAAATATGAGTAATTATCAAAAGAAGGATAAAGCATTGAAATGGGAAGTATAAAAAATAAGGAAATTCCAAATTTAAACATATCAATAAGTTTTCTAATTAATACAAAATATTGGTATTTATATTAAATTACACTTTAAAATTGTCTTGAAAAAAGCGAAGTGATTTAAAAAATTTAGTTTATTTTCATGGTGATTTATAAAAAAATTAATTGAAATCCAAAACAATTTTTCACTTATTTTTCCAACTTACAAAAATATTTGAATATCTCTCTAGACTCATTTCAATATTCCCTGCTTAATATGCCATGTATACTCTATGCATTTTAAATAGGAATTAACGATGAGAAATATGAGTAATTATCAAAAGAAGGATAAAGCATTGAAATGCGAAGTATAAAAAATAAGGAAATTCCAAATTGAAACATATCAATAAGTTTTTTAATCAATACAAAATACTGGTATTTATATTAAATTACACTTAAAATTGTCTTGAAAAGAATGAAGTGATTTAAAAATTTTAGTTTTTTTTTATAGTTATTTATGAAAAAATTAATTGAAATCCAAAACAATTTTTCACTTGTTTTTCTAACTTACAAAAATATTTGAATATCTCTCTAGACTTATTTCAGCATTCACTGCTTACTATGCCATGTATACTCTATGTATTTTAATTCCGTAAGTTGTTTCATAATCTCTTAAGTTCTGCCTAATTGCCTGTCATTCAGACCAACAGTTTAATTTCAAGTTTTACCCTACCAGAGCTCAAATAGTGATAACTGTTCAGGAACTTATAAAGCTCTCAGGAAGTAATTAGAAATGCAAGTTTCCTGTCTTGTTAAGCATTTCCAATTCCGTGGGAATTTCAAAATGTTTCCACATTGTTAAATTCTACTGCGTTTAACCAGTTAAATCAGTTGCTGTCTTTACATAACTACTGCTCTGAATCAAACCTGCAACTACCTACGAATTTTAGAACTACGATTGCTACAGGATTTTCTTTATTTCTAGAGTAAATAAAGTACTTGAGACAAGTTCTACAACTCCTGGGGAGAAAATAAATTTCTTGGGATATATTGATACATACGACTTCAAAACCACATTTCTTAGCTAACGAGAGTGGAAGGAGAGCAAGTATCCTATCAATTAAATATATGGCTTTAGTAATATACTTAATTCAAAATTATTAAACTAAATATGTATATTTATGTCTAGAATGAATAATTGACTAGTATAAGTTTGATGGTAATATTCTAAAGTAAGGTGTAAATAATTAATACGGTAATTATAAATATTATGTAGAAATTTGAGTTGAATTGCATAATTTCTAAAACTAATACAGTGATATACGTTTAAGAAGTTTTTTAAGTCTCCAATATATTATTTGAATATTTCTCTAGACTTATTTCAGCATTCACTGCTTACTATGCCATGTATACTCTATGTATTTTAATTCCGTAAGTTGTTTCATAATCTCTTAAGTTCTGCCTAATTGCCTGTCATTCAGACCAACAGTTTAATTTCAAGTTTTACCCTACCAGAGCTCAAATAGTGATAACTGTTCAGGAACTTATAAAGCTCTCAGGAAGTAATTAGAAATGCAAGTTTCCTGTCTTGTTAAGCATTTCCAATTCCGTGGGAATTTCAAAATGTTTCCACATTGTTAAATTCTACTGCGTTTAACCGGTTAAATCAGTTGCTGTCTTTACATAACTACTGCTCTGAAACAAAACTGCAACTACCTATGAATTTTAGAACTACGAGTGCAACAGGATTTTCTTTATTTCTAGAGTAAATACAGTACTTGAGACAAGTTCTACATCTTCTACGGAGAAAATAAATTTCTTGGGATATATTGATACATACGACTTCAAAACCATATTTCTTAGCTAACGAGAGTGAAGCTGAGCAAGTATCCTATCAATTAAATATAAGGATTTAGTAATATACTTAATTCAAAATTGCTAAAATAAATATGTATATTTATGTCTAGAATGAATAATTGACTAGTATAAGTTTGGTGGATAATATTCTAAAGTGAAAGTAAGGTTTAAATAATTAATACGGTAATTTTAAAAATTATGTAGAAATTTGAATTGAACTGCATAATTTCTAAAACTAGTACAGTGATACCCGCTTAAGAAATTTAAGAAAGGGCCAAGAAATTTAAATAAGCAGGAAAACTTCTTAAATGAAAAAGTGCATTAAAAAATATTTTACTGGTATTAATTTATTTTTCATGCAGTTTTCATAGATATAAAGTGCATACCGGAATTAAGAACAAATTTAATATATTTTATTTAATTTATAATGTTTATTTTCGAAACATCTAAAATTTAACCTCAACCAAGATTAATTAAATTATTTTCAACGTTAAGGGAAGTCAGGTACAGACATAAACTGAAAGAAACTAGAAATGATATAATTATAAAAATTTACAGAAATATTTCTAAAAATTCCTGTTTGACCTCTTTGCAACAGATTTATTATTATAATTTAGAATTTTCATCCTTGTCTGGGATGGTTTGTAAAAAGAATCAAATTAACTTTGCTTATAAAAGTTTGTATATGTTGTGTCTTACAAGCAGAATGTCAGAATTAACTAATTTCTAAGAACTGTTATTATAATTGTTGAAGTGATTTTTTTTAATTCTCTGCAGTCATTTAATTTTCCTAGAAATATATCTTTTGTATCTCTGTTCAGTAAAATGTTAATCAAATCTCAATGTAGGGTTGGACAAACAATCATGATTTTTTTAAATAAAAAAAATCAGATTTTTTTTTATTTAAATCAGATTTGATTTTTTTCTGAATTTTAATTTT
>CM063511.1:111816734-111859234 GCA_032207245.1 Pardosa pseudoannulata
TTTTGTGGGAACGTTCATTAAAATATAGACTGTGGTACGATTAAGGCGCTGTGACACGACTTGGGCAGTCATCCCCTGTATTAATTATGACTAAATAGGATTCCGCACTTAATGAAAAAGAGAGTAAGGATTTAACACCAACACAAATGGTGTTATTTCAAGTATGATCCAGGTGATTCCTTTCGTGATGCTTATTTTCAAATTAATTTTAAACAAGTTCTTCATTTACCCCACCTTTTAACATTGTAGATCTGCAGTATGTAGACTAACTAAAGAACACTAAAATACACTAACTAA
Organism: Pardosa pseudoannulata; assembly: GCA_032207245.1. NCBI lineage: Eukaryota > Metazoa > Arthropoda > Arachnida > Araneae > Lycosidae > Pardosa > Pardosa pseudoannulata. Next base: position 111,817,032 of record CM063511.1, read on the forward strand.
AGAAATGAAGTTATTTGAAATTTCTTATATCGTATATATAGACAGAAATATGAAAATACTTATACCATTTTCTTTTTCAATTAAGTAGAATATCATTTCTTTCTTTATCGACAACTCCTAAATGTTTGAAGGGAGCATTGGAGAAACAAACTATACTCAATGACGCTAATATACAGTGACAATCTCTTTTTACAACGAAACTTTAATGGGAGAAAAAATTAATTACTTTAAAAAATAGTTGCCCTACATTTTCCTTCTTTTGGGATAAATTCTTAGTTGTAAAATACTGCTACCTACTTGCATTTCAGTCTTCGTACATACTGTAAAATTAAAAATGCGTGGTTAGTTCGAAAAAATTTCAAATTCGGATAAATCTCAATTTTGAACTATATCCTTTATTTCCTGGGATTCACAGATTTTTATTAGAATCATACCTTCATTTTTGTCCTAAACCGTTTGCAATTCATACTGACAAGTTAAACAAAGCATGGAATAAAATTATGGAAACGGCAAAGAAACTTTTCAAGTGGGTTATTGTGGTACTTTCATCTTTGTTACTCACATGTACCAGTGATTGATCATACTTAGGGGGTCTGGTCAGAACATTGGAATACAGAAAGGTCCAAAGGAGGCACCCCAGTGAATTTCCCAATCTCTTAATATACAGATATAATTAAATGCTTTACTTAATTTTATAAATGATTTATGCAAATATAAATAGCCCTTATCTCTAAATTAGTATTCTTAATATACAAATTTGGAGAAGGAAAAAAATCTTTTAAAGAGGTAGTTGTATGTGTTATATAAAAATGACGAAAAATTTTATTTGTACATGGCACAGTTCTTTATTTATTCTCAAGGGTTTTTAAAAATTAAGTCGTTAAGTAGTTATAATAAAAAATATTTTTGACCATGACTAAAAAACGATACTTGCAGACACGTTATACATTTTGTTTACCATCACGCTCACATTAGTGTATAATGACTTTACTTTTATCAAGATCTTTTAAAAATTGAGCCATTAGGTAATTATAATAAAACAACCGTTTTCAAACAGGAGTAATAAAAACGGTTACAAACACTTTGTACTTTTTGTTTACTTAAAAGCTCACACTCTTTACCTAATTACTCACGTTTTAATGTTTCACTAACATAATGAAATATATTCTGTTTCAACAGGTAATGTTTTCCGTAATACAAACTAGCTAGAGTTTTGTAAACAAGATTATAAAATCTAAATGAAAGGACAGAATGAAATACGTATGTAATACTTTAGAACAAAAGAAAATTGCAAATGGGATTTATTTCACGGGCATCAACAATATTACCAGAAAAGTATCAATACTGAAATATAAGTCTAGATCATTTTAGGATATACGTATCATATACGATGACTAACTATAGTCTTTTATTTATTGTTTTCAGGTTGATCCATGAACTCCAGTGCCAAAAAACCAGCGCCATATTTGTTTATATAATACTATGCATACATTTTAAACAAATTTTTCCTTAATTAGATTATTTAATAAGATAGAAATGTATGTACCAAATGCGATGACTATAAAAAACATTAAAACAGTAAAAAGGAATTATATAATGACAAATTTACTTTGTACAGTTAGAAATATTTTGTGTGATTAATAGTGCGAAAATGAAATCGTGGAGATTAAGGTTGATTTATGTGATACAAATAAAAGATAACATGATCCATTCTTCCTGAAATATATTGTGAGCTTAATTCATTTATAAATGTATTTTTATTTCACAAACTTAAGGATTTTTTAAAATATAACTAAAAGTAAATTTGCTAATATATAACTAACATGTTAAACAAATAAAAAAAAGTTACAATTATTTTATTAAAGGAAGTAATTTTTCAAAATTTAACTAAAAGTAAATTTGCTAATCTATAACTAACATGTTAAACAAATAAAAAAAAAGTCTTATAATTATTTTATTAAAGGGACAGTGCTCTTTTAAAACTTACTTCATACATGCTTATGTTCATAAACATGTCATAGATGTAGAATAAGTTTTATTTCATTTTCCTTTTAATGAAACTACAAAGAAATTTTTTAAAAAAGTCTTACGGATACATTGAAATATTCACATGCAATTTGCTTAGTAAGGAACCGTAAAGGCAACATTAAACACAGCGTATATCTAAACGTTTGTTACCACCATTCATGATCACGGATTTCTCAGCATCATTAAGCGATGCATACCCCCTCCTAGGAGAAAATAAAAAGCGATTAAAAAATATAAAGAAAAACGTTGTACACGATTTCTTTTAATTGCGTCAGATAATTAGAGAAAAAACAAGTTTGTTTTCTCTTAAAGTTCATTACCTCAAAAATAGTCGATTAATATAAAACTCAATAGTTTTTTGTTCGTCTATTGTTTGGTTGACTTTTTTTCAATATAGTCATACGCTATCTGAAACATAACTATAATATTAGCTGAACAATCGCGGAAAAAGCTTTTATGTCAGATAGACTAGAGTCTGTAACACCCGAATTGCAGCAATTTATGAATGAAAAATTGGTTTCTTTTCATTACCGACAGGATATTTCTATAAAGGCAAAAGACTAAGCCGTTTACTACAATAGGTAGAGAGCGAGAAACTTCATGGCTTCATTTACTTGATTTGATTTGTGACAAGTTGAAAAAACGACGTATTAAAGAAACATCGGCAGTAGTTTCTTTTCTCCTGTTATTATAATTGATATATTTTGAACTAGATACCAATATTTTACAAATAAAAACTAATCCAAAAAGAAGGAAAATGTTGGGCAACTGTTTTTTAATGTAATTAAAAAACTTTTTCCTAAGAAACAATTTCGTCGTGAAAAGAGATTGTCATTGTATATTAGCGTCATCGAGAACAGTTCGTTTCTCCAGTGCTCCCTTCAAACATTTAGGAGTTGTCAATAAAAAAAAGGAATGATATTCTACTTAATTAAGAAGAAAATGGTATAAGTATTTTAGAATTTCTATCTATATATACGATATAAGAAATTTCAAATAACTTCATTTCTTTAGTTAGTGTATAATACTACATACTGCAGATCTACGATGTTAAAGGGTAGGGTAAATGAAGGTGCTTGTTTAAAATTAGTTTAAAAATAAGCATCACGACAAGAATCACCCAGATCATATTTGAAATAACATTTGTTGTGATGTTGAGTTCTTACTCTCTTTTCCATTAGGTACAGAATCCTATTTAGTCATAAATAATATACGGGATGATTGCCCAAGTCGTATCACAGCGCCTTAATCGTACCACAGCCTATGTTTTAATTAAAGTGCCCACAAAAGCACCTATGGAGAGAGTGTGATATACTGTTGGTTCAGATTTAATATTATTACCTTGTCATCAATAAAAAAAAAACATCTGCCTGAAGTTAATCAAAGATTATTTTTCTCACATACTCATTGAGCTGTGTGTTAGTAATTAACTGGATCCAAAGCCTTAAAAAGAATGACGTTTTATCGAAATCAACTTAAAACTTACCAGACTGGGTTAGTTCTTACTAAAAATACACAAAGATAATAGATTTTTCTGCGTATGTTGTTGATTTTTCTAGATGAAAAGACAAGGTGGGGGAATTCAAGATACATTTCGAAAATCAACTAAAAGGTATTTTACGATTTGCGCAAAATTTTTGTATAAGCTTTATAACTGTTTGTGGAATTGACTCTGATATTAATTTTACTCATTTTATTTTAAACTCTCTTTTGTAGGACTATGATAATTGTTTTTTTACTTTACGATGGCTGACTATAGTCTTCGATCTATTTATTGCTTTAAAGTTGATCCACTGACTCCTGTGCTGAAAAATAGCCGCCATATCTGTTTAGTCATACATATTTTTAAAAAAAATTTATTGAATTAGATTACTTAAGATATAAATTTGCACAAAATAAGATAGCTATAAAAACATTACAAAGGTAAAAAGGGATTGTATGATGATTAATTTACTTTATGCAGTTAGAAATATTTTTTTTTGATTAATAGTTCAAAAACCAACACTTAGGAATTATATTAATGTATACCAAATATCTTTAAAATCGATTTAATATCAAAATATAGTTATCTGTCTATGGTGTAGCTATAAAAACGAAGAAAGTTTTTCAAAGTTTTCATGATTCCTACAAATTGATGCTTCTTCAGAAGAGGAAATTAATCATCTTAATGAAAAACTATACGTGCCCGCCCACCACAGTTACTATATAAATACAGGCATTGTATAAGATCTCTGAAAAAAAAACGAAACCGTACTAGAAGCCAAAAGGTTTCATTTCCATTATTAATCTTAATTTCGCCAAGATTTACAAATAGACTTTATATTTTTTCCGATTAATTTCGGAAACCACACAGATATTTACGGAAGAGACATGTTGTGCTGCATAAGGAAAAATAAGAGAAAGTAATCTTGGCACAAAACCAAATCATCAGAGACCCGAAAATAAGATTACGACCAATATCTATAAGGGCATTAATATTTACAATGAAGTCGAGATTGTTGTGCTAGCTTCTGAGTTTGCAGAAGAAAAATAATATACCTTTGGGCACATTTGTTTATCATCTAACAAATGGGAAGTAAGAAATGGTCTCGAAATATCACGGCATACAAATAAATAAAAAGGTTTCTTGCTTAAATGGCCTCAAGGCTTTGAAATGTTAATATAATTAAAAAAAAGTAGAACATAGTTTTTACTGTTATATAAATCTGAACATATATAAAAAAAAGATAGAAAATTCCATCAAAAATTTTAGTTATTGTTCTATTTTTAAATATAATGTTTTACTGACGTGCTGTATAATTTTATGGTTATTTTTCTCTGGCTTGGTTTGGTTTAGAATGCTACGATCTACTCTTTTGCAACTTGAGGGTTAAGTTATTTTTCTCTGAGAAAAATAGTTTATATTACTATTCGTAAGGTTTCTAAAACATCTAATGAACAATCCTGTTTGAATTTTCATAGTAAAATTTGTGATAGTTATTTATAAAATGAAAATATTCTGGCAATTTCAACATTTTTAAGATTAAAATATAACTGTTTACTCACTTTTAAGGCTGCAAAGTTTAAAAAAAATCCTTAATTGGTTCATTTAAAAAACTTCAAAAAATTGATCTAAACTCGTTCTAGAAGGATTTTTTCAATGTAAAATTTAACAATATATATATATATATATATATATATATATAATTGTTTGATTTTTTTTTAAATATAAGGTTTCTGGGATCCTTTAAGAAAATTAAGACGTGATCAACCATTTAAAAATTCAATTTTACATTTTTTATTTTAAAATATAGCAGGTGTTTTGCCAATTTTTAAAAATATACTTTTTATAGGAACCAAGATTTAAACCCAGGTTTATGAGGAAAATACAATGCATACAAGCAACCACTGTCATATACAGAAAATTATAAAGTTATTTGAGTTTTTCCTCAAAACGCGTTTTCAGTATTTATTAAGTATGGAAAAAAATCCATTTTTCTAAAAATGTAAAATTTGTGTGCATATTTCTATGACTCTAGTTTAGTCAGTGAACATAATTTATTTCTTATTTATTTATTCTTTTACAAATATTTATTTATTTATAAAATTTGTAATAAAGTGCCCGGTTTTTAGAATTTGAAGCTTTTTTTAAAACGGCAAATATAAAATTACATAGCCAACATACTGGATTAAAATTAATTCACTTTATAGTCAATAATTTTTATTAGTAGTTAAGAATGCTTTGACTTTAAAACCAATGGAAAATTTTCAGTACTTATGTCTTGCCCAGTTTTGTTCTTCAGTTTATGGTAAGTACTTATTTGATTCGCTATACTTCGTGAAAAAATGAAAATAATGAAGACATTTGTTCACTAATATAAAATAATAAACATGCAGTTTACAATAATATAGTATTTTAGTTTGTATTTTTCGTTTACTTAAAAATATTACAGTTTTTTTAAGTAAAATTTTTTCATATTCTGGGAAGTCGGTAACGTCTCAATTCCCTTAAGTATAAATAAATAAGTATAAATAACTTTTGTAAATTTAAGCTCTCGAGAAACGTGCACTATCTCTTTAGCTTGTCTCTAAAGAAATAACAAATGTTTAAAACAGCTAAAAATCTTACTCAAACGAAGCAGATTAAACGGAAGAATAATTTTGCAACAATAATTCTTCCTAATTGGCATTTTCCTTCGTTTACTAATAAATAATGAATAGTAGTTAAAGACCAAAATAAGAAACATTTAATTTAATTTTTAAAATTTAAATATATTTGAAGCCCAAAATATGATTAGAAAGCAAGGAATATTTTTTCGATTTTAAGTAATCTAAAAAACTAAATTCTATAGTATAATCTTTCGAATTACAAAATCGAATAAATTATTGTACATAAATCAGTTAGGCTTCAAAAGATTAGAAGGTTTGAAATATTTTTTCATTTCTGAAATATAAAGAATGATTAATTGCAAAAACCTATATTGCAATTTGGAATTTTTTTCAATGTAAAAACCATATTTATGAAATCTGAATAAAGAAAATTACTCTTCTAGCGTTATATTTAATTCATTTTAGAGAAATATATAACGGCGTTAATACTGAGATACGAAAAAAAAGAAATATAAAGGAAAATTAATGTTTAAAAACAAATTTTTACTCTAAATACTATAATAAAACTATACATATTTCACAGTGGTATTAATGATATTTGAAAATTTATTCTAATTTTGGTATTTCGTGATTTATCTGGACGAAATCTCATTTAAACTCGAAGGAAAAAATTAAATTACACCGTATTAAATATTAAATTTTACATTTCAAGAAAGCACAAAGAAATACCGAAAAAATAGATAATTTCCGAAAACATTTAATAAAAGGAAATGCAGGGTGTGTCTTCATTTTCCTTCCAAAGTATTTTAATTTTTTCAAAGATGAGTCCAATAAATAGCAATTTATTTCTCAGACATCTATTTTGTTCATAACAAGAGAAAAGCATCAAAATCGCAAAAAATGTCGATAAGAAATGAAAGTTTTTAAAATATTTTTAGTCAGTTTTTTTTATATCGTACTGCTAAAAAAGCAACAGAAGAAAATCAGAAAGTTTACTTAAATGATTTTGAAAATTAAATTTGATTATATTTATGTAATATACCAAAATTATGATACTTAAAATCTCTCTTAAAAATTCTTCTCTTTCTAGTTTTTATTCCTTCAAATCTATTTTCTCAGTCGTATCATGCTGTATCTCTACAACTGTATCTCTATGTATCATCTTCTTTGCTTTTGACTGAGAAACATGTTTTTTTTGTTTAGCTCGAAAATAAAAGTTTAAGTTCCACGTTGGACTGCTGATTGCTTTTCTTTGTGAAATTTAATGAATACATCTTCAATAAGATAGTTCCTTAAACTTCTATTTGCCCAGCTAGCCCAGGTAAGTAAAAATAATATGTGCTATATGTGACCGGCTGATTAATTTTTGCCGTATATATATACACATACATATACGTAATACATATACATATATACATCATACATACACACATATATATATTCATATATATATGCAATATATATATTCATATATATATGCATACATATATACATCATATAAATATGTAATGTTAAAATCCCTTATTTACATACTTTAATATTAAATTAATAAATTTTGTTCATAATTTTCATTGGGGGTTTGCGCGGTAATTCTGATTTTTCCCTCCAGACAGGCTATAGACTTAATTCAGCCTCTCTGTACTACTTTAGCTAATAGTTAGCGCGTTCTCTTTAAACATCGGTATTTTATTATCACGTGATCAATTGTGCTTAGGTATCATTCGTAGTCATTTTCCTGAGAAATCCCTACTTGAAAAGTGTGTGCGTGCAGGAACACATTGTCTGTGTGTACGAGGTTATAAAAGTGGTTGCCTTTTGTAAAATTTCGTATATTTTATCAGAAATAAACAGTGTTGTGATTTTGAAGGAGTCTCGCCCATATTACACATATACATATATATATACATACATACATATATATATATACATGCATATATATTATATATACATATACATACATATATATGCATATATATATATATATATATATATATATGTGTGTGTGTGTGTGTGTGTGTGTGTGTGTGTGTGTGTGTGTGTGTGAAATTATTGAAACTACTGCTGTAGTATATTTTAAAAATTAGCTTAAGGTTTGAAATAAACACCTTTCATTTGTTCTCGGAAGCGCAATATTTTACTTTAGGGAAAAATTTAAATTTATAAGACTTGAGAGAAAACAGACTTTAAAATGTTATATCTTGATTATTGAAAGTATTTGAAATTTAATAATAAGTAATACATTGAAATTAAGAAGAATACAATATTTAGCAAAATATTTCAGGGAAATAGCTCCTAATAAAAGTCTTAAGGAACAAAATTAGCTTTGAACTCTTTCGAAAACGAAATACAAAACTTGAAATAGAGGTAGTAAAAAAATGTTCCTGAATATTTAGATTTACAATATAAAAATGCTCTGTACTTCTGTCTCCACTAAATCCTTACGTGACCAACCTTCCACTTGGCAGTATTTTCCAAGCCTTCGTGACCTGTACACATCTCGAAAAAAAAATTATTTTTTCTTTTTGGAAATACATAACCTTTCGTCTTTGCCACTTATATACCTTTCACATATTGAATTTGGGTATATCGTTTAATCTTGAAGACCTAAAAACCCTATGGTTAACCTACCATTTGTTTATGGTAGCATTCATTTTAGAAATAAGAAGTATTTTATCTTTTTCACTTATTTACATTTTATATATAGGGATCCCGTAGCGGTCATTTTTATCCGAAACCATTAGCTGTAAATGTATATATTCAGCTACAAAATATGTCAAATAAGATAAAAAAATATTTCACAAAAGGATTACTTAACTTAAAAAATCAATTTTGCGAAAATTACAAAATTGAAGTTTTATAAGTTTTTTCGTCCTTAATCATTATTTTCAATTAAAAATTGAAATTCCTTCTAAAAACAGGAAAACAAAATTTCACTTCTCTGTGACGGAAATTGACAGAGATATTTAAATTCAAAATTTAAAGACTTTTCTTCTTTTTTGGTGCATCGAGTAATAAAGTAAATGTAGTTATTCGAGGTTGAATTCAGTTGCAACGTCTGTTTTACGCAAATAAGTGAAATAGGATTAAGAGTTTACTTTATTATAAAACACAATATATATATACACTTTACTATGGATATACACACGTTAATAATCAGGAAACCCTCTAACTTTCTACCTTAAAAGGGAAGTTTCAACCTGATTTTACCCTCAAATTACTGTAGTTAATATATTAACTTCAGTGCGTTCACAAACTTCTGATTGACATCACAAATGCTTTACACTTGTTCTTCTATATTTAAATTCTTTAAAAATTTTAAGAAACTTTGAAATTGTTTTGTCTTTTGTGTTTTTATTCTTGTCTAGACAAAATCATTGATAAATATTACTAGCCAACAACAAATGTACAAAAAGAGTTGTTTGAGTAGCTGTGATGTCTCCTGTCTCACCGAAAGGGAATTTACAGACGATATTCCACTTACGTATATTTTCAATAACTTTTCCCCATTTACATTTCTCATTTTTAAAATTACCATTAAGTTAGAAACCGGTGGATTGGTTTGGTTTGGTTTGAGTACTACGGTCTACTTTCTGCAACACGAGGGTTAATGAGAACGGCACCTACAGCTTAAAGCCAATTACGAACGGCTACGAACGTACATGCCACAATGGGATTCGAACACACGAACTCCGGTACTGAAGGCCAGCACCCTAACCAATCGACCATCGTTCAGCTAGAAACAGGTGGAAGATTACAGTGGTCTTTTAGTCTTGGTTTGGAGCGCTACAGTCTACTGTTTTGCTACAGGATGGCTAGCTAAGACCGGGACCTACTAATTTAATTTTATTCTGGATGGCCACAAAAAACTATTCCTAGAACTCGAAGTCGCAAACTCCAGTACCGAAGAACAGCGCAACTATCCATTCGGTTATCGTTTAGCCTATTGTCTTAGTAATCGTACATTCAAGTCATACAGAGAGTCATAATAAAACATATATACATAAAAATGATGAGACTCATTATGAGAAAAACTTCAGATTATAATTTGAATTCTATCTAAAATGCAATTTGTTAAAATTGGAATAGAAAATAATGTCTTCCAGCTGGCAGATTTACTGACCAAAACACCTATAGAATGATATTCTAGAAAGAAACCTCAGCGACGGAGGATCGTAAAACTGCATATTCAAGATAAAATAACGCAAAGCAGTCAGTAATACAAAGTTATATGCTTATATATATATATACACACACACATACATATATATATATGCAATGTAAAAACTTAATCTTAGATTTAAAATTACTAACTCATATTAAAAAAACCATCTCAAAAAACCAAGAGTAGCCTCTTGGAGTTAAAGACTTTGTAATAGATAAAATCTCCTTACTCTTATCGAAGCGAACTCACCATCGTACTTTCGCTGAAACTAAGATTTCAAAAATTCTCACAACAACATTCTTAACGCAGCACCTAGAATTACTTCCTCACGCTGGTGGTGCCTCTAAGGTTATAAAAGGCCGCATGGCTATTTTTTGAGAGAGTTAACTGTTGGAAATGGCCAAATAAAGATGTTGGTAAATTATCCTTTGAAAAATTTTGTCATTTTCTCGACCACCACAACATCAATTCGGTGTCAACTACTGAGGTCCACTACTGAGGCATAGCGTGTCCATCGCTATGTTTATATATATATATATATATATATATATATATATATATATATATATATATATATATATATATATATATATGGTTTCAAACTTAAAACTTTAAATGCCTCTCAAAAATTTCATGTTGGAATGGTTATATGAATTCAAATTAGGTAAAACTGGAAAAGAAACTAGGGTCTCCTTTATGCTGTCAGATTTACTGAGCAATACAACTGTATGATAACAGTAAAAAAAATAAACGTATAAACCAGGAATCTTAAATAAAACTGCAAGTTCAAAGTAAAATAGCACAAAGAACCTCACATAGAAAAATACATAAAGACTTTATACATAAAAATTTAGGTGCCTTTTAGAGAGAAAAACTTCAGATTACAATGATTATTTCTACCTCGGATGCAATTGGTTAAAATTGGAAGAAAAAACGTCCTCATGCTGGCAGATTTACTGACCAATATAGCTCTACGATGACATTCGGCAATAAACGTAAACCTCAGAGATCTTAAATAAAATTGCACACTTAAGGTAAAATAGCACAAAGCAGCATAGAAGACTCCAGGAACAAACAAAACCAGAAACGATAAAGGAAATTAAGGGAGCGAGGGTAAAAAAAACTATCATAAATTAAAACGAGAAATAAAGGAATCAGAATCCTGGGTCACGCATCTCATAGTTTCCCATTAACTTTCCTGAAGAAAAATAAAAATCCTTTCCAAAACTGGAAAGGATTGAACTGGAAGGGTAAAACTGGAAAAGAAACTAGAGTCGCCTTTATGCTATCAGATTTATAGAGCAATACACCTCTACGATAACAGTAAAAAAATAAACCTATGAACCAGGAATCTTAAATAAAACTGCAAGTTCAAAGTAAAATAGCACGAAGGAGCCTCGCATAGAAAGATAAATAAAGACTTTATACATAAAAATTTAGGTGCCTTTTAGAAAGGAAAACTTCAAATTACAACGATTATTTCTACCTCGAATGCAATTGGTTAAAATTGGAAGAGAAAATGCCTTCATGCTGGCAGATTTACTGACCAATATAGCTCTACGATGACATTCGGCAATAAACGTAAACCTCAGAGATCTTAAATAAAATTGCACACTTAAGGTAAAATAGCACAAAGCAGCATAGAAAGCTCCAGGAACAAACAAAACCAGAAACGATAAACGAAATTAAGGGAGCGAGGGTAAAAAAACTATCATAAATTAAAACGAGAAATAAAGGAATCAGAATCCTGGGTCACGCATCTCATAGTTTCCCATTAATTCTCCAGGAGAAAAAAATTCCTTTCCAAAAACCCAAGGTGGGGTTTTGTTTCTCGTTTCCAGCAGCTCTTGAGTTCAGGAGGAGAGGGTTAAAGGCAATAATAAACCACTTAAGTTCCTCTACCGGACAAAAGCAATTTGGGAATAATGCTATAAACAGAGTGGCAGGCTCGATCGGAGGCATTCCGCCTAATACAGGAATACGTGCTCAATGGTACCAAGATAAGAAAAATTCCACATTTTTAGGAGCAATAATAAAGAAATTGATTTTTATTTGGAGACGCAAAGAAAATATTTGATGTTCAAAGAAAGTTAGAGTTTAGGCAAATAACTTTTTTTAAACAAAGTTATTACAGATATCAGTGAAATAAAAAAAAGTTCTTGCAGTCTTTCAAGAAACTGAAAGGTGAGCGTGATTCCTAAACTTCTTCTACCATTACAAATTTTATGTTTTAAGGACTTTTAATAGCTTACGGGGTTAGTTTTAATGACCACAAAGAAACAATGCCTATTACTCTTTTTTTAAGGAATAAAAAACAATCGATTAGCACATTCTTATGTGCGGAATTTTTAGTATTTTCCTCCTAAAACAATAGAGTACAATGTGCTTTAAGAAAAAAAAATCATAGACCATTGAGTTTTTAATTTGAAATTATCCATAAATTTTCTTTCATCATAAATTTACATCATAAACGGAAGATTGCTTTATATTAATGAATTTTAAAAATTTAAGACTATGTTAAACATGTAAAAATCTACGTATATCTAAAACACTTTCGTGCATACTAAAGTTCTCGACTAGTAACGGTTTCTACGCAACTGTTGGTCGTATACAAATACTTTTAAATACAAAAATGTTTCACATGTAATCAGCATTCCTTTTATGACATTTTCAAATTTAAAAACTAAATTTTACGAAAATTTTAAATTTTAAATTTTTATACGTTTTTAAGTTTGTTATTATATTTCGTAACAATCGAAAATCGGCCATAACTCAGAAGCTCCACTTTTCTGTTACAAAAACTGGCCGAGATATTCACATAAAAGTTTTTTTTCTCCTCTAATCAGAGATCAATTAATAGATGCTACAAGAATTCAAAGTTGAACTAATGTTACAACGTCTCTTTAACGGCAAAAGGTTTCAGATCTCTAACTAGTCCGGAAGATAATTAAAAATTGATTTCAAAATATCAACTGACACACAATAGAAATTAAATAAGAGCAATTAAAAATAAATATTTTTTTTCCCTAAAAAACTTCAGCGAAATATTTTTTTCCCTAGTTGGTTGGCTTTAAGGCTGGTTGCAGACACAGAGGATTTTTTACCGAGCGGAAAATTTACCGTCGCCGATCAACGAAATTACAGCGAGGGAAAATTTCCGTCGCCGTAGTCTCACGCAGTGTAAAACTTGTGCTGCTACAGAGCAGGACCCTCCCTATAGAGGAGGACAATATCCTACATTTGTGCGGGCACCAAAATTCCGGCACTTTGGCTGCGAGTGTGAGAAAATATTGATATGTCAAATACTCAACTAATCGAATCGAAATTTATTCACATCGATTTTTTTTTTCTTGCTAAAAATTTACAATTCGTATTGGCACTGTTTATATTTCAATTCTAAAAATATTTACAATCCTTAATTCTATAGGAAACAGTTATGAAAAGCCGTATGTTTAATTAATAAGCAGACATGCGAAAATTTTAAAGTCTTTTTAAGAGACTCAACCTCCGTTGCAGACTGTTAAAAAGTATTCAGCCAATGGGTGTATAGGTACGTGAGAAAATATGGTTACCAAAGTCATTTCTCTCTTTGTCTTCCAATTGATCGAAATCACTTCGAAATCCAAGGCAAACTCCATGCCAAGCTTTACCAGCAGCGTTTTTGTCCTTAAAAATTTCCAGAGTTTTATCCTATGAAACAGGTCTCCCTTGTATTCATGAAATCGGAATTTCATTATCAATAACGCTCGTGTTCACGGAGCTATTCATATTCACAACGAAAGTCCAATGCAAATGATAGAAAAAACCGCTGTGTGTGCAAACGTTCACTCGGTCGCATAGACCTCTAGTTCGAGACGACGGATAAATTTCCGCTGAGTTCCCCTGGCACCAGACGGCTGCAGAGTTTTTTTCGGTCTTATATGCAAGCTCTAGTTTATTTCACTGGAATGGCGGCGACAGTAAATTTTCCGCTACAAAAAATCCGCCGTGTGTAACCAGCCTAAGGGTTTATGGCGTAAAATAGACTAAGGATATAATGCGCTAAACAAGAGAATAAGTCAGCACACGGATGAAGGAAAATAGAAACGACTGAAAAGCACACAGTAGGTAAAACAAGAAAAAGTTTAAGAAAAACAATCGAATTATTCAAAACCGTACAAAAGCAAGTGACAATAACAGCAACCACAGAGAAGTGTAAAAAGGATAATTAAAATTCCTGAACTAAAACAGTAACATGTGAAAACTTAAAGATTCCGATGGGGATCCTTTCCAACAAGGTCAATTAGATTAGGTGATTTTGAATTAAAAAATTTGAGATACAAATGGTAAAAACAAGAACACGAAGTTAAAAGATGTAAGACAGTGATAGGCAAATGGCAGCAATAACAGGTTGAAGCTGTATCATTAAGGAGAAGGTGGACAAGCGTAAACCTTGTATGGCCAATGCAAAGACGAGTAAGAATGACATCCTTTTAGCGGTTACCAATGATAGACCTAAGGTAGGTTTTATGGCATGCAGTTTATTTTCAACCATAACGTTACAACTATTTTGCCATAATGAGACGAAATGGTGATTCATTTCTTTCCTAATGTTAGAGTAGGAAATAGGACAATTAACATGGATGTTAGGATTTTTAACAGCTTAATCTGCAACCTCGTTGCCATTGTACCAACATGTCTAGGGATCCAACAGAACAAAATGTTTAATCCTCACCGTTCCAAGCTATGTTTTAGATCCAAAATATTATAAACAATGGGATGGATTGAATTGCAAGACTTCAAGACAGTAAGAGCACTGAGACAGTGTAGATAATAAATTGCTTATTAGAATCCAAAGAGATGTGCAGTAAAGCTTGTTCGATAACATGCAGTTCAGCAGTGAAAACAGAGCAAATTGAAGGGAGGCAATGGCTGATATTTTTTGTCCTGAAAAAAAATAATAAAAAAGTCTACATTTATGATATTTTAATACGGTTTATCCTTTAACGGCCGCTTTAGAAATATGTCTGTGTACACCTATGAGTCCTGGCCCTGAAAACAGGGACATGAGAAAATTCCTAAGCCTCCAACATAGAGAACATCGAATTGAAAATGAAAAGTGGTCACAGTTTATTTATGAGAAAAAAAGCAAAGCTTATTTCTCCCGCGCGGTGTTCAGAAACTTAAAAATTTATAAACCTTTTTCTCATTTGGTTTCTCTTTTTCTGGGAAAGGACGGTTTGCTTCTCTCATAAAATATATTTATGGTGCTTTTTAAAGATCTTCAAGACCTGTGGGATACGGGATAATAAAACCGCTTCTCTTTCCATTTCGCAACACAGCAATAAAAGTGGTAAGTTTCCGAAGAGAAGATTAGAGGCACGCTAAATATTTTACACCGGGACTAAAAACAAACGTGAGAAAGAAATGTTAGAATTGCATTTAAATTTAAATAAGATTCAATGGTAAATTCATTAACTAAAAGATTAAGGAATTTTAGCACAGTTCGATACATAAAATCTTCATTATGACTGTTTCTTTTCGAATAATTATAAAATGGAAAGCTTCGATATCTTTAGAGGACCGAACGATGGCCGAATGTACTTCGGTACCGCAGTTAGCGGGTTCCAATTCCCTATTGGCATGGATGTTAAGAGACTTTCGGAATCGGCTTTAAGCAGTAGGTACTGGTCTCATTACCCTCGTGAGCTAAACAGTAGACCGTAGCATTCCAAACCAAATTGATTCCTTTAGAATGAATATTTCACAAGTTCTTTAATAACACTCTGGATTTTTTTAGATTAATATTTTCTAGTTCAAGCATTATATTTTTTAAAAAACATAATATACTCAATATAAAAACAACGTAATTCAATTACTCACGATACAACTTTGGAACTACGCCTATAAAAAACTAAATTTTTATATCAAATTGAAATAAAATTTTTCTAAATAGTAATATATTTGTAATTTTGTAGACAACACATTAAAGGTACGGATATATTTAAATGATTAAAAATATTAAAATCTGTTAAGATATTCAATTTTTAAGTACTCTATATAAAATATAAATAACTCTTATTAATAGTTGCGATCACGGAAACTAAAAATCTATTTGATGTAAAAAAAAAAAAATTGTTTTTATTTTACGAATTTCTAAAATTATTTTCCGGGTAACGGGACTTATATTTTTTTCCACTCAGTGTATATATCCTGAGATTTTATTAACACATTATGTGCGGGTTCATTTCACACCGGAATTGTACCTGGAGCTGGCGTTTTGCGCGTAAATTAAGTTATTCAGTTAAATCTCAATAAATCGAAAATTATTTAATTTTTTAACCAACTTTTCGTATTTTATATTGAAATATATAAATAAATATATAAATAGAAATATATAAATAACCATAATTTTTTGTAAAAAAAATATTTTTCGTGGATAAATTTATGATAGTATTGTAAATAGAAATAGTAGTATATAATTTTAATTTTTTAAAATTACGTTATATATAAAAATTTTTACATTATAAAAAAATGAAAGAAGCAATCATAAAACTAAGAATGTTTTACAGTGTGGTAATGTTCAAAGCATTTTTCTCTATGAATAGGTACACGGCAAAACCAATAGTAGTACGTGACCCGCACTCAAGTATTAATCGTCAGAAAACGTACTAGTACGTGTTCCGAATACAATGTGTTAATACATTGTTTCATATAACAAAACTAAATTATTTATATAAAATCCAATCATCAAAAAAAATTATGAAAAATTTTAAAACGGAGTATTTTTATTTTATATTGAATAAAAAAAAATAGTTGTTTTATAGAAGACTTTTCAGCTTTAAATGTACTATGTCCCCTTAATTATATTAAAAGTAAAATAATGATTATTAAAACTGCGAAAACAGTTCCCTAAATACGCAAACTAAAAAAATCCGGAATTGTTTTTTCACTACAAAAGAAAAGGCGTTTTCTACTATTATTACCATTTCAATTACTATTCCAGAAATATCCAATACTTTTTGTTCTCTGCTCTCTAGATTAATCCAGAACTAAAATTAATGTCAGAAAATAGTTGACATTTTTATACTCTTCCCCGAAGAACTCAAGAACAATTTGCACTCTGTAAAGGACATATTTTTAACAGTAATCTGACTTGATAGCTATAAAAAAGGAACTTATTTTCGTAGGAGAACCATAAAAAATACAACTCGTAAAATTGTCCTTTTTTTCACATTTTAAGATGTAGACGTGAAGAGTTCATTTTTTTAAAACTACACTTTTTTCTTATTTTATATAATGTTATTCAGATAAAAAAAATTTTTTTTGAAACTTAACACTAATAAAATAAAGTGTCCTCAAATAATTCAAACTTCCGTCTTTACCTCTTCAGAAAGACAATTTTATTGGGCCGTTGAAATGATGGTAATTAATTTAAAAGCTTCGGGGTATTATTAATAAGCAGGTATGGTTTTACAATGGGAAGAAAAAAAATCTACCGTCATTTTTTTTAACTCTTCATTCAAGGAAGTTTAATCTTTCAGAAGACTCTTGACATAGAGAAAAAAAAAGGAGCTTTAAAAAATAAGAGTTTTGTATGTACATACGGATATATTTTTCCGTCGAATCAACAATATTTTTATTTCAGGGAACTGGTCCGGATAAAGTACTTTAACATAGATTTAATAATAGTAACTGAAGCAAGAAATAATATTTAAGAAAGAGAGATGGGTTAATACCTGCAGTTTTTCACTTTGATCCTGTAACATTTTGCGATCATGATTAAACTTCAAAGTGGAATCAAATTGAAAAACACCAAAATAGTATTTTTATTTTAACTTTAGCTTGAACTTTTGTCTAGCTTAGCGTAAGAGGGTATACGTTTGGATTTCGGAGGAATCTAAGATTTTGATATGAGTTACTGAGTAAAAATGAAAGTTAAATGTTAATATACTCCTTTGATACGATTATGAATAACTTATTACAAGAACAAGTACCTCAACTCAAATGTAATAATGGTAAGTGAAGCAAGAGGCAATACTAAAACAGGGAGATGAGCGAGAACAATACTTGTAGTTTTTTTACTTTCATCATCTAACATGTGGAATTATCATTAAACTTAGAAATAGAATTAAATTGAAAAAACCAAATTAAAATTTTTACTTTAACTTTAGTTCTATCTCTAGCCTAGCTTATGCTGGTATACATGCGAATCGTGGAGAAGTCTTTAACATTAGAAACGAGGGATACGCATTTCAGTATTGATCATATGTTAGTTATCACAGGTTTGCTCACGATCAATTCCCATATGCTTTATAACAGTGGGATACGTCAGTTTGAGCTTTAACCCTTGAAAGCTAATCATACGTGAAGTGACGTTTTGTAATTAAAAAGTTATATGCTGTTAGAAGCTAAAATAATTTTAATCTCTAATTATTTTTAAAAGTATATGTATGCATTACTAAGTCTTTCTCGTTTTAAAAAGGTTGCTTCCCGTAACATTCGTAGTAATGTTCGACAAGAACAGTATATCGTTCTAGCGTTAAGAAAAGCCCAAAAGTAATATTAAAAACTACATTCATTTTCTTTCCACTCACAAACACTTAGCATAAAGCCTTTGTTAAATTTGCCAATGTAAAATAATACATTTTAGGGAGGGGGTTATTTGGAATACATTAAATGTCAGCAACATATAAGTGTAATTTATCCATTCTATTGCTAAATCCCATTAAAATGAAAAAATTCCTATTTCTACTCTGAACTTAGAACGTATGGGAAAATAAAACATTATTAAATCAATTTTATTTTAACACTCCCTGATATGTTACACTAATTCTCAAACAAATCAACGTTCGACTATATGAACTTTATATATATTATAATTCAAATTAATATAAAAAGATTTTGAAACAGGTTAAACTAGAACTGTAACTTAGTATATAAAGCATTCTTGGAAATTGTAGGATTTTAAAGGTTAAAGTCAAATGTTGTCTTTATTGGCAAGACTAGAGTTAATAAAACTTTACAATAAATAGATTCAAGTATGTGAATTGGCAGACTATTTAGATATATATATGATCAACACAAAATTTGAACAATGCAATCTGCACAAAATTTACTCTTTTTAAATACAAATAAACAAAATATATGATTCTAAAAAGCATGAGAAACTTTCTCAGAAATTTTGCCGACTTTACTACGTTTACATCCAGGAGAAAGTCAAAGGCGGTTTGGTGATGGAAAGGCATAATCTATGACCTTTAATTATATCTTAGAGTAGAGCTCCGCTAAAAGGGAAGAAAGAGTCGGGAAACAAAAATAGTTCAGGTGAAAGAAAATCACCCAAGGGACGTCATTTGTTACACTCAAGTTGATGGCCCTAGACACGCCTTACCTCCCTTTAAAGAGTGGGTACAGTTTCGGGTTCAGCCCACCAACACAGCATTGGCGGTTTTTGTTCCCAGAATAAGGGATAACGCTCTCGACTAAATGAGGGATGATCCCCTGACAGTTCTTTTCATTTCGAAGACAATTCGAGGACCCATTTTTCGACGTTACCAGATCGATGGACAATTCAATTTCCTTGACAACAGAACCTCCCAAATCTTGTTCTCACGGGTAATACAGGTGCGTTAGTGACATGCGTCACTTTTTAGGTCGCGAGTTGAGGAAAAGTTTGTAAACGTCACAAAGTGAAACTTTGAAAACCAAGAAAACCAAAAGGAACAATTTCGTTACTATCTGAAATGAGAACAGGCGTCGACAATGAAAAGCTATACAAGTCCTACATTTAAAGTTGTCACAATTTACTTCGAACGGATCAAATACACAATAATCTTTCTTTGTATAATAATAGAAATTTCCACCATAACATTTAGTATATTATATATTAGTAACAGAATTTTTTTAAACATTTTTTTAAATTTAGTTCATGAATTAATACGACCCTGATTTAATAATTAAAAAAAAAAATTCTTGTAAAGAAGGGATTTAACACATTGTATGCCGGACACGTACTTGTACGTTTTCTGACTATTGATATTTGAACGCGGTCACGTACTAGTACTGGTTAGTGTAACAACATTGTTTGTGGGTACAAAAATAACTGTATATACAGGAAAATGAAGCCGAATATTCTTATCTGCTACATAGATTCTGGAAAAATTTAGACAAGTAAAAACTAGTTTTTACATCAGTCGATGCGGAATCACAGAACGGGAAAAAATTAAAACTATATTTCCCTTTTATTTTTCATATTTACCATACTATTATAAGTTTATCCACTAAAAAATATATTTTTTGTTCACAAAATTCTTATGGTTGTTATATATTTCTGTTTATATATTTATATATATTTCAATATAAAATACTAATAGTTGGTTAAAAAAATGAAATAATTTTCGTTTTTTTTTTTTAGATTTAACTGAATAACTAAATTTAAGCACAAAACGTCAGCTCCCCGTACAATTAAGCTGCGAAATGTACTCGCACACAATGTGTTAAGAAACATTTTAAGTAAGCATGCATGAACATTGGTTTAAGTCAGAGGACACTGGAACAGGAGGGGGGGGGGTATTTTCAATCATTTCTTTTCTTCCACTTTACTCGCAATTCAAAGCTTTGTACAGTAATTTTTAGGTATATAGTTTATGTATACAGTAATCCTTACTAAAGAGAGGTTACAACCCCCCTCCCCCATTCACTACACAGCTTATGTAATATTTCGTAAATTTAAAGATTTTTAAAATAACATTTCAGAATTTAAATAACTTTTTTAACAATAAAAAATTAATATGGACACAGCATCACTTCCTTGGTACGCCTATTAAATTATACAAAATTTTCTATTTCGATTGTATGATGAGTCATCAGAACTGTCATTTGTACGTTCCTACAAAGTTGACAGTTGTATTTGTTAAGGTATCGACGTTGTTAAAATAGAGCTAGAGTATCTGACTGTAATCTACTGCTTTAATAAGCATTATAATGAATTTTTTGTTCTTTAGATATTCTATTATAAACTGAAATTTCTCAAGACTACAATGCTACATTTACGCCGTACCACGAATACAATTTAAAAGTATTGCTTCAACTGCAAAATAGCATTCTTATTGCATATGAATGCATAGTTATTTTGTACTGTTGTATTGTTGTTTTGTAAGACCGACAGCATTAATATTCTTCAAATAAGAATTTTTTGCTACATAGAGTGCAGATTGCGCTGAAGAGAAAGAAGGATAAACAACTAGATGTCATAACGATCCTATTAAATACAAAATTTCAACATTCTACCCGCTGATCTTTTTAGATATAAACTTGATGGAAAACCATTAGTGCGTCGATATCCTATGGAAAACAGAAAAGAAAACTGGGTGGGGATCTGAAGCCAAACGGGAATTTTTAGCGAAAAACTTAGCAAGCAAACGAAACACGTACAAAAACACCGTACCCAATTCTATTTCGAGAAATCAGTAAAATGAAAAATTGAATAAAATAACTATTTTTAATTAAATTTCCTATATGTTGAGCAGAGAATTAATCAAGTCACTGCAATATACAATACGAAAACAAACGCAGTATTCTAAAATACTCCAAAAAGCAATTTAGTAATACTTCACTTTAATTTTGAACAATATATCAAGACTGGAAAAAAAAAGGGTAACATTCATAAAATGTATTCAATTCACGATTATGTAATGGAAGTCAGGAAACATAACTTCGATTGAGACCTTTTTGGAAACCTGTTGCTGTGGCAACATCGGCGATGAAATAATACAGGTCGCGAAAGTGAAGTGTTAAAAGCCAAATGGTAATTTAATTATTTTATATACTTTTCGAGCGAGTGCTTCATAATTGATATCCTCTAATATCTCAGTTGGAATTTTTAGTTCTTTATTAAGCGGTATATTTTTCTGAAAATTGTTATGAAAGTCTTTTAAATATTTCTAAGTCATAGTTCTTGATACCATCCCCGTTTGCTAGTTTTATTAAACCTGACGTTGTATAGATTGTAGTGTTTCCTCATTTTACCTTAAAACTATAAAATCATATTTATTACTAAAAGTATTTAAATCACATTGTATAATATCGTTTTCAACGTCAACTAAAACTCAAAACTAGAAGATAACTAGAATAAACATGATGAATTAAACTGAGTAGTCATAATCTAACTACAAATTATGTAAACTTTGCATTTTGTTCCAGTATTTCTTCAGATATCTGGCCTGATCAAATGAACTAACTCTCTTTTATAACGGTAATTACATAATTATCTGGATAAAAACACAGTTCACTCAGTGCTGCACTATCAGCTTTCGATATGGCTGGTACTTTGGAAAAAGAAACTAGTCTTGCTCTTAAAATTTACCAGTCACTTCCTGACCATTGGGATATACAAAATACTTATTCAAAACGAATTAAAAAAAAAATGCGTCAAGCTAATTCTAGAAGAATTTCTGATGTTACAACCTAAATATTCAACGAAGATTCATCAAAACTTTACAGACAGTTTCTTATGCCAAAAAAAAAAGTTAATGGTATAATCTACCTCGATATGTCAGAAATTTGGTTTTAACCTCAGTAGAAGCAAAATATTCAAAATTTCATTTTTCAATAAGAGGGTTAACATCCGTTACAATTTGGAGTTCGTAAATTCCTAACCAGGGAAATATCCCACATCGGATTGGTCTCAGTGCCTCAAGATGATTTGAATCTATAGAGCTGATTTAACCAACTGAGACTTCTTCCTTTAGGAATATGTCAACGATTTTACATTCTTAAAACCTTAGCCTACAAGTTTGCCTGGATTAATCAAACGTCTTATCACACCTCTACAAATACGAGTTGAAAATGCAACGTATACTATTTATCATTCAATTTTCCGATGAAGGATACCCAGATATCTCGCATGATAGCTAAATATTTTCATAAGTAATTTTAAAAGTCACAAAATCAACTTCAACCAAAATAAATCGGTTGAAAAACTTTCGTTATCACATGGAAAATCCACCTATTCTTCATGGCGAAAAAGAATCAAATTGAACCGTTAATTTTTCAACACATATTTTGACGTATAATAAGTCCTTTAAATGAAGCATTTATGATGCTTTCTCCTCCTCGGTGGTACAGTCCAACTTGGGAGCCATAGCCTAAGGTACCAATCTCAGATTTGAGACCAAGGACCCTGGGGGCGAAGAATATGTCCCGATTAGGTGGTCAACCTTACGTGGATTCCCCAGTGTTTCACTCCTCAGCATGCTTGGTCTGCGATTTGTCTACCCATTGCAGTTATAAAAAACCGAGTCAACCTTGCCAGGAGAGGATTGAACCTCAGACCTGTGCCATAGAAGCACAACCTCAACGCTACTGGGTGTCTTATGATACTTTAGAAACAATTATAAGTGAAACATGCAACGTGTTTGTCAAGAAATGGTATAATCAACACTGGTAACTAAAGGAAGTTATATTGAATACTTGTGAAACAAATTTCTGCACAATAACTCAACAATTTCTTCACAGTAACACATTTATATTTTTCTGTTTGTATTTAAAAAAAATATTAAAATTTGTAATCAGATTACACTTTTCTAATAACCTTTCACTTGTTCACTAAAACTTATTAAGATATTTAATTTTTATTAAATACTTCAAGCAGCGAATGAAACAATTCCTGCTTCAAACAATAAAATTGAGCATAATAACAACTATTATATGTTTACAAAAATTAAATATACATTTATTTTAAAGAAGCATTTACGCCGTATCATAGATGAGAATACAGTGTTATCAAAACGGAGAAATCAGGAATATTGAACTTTTAACTGAATACAGCCGTCTATAGGGATTGGGCTTAAAACCCCATGAAAGATGGATGGCGAAGTCTGCACTTGGATGATTGAGCACGTAATCAATCAATACTCACATATTCCCCTAACTGCAGTTGCGAATGGGAAAAAGAAGAACACTAAATATCTGCTTCTCCTCACCTTTTTGTATGTGTGTGGTGCGATATTATATATATTTTTTTCTTCCTTCGGCTGCATCCGCTCCATTCCTTTCCTAATGGCTTAAAAAAATCTCTCAGGAGAGCGATTTGTGAACTCGGCATTCCACAATCCTTCTTCTGAAGGAAAGAAGTTAGTGACGGTTGAAATATTACGGGGCTGAAGATAAGATATGGTGATTAGCAAAATATGGTGCTTTGAATCATATTTGAATATATTTCAGGAAGCAGCAATGTTCTTTTTCAATAAACTGTTTCTCTCTGAACAGTTCATCACGTTCGCGAAAGTGAAATGATTTGAATATGATTTCTATGATACATGAGTATTAAATCTCAAAAAGAAAGAAAACTGGAGGCAATAAACGGTATTTCAATATCGTTACCAATACAAATTTTCTAAAAGACTAAATTCTCTAATCTTTTTGCCCTTTAGAGTCATGATATAATCTGAAAATTTACTTAATCAGACCAGGAAATGACAGTTTTTTACGATGTCACAGAAGAAAACACATTTAATCCTTTGAATTACTGCATATTTCTTCAAAAGAATAAATGTTCTTGTTGTTCTAGCAAGATTGCGGTTCAAACCGTGGTTTAAAACATTTATTTTTTTAACCAATTTTTTTCCTTTATTTAACACGTTAATGAAAAATGCAAACTTCAATTTATGCAGAAATTACAAGCACAAATTTTGACAAATAATGAATTAACTAATTTGTAAAATATCTTTTTTTAATCAGTGTAATTATTTTTTATAAGATATAATCAACAGGGTAGACAAATGGCGTTTATTTAACATAAGCTTGAAAAAAAATCAATGTTTTCGTTATTCCTCTTTTATTTTTTAATCTTTTTAAATGTAAAAATCCCAAAGGTCAAGTTTTGGCTAAAACCAAACAAATCCGATATTAGATTTCTTGATTAGTTAAGCCTTACTAAGAATTGCATGTATTAGTGACATAACCTTTAATTACTGTCTCTATTGTAATCTTTTCCTGTGTGTCAGTAAATGAATGACTTAGGTCTTATGTGCTGGGCGATTATTACTAGATAAACCCAATTAAAAAAAATAAAAAAGAACTTGGTTTGAAAAAAGACAATTTTATGGTGGTAGGTTTAAATTTTGTTCATATTTATTTTGTATTCGACTAATTGCTGAATAATAGACATGTTGAGATATGCTTTCAATTCAAGACAATATTGTTGATTCTTTTGAGTTTTTGTTTTAACGTAAAAACTTGATGTACCCCATTTGTGGTTAGGTTACATTCATAAATAATTACTCACCCATTAAAAATAATTTTTAATCTGCGAATACTTCAGGTTCACCTTCCAATATTTTAGTTTCAATACTCATAAGAATTTTTAAAGATAATCACCCTCGTGTGATTCTGTAAATCATTATCCGGTATAAAACTCAGAGGAAATATATAATATAAATTTAAAGATATGGAGCAGTAAGTTAGTAGAATTCTAGCTAAGTTTAAAATTTAGAAGAAACTTACATGCTTATGTAAAGACCTATGATACGTTTACTGAATCATCATTTATTGTATGTGTAAACAGTTATTTTCTTTTTGATTCCCAATCTACCCCATTATAGCAAACTAATACCACCAAACGAATGTACATATAGGTATTGCGATTGAGAAAATAAACAGGAAACACGAGCGACCAAATAATCATTCAGAGAATAGATCTAATGTTATTTTTAGCTGCTATTCCACGTATGTGCAAAAGAATCCTAATGGAAAAACAGAAGGCAACGAATGGTAATATAAGTGAAGGATGCTAAATTATATTGTAGATTGTTAGACATTAATTTCCTTAACTAGGTATTTCTGTCAAGCCGCGGTTAGGATAAAATATCCGGCACAATATAAACATACACATATTTTTTGAAAAATAATTAAGCAATACTACAGATGTTGCTATTCATGTATACTACTAAGAGTACGATAATTAATTTTAATTTTACAGTTGTAATTCATTTGATTAATCTAAGGTTTAACAATAAAAAATTATTTTAAAGAAATATAGGTTCATACATAAACATATATTGTATTTACTTTTAAAACTCAATTTTTTAAGGACAAAAACTGAAGGTGTGCTTTATACGCTGAATAAATCATAGAAGTAATAAGACTGACTTCACCATGGGTGGTTGCAGTCATAACCCATAAAAAGGACACCGTTTCAGTTAAAGATGTTTATTAACAGAAAGTTGGAGGATGGGTTCCCACTTCAGTATAGGGACAGTACAAACTGAGGGGTCAGCTAACATGAAATAAGTAAAAGGCCCTTAACACCTGGGTCAACATCTCAGTCTGATAGCGTACATTTCCTTTTTGTTTGGGAATTTCCTACATTGGCCGCTATATTAGAGCAATAGAGTTTAATTGGTTAGACCCCCTTCTCTGAGGGTGTAAACTGTTGCCCCAGAGGTCAATTTAGGTTAGGGGTTAAAAAGAGGAAAGCAAAGGGAAGCGGGGTTTTTTGCCCTAGACTTAAGATTTGAAAACCACTGAGAATTTTCTCGGGCCGTCTTTAAGGTTTTATACCAAATGCCTGCATTAGTTTCCCGCTCTAGTTTACTTTTCTTTACATATATGTATGTAAGTGGGTCCTGTCGTCGAGGATGTTTAGTAACATTTATGAAGTGAAAGGAAACTTTTTGACAGTGCATCCTTTGTTAAAAGCAGAAATGGAATTTACAACACTTACACTGATTAAAGTAGTGTTCGTTAATGGTGACTGGGGCACATAATATCTTCGTTGTCACAATGCCCTCCAAGTTCCCAAACGATACCAGTTCAAGCCTGGGAGGTCTTCTGCTTGAGTCCTGCTTCTAAATTACGAGGACCCACTTGACCTAAGACATTATTCAACCTTAGCTTCGCTCGTCAAACGAGACGCACCCCTTCGTCTTAATTCATTTGGCCTCTAACCCACGTGCTTTACTCGGTCTAGTGGCGTTGATAACACCAAATACGATTAAAAGTATAGATAGCGTATACATATAGAACTTCTTAGTAAAATATGTACTGGAAAAAAATGCATTGGAGAGTTAAAATTCCCGTTTAACCTGACTTACCTTTGCCATTATTAGAATATTTAAATTTCAAAGGATAAATGGACTTTAATATTCCCAGTCTTGTTTACGATCCTGCAATCTTGTCAATTTCCAATACCTTAAGAAACTTCAATTTAGCAAGGAAATATTGGGATTAAATTACATTTATACATCTTTATAATCACAAAAAATTAACATCTTAAGTTAATTCGAAGAAAATTTAAGATTATACAATCATTGATCCTAGGACATTCCCAAGCATTTCACAAGTAGCAAGCAATTTAAACTAGATAAAACAACACTTTTTGATTAAAAAAGTAATTAACTAAAAGTAACAGATGCTATTCAAATGTCAAAAACATTCAAAAACAGCGAAAAGGAAATATGACAATCGACAAACACCGTTACAGGTTAAATGTTTATTCGATGTCAAATTAATTAGATTCACATAAAAGAAGGCATGAAAACTAAAAAGAAAAATGCCATTTAGGGTACAGTGCTATGCATATCGGATCTCAAAATAAGATGGGAAGAATAGTTTCGTACAAAAGAATTCTGCTAAGAAAATCAAATTGGTTTCAACAGTAGCATGAATTAGTGTCTCCCGGGGGTGATTTCATTATCTAATTTCTGATAAAATTTGTTGCGTTTCAGCAGTTGGCAATTTAAGTTACTGAAATTGGTTTCCGTAGAAATTATGAGCTATTCTTAAAGTACTCCTCAGCGCTAAGGATATTTTTCGATTTTTATTTAAAAATCCGTATCTCTAATTAGACTTTAGTGAAAATTTACGTATCAATGAGAGAATTATATAAGCCATTTAAGCCACGTATTTAGAGTGCGTCGTTTAACTGTAATTAAATAATTCTTCCAGAGTAATCGACAGATAAACGACAGTTCCCTTCGTCAAAATCTTTAAAAATAAGGGAATCCTTCGTAAATTAGATTCTCAAAAATCCAATACAGATTCAAAAGAAAACACCGAATGAAAGCTTTAATTTGTTTTTTGAATATTTTTACCATGATAAGAAACACGATTAAATAAGGCCTAGTTGTGTTTTATGCACAGAAATGGCAAAGAAAATTAATTCCTCTGGCATTTACACATAACAGCATTTCTTTAGTTATTATATATGCTCCTTTGGTATTTATATCGTTCAAAAAGCAACAACTGAACATGATCCTGTTTGGCTTCACAAATGAATCCTTATCTTAAAGGAGTTTAAAACAAATATATATAACTACTGAGTAATTGTTAGGTTATTTTACGTTTTATTGCGTGCTTGTAATGGAAGACTAAAACATATAGCAAAAAGTTAAGGCTTTTTTTTCATATACAAATCTGTATGAAAAGCAACTTTAATAAAGGATAAACGTTTCGCACTACATAAATTTCAGGCCAAGAGATACCAAGCGTAACAGTTTTTAAAAATATTTTATAAATATGAGGATTATTAGAATTATTATATAATTTTCATATTTTGTAAATAAAGATTATATATGAAGATTATTTGTGCTGTTTTACATCAGAATAACATTTGATCCATATAAAACATAAAATTAAAATAACATCAATAAAAGTTTACCATAAAAATGATCTGAATCGAAACTGACCATTAGTAATAAACTAAAATATTAATTAACGTAACTTTAATAATTATTCATCGCTATTTTTAAGATTATCTCACTTCTGAATATCATAAGAATAGCATACATATTTATTAAGAATAATAAGGAAAACTGTATTCATCGCAACAACAAAACGTCGAACAATCAAATCATAACAAATGCTAATGTTACCAACGAAAGTTAACAAAATATAAATGATTTACAAACACGATTGTCAAAAGTTATACAAGCTCCCTCTAAGGTAACATTTGAAAATTAAACATTTAATAACATCGTTTGCAATTTTACTAATATCGAATATTAATTATTCAAAAATATTAAAAAAAACCATCATTTGAATTTAAACGATTAAGTTAAATTTACAAAAATATTTTATTGATTTTAGTAAAGATATTAGGAAGGAAAAGTACAAAATGAAATATTAGGTAAATGCCATTCCCTTTTATGACCTCAGTCTAGACAAGGTGTCAAAAGTCTCTTAAATTTGTAGTTGAGCTCCAACACTATTGCATTATCTCGAAATAAAATACGAAATAAGAATAGGATTCCTGATGATGTAAAAACAGATATTGCAGACACATTACGAAGAAAATCAATATCTAGTTTAGTACTGCAATGACCTGCATCCTAGAATGTAGGGGGATTTAAGATAAAGTTTTAAATCCCAATATATCAAATTTCCCTCTGTAAAAATATATAAAATATTTTTTACCTGGTTGTTCAAAAAAATTTTATCACACGTGACCATAATAAAAATGTATTTAACGACAGAATACACCGTTTATTGATAGAGAAAAGTACTGAATTTTTTCTATTGGTTAAGGCCTATCTAGTTTTTCAAGTACAAAATAAAATATGAATTAAAAGGTATCTAGACACCGAAAATTATGCCAAGATGTAATTGAGATATTAAACTCAAATAATACACTTGTGTATGTAATATTTAAAAAATGATTGCTCCTTAAGTTCTTCAAAATTCTATCATTTCCCGTTCCATCTTTCATGATTTTGACTTGACCAGCCACTCAAATGAAAATCAGGGACATGATTCTTTCAGATTGCATTTTTTCTGCATTTCTTAAAACTAAAGACTTCATTGCTGAGTGCGGTCTTCTTACTTCTTTTACAAACCAGATGTCAATTATTCCAGGGAAAACTGAGGACTGTATGCGGAGATTAAAACGGCATTCGATGGTTAATTATACTTATTCATGACGGGACAATTGCCACAATGCGGCTTACATTCGATTACAACTACAGTTTTTACAATCGCAGATATGGCGTTGCCTCGAGTTGTTTATTCAGATTATCCTAGCTATTTTTATACCGTTGCATGCACTTTTATCGCCATGTTTATTTTGACGGGCCACAGTTCAATTCGGAATGTACTGTCAACTTTTTTGCAACACGAGTGCTAATCAGACCGGGACCTACTGCTTAAAGCAGATTTCAAACGGCTACGAACACTCATGCCAGCAGCAGGATTCGAACCTGCGAACTCCGGTACCAAAAGCAGTGTTCTATCATTCGACCATCGTCCGGCTACGGCCCACAGTAGAATCACCATTTTAAGCTCTATCTCGTGGAAAGTTAAGCACTTAACTATCTACTCAAAGGTGAACATATGCATGTTAATATCTTGCCTGTGTAAAATATGTCCGTCAGTTCTCTGACTTTGCGATGAAAATAAAGGATTTTTGTTAAGTTCCTACCTCATTTTGGCGTTATAGCGAGTGCCTTTCCATGACGCTAAACAGTCAGATACAGTCACAGTTACAGTCAGATAAAATTGCATTGCCAAGAAAGCCCTGGCAACTAAAAAATATGAAAGATTTCCAAGTGGGATCGGTGAAGAGTACTTTTTTATATGTAAGATAAAATAAGTAGGTACAAACTACCAAAAATTAACTATATTTATACACTCCGAATGGCAATGGCTGCAAGGGACAGATGTAAACAGTGACCTTTCGTGATTTTCAGTACTGTATTCTGTGATTTAAATATGAATTATAAGTATCAAACTGCTAAGATGAAAGGAAATTAAAAATTAATTTATAAATATTTATACAGCTTCTTTTAATATGCATTTACTTTGTTGACTATGTAACAGTAATTACTACATACGAAGCATTAATAATTTGTAATCACGATGCTTTCAAATCAGTCTAATAGAGAATTTAGGAACAGTTATAATTTTTTTGGCAGATTACCGCTTAACAGTGTACATTTACGAAGAGGTAATGCTATCATTTCTTATATCTGTTCATTTTCAGTTGAGTTCAGTTGTTTTTTAAATGAAAATATAAAACTAAAAGCAATCGTATTGCTTGCGCAGTGGTTAGTTAAACTCAAAATTTATGATACTAAAATCATGCATATTAAAACAGCAGCAATTACAATACCTCATAAATTTCTTATATAAATTAACTTTTCTTTCTTTCTATTTTCAAAAGGTAAGAGTCATTAATATTCTAAATATGACTTCAACGCATACAGTTTCACTCCCATATTCATACCAAGGAATTTAATATTTAACAAGCAGCATATCTGCATAAGATATAAGAAAAATTTAATACATGGACAAGGTCGTATAAAACGGCATTCCTCCAAACAGAGCGTCTCCATTCATGTATATAAAACCTGGAAATCGAACGAAGACGACAGTAAAAATTCCCACAGAAATCTCCGCGGAATCACAACCCCAGGAAGTAATAGGATTTCTTTCGCCATGGCAAACATTCGCAGAATGCTGGAGAAGGTTTTATGGCCGTCGCAACTGATTTCAGATTCCGGAAATGACGTTATTTTGTGCTTTTCATTTCAGATACGCCCCGAATACCCGCCCCTTTGATGAAATCAGGGGGTAAAAGCTAACAAGATAAAGCACAAAAAAAGTCCAAACTCATTCTTGGTGGAGGAATATAATGAAATATTCCGAAGCAAGTGTGACACGGATATTATTTAAACTTTTCGAATTCTGTAGAGATATGTGAATGATTGAATTGCTTTTATGATCCATACAAGAATCTATTTCAACTGAGGGCAATTCTGACTCATGCTTATTTTGAAAATCCATCTATTGGCGATATCATTACTATCGCATCATCAATTTGGGAAATATACTGGTACTTAGAGATACTTAAAGATAAAATATTTATAATACGATATAGTAGATAATACTTATAAAGCTGCTGGGGCTCTAAATTATTACTAGAAATGATAAAAGCATTACAAATTCAGTGGAGATATGTGAGGATTGAATTGCTTTTATGATCCGTACAAGAATCTATTTCAATGGGGGCAATTCTGACTCATACTATTTTGAAAATCCATTTATTGGCGATATAATTACTATCGAATCATCAATTTGTAAAATAATACTGGTACTTAAAATACTTATAGATAAAATAATACTTATAATACGATGTAGTAAATAATTATAAAGCTGCTGGGGCACTAAATTATTACTAGAAATGAAAAAAGCATTACAATTCAACACAGATCTATTTCATTGCATGCTGGGAAACCTTATCAGAATCAAAATGTCCACACTTACAGAGTCAGTGAACTTTTCAAATTATTTCGTGTTTCATCAATCAGTTTGAAAGTTTAATGCATTATCAGTAATATATTTATGCGAAAGTATTTACAATTTTAAGGTAAAATTTCAACAATTTAAAAAAACTATAAATTACTGTTTCAAAAAGGAAGATTATAGAATGTTCCCTGAACATCCATTTTACGCACAATATGATCATTTTTAGTAGTAGGATACCTTTTATGACTTAGAAGAAAACTTAGCATTCCCTGAAATTTATTTAAAATATTTATTTTCCGCTTACAAAATGTGTATAATAGATCTTTGAAAAGGAAGAACATTTTTGCTGCTCGAAATATATTTAATTTTTTAACGGAATTTTAATTTAGGCTCTACGAGATAGATTTCTAAGGTACACGATGATTAGAAATGCACTTAAAATGTGCGAAATGCTTCTAAAATTTGAAGAGTTTTTTTTTTAAACTATTTAAAAGTAGTTATTAGTAATAACTAATTGTCTATTGTGATAATTGCATCAAATACAAGGTAAATGATATTAAAACACCCAATTCAATTCTTATTCTTGGTATAGCTCAAAATTTAGTGATAGAAATATCGAATTTTCAGATAAGTTTCGCCCAACTGAACGTCTGCTGTAGCTACTTGACTTGTAACTTCAATTTTTGCCATAACTTATTGGAGTAAATCTGTATTTCCCGACGAATTTCATAAAATAGAAACAATCCTTCACAATTGACTCATTATCAACTTATTACTGTGGTCAACCTCGACAAATTTTAAGTCAAACCTCAAAAGTTTGGCCACAGGTCTTAAAAAAATATTTTAATTACATTCTATCCGTACATATTTGTGACATGTTAACTTTATCAATAACGTTTTCAAACGTTTCTTTCTTACTTTTAATTAATATTTTTCCTTCATATTTTATATAGCACTTAAGTACCATTAGCCATATGTACCTTTTTAACTAATTTAAAATTAATTCATGTATTTCATATGCCAATAAATGCGTATCTCTTTATACAGAAATACAAAATGGAAATTCGGCTTTTTTCGTCATGCGTGCATCCGTTGATCCATTCAATTAACTTTCTTTTTTAATAACTGTAAAATATCTTAATTCTCATAAAAAACATTCTATTTTGATTCTGGAATATAAACACATAAAGTGCAAATTAATTAACCCCAATGAACAGTTTTGTATACATTATTCAGCAGGTAGATACACTGAAACTTTTATATTCTGTTAAAAATATCGCATATATAATCATAATTTTGTAACTAATTTTTACTTAATTTGACTAAAATTTAAATTGTGGACATATTGTTTTTAATTTTTAATATTGCATAAAACATAGATACATTTAATAACTTTAAAAAAAATGTGCACTCAAATTTATAACTGCATACTCGATTCAACTCACCACAAAAGAAGATACGGCATTTTCTGCGCAAAACACGAAAAGTCACTTACCTGCAAAAAAGATAAAAATAAATTAAAATGATAAAATTTGCAGTCAACCACACATAACAAGAATAAACTTTTGAAAGGAAAAAGTTTATTTCAATAACTGAAATACTACTATATCACCATCATAAATTAGCCTTCCATCAGTTTAGTGTAGTCACACATGCTAAACTTCCCGTAAGTTTTAATTCAAAGGAAGTGCATTTGAAAGCAGCATGAATAGCGCCCATTAAACCACTCCTAAAAAATTCATAAATAAATCTAACGTACGTAGGAACTGGGAAGAGAAATTATCAAGGGAAGAACAAAAATTTAGGGAAGAGCCATTTGGTAAATCACTCGCGTTATAAATTCCGCAAATGGCGACCGGAAGATTTGAAATTCACCTGAAAACAATGCAAATGAAGGTTATTTGCGTTCAAGAAAACAGAAACCAAGCAAAGGTCAAAAGTAGAAATGAATGCTAAAGATAATTTTCGTTTGCTAGCATTTTTGCTGAGCGATCGAAAAATAATAGCATTTGATTACGCATATTTATCATTAGGAAAGTAATTGCAAAGTAACCTCGAAGAAATATGTATTGGTTTTATATTTGTAATTTTCTTAAACAGTATGTAATCTACAATTGCCGTATCTGGAAACTGCATTTTCAAATTTAAGAACGTGCATATCTGCATGTTGATTATTTAGCATTATTGCATAACAGAAATCCCAGGATGTTTGTTATGTTTCTGATAATCTAAAGTAACTAAAATTTCATGCTGCTTGAATAATCGGAATCTAAACAAAGCAAGGTGCCTCTAGTAGTGTTTAAAGGAAAATCTCCACAAAATATTAAGTTACATTAATAGATAAAATATCAGTAGTGTCCGTTTATTGAAATATATTAGAAGAAATAGCTTTCTGTAGTAGCAATTCATCTGAAAACAATACAATTGAAGGTTATGTTCCAAGGCAATCGAAACCTTCTAAAGGTCAAAAGGGTTAAAAGCGAAGGAATGAAATCTGACGGTAATTTTCGTTTACTAACAAATTTTTGCGGATCGATCGATCGAAAAATAATAGCATTTGATTACGTCCAATTTATCATTAGGAAAATAACTACAAAGCTAACTCCTGAGAAACATATACACGGGTTTCATATTTTGCAATTTTCTTAGCCACTATTAATCTACAAGTGCAATATCTCAACACCGTACTTTCAATTTTAAGAACAAAATACGATTCTGTATTTTGATTACCAGGCGTTATTGGATAGTAGATTCCCAAAAGCAGGTTTATGAAAGGGAATGTCAGTCGTGTTTCTGATTATTTCCTTTCAATATAATTGGAATCCAATATTGCTTGAATAATTGGTATTTTTCACAAACCAAAAGTTACATGCAGCGTGCGTTTTGTTGAAACTGGTAAGAAACAAATGGTTTTAGGTAAAGCTTTCTCAAAGGAAAACGTAAATGTTTTTGGAAAAACATTTGTATATGACTACAGATTTGAATACCTTATACTTAACATTTGAAGTTTATTATGAATGTATCTAATTTTTAACTTTTTTATTATTGTCCTATTTCTTATTTTTTTCTTAAATATTAGTATAATATTCACGAATAAAAACTAAAATATTTTTTATATAAATACAAGACAGATTTATTTGACTACATGAGACATTCAAAAGTCTTATTTGTAAAGAATATTTCACAAATTTTTTTAACATGACAATTTGCGATTTTTTTTTTGTGAGGTATTAAACGATAAGTATCAGGTATGATACTTTAGATATATTCACTGCCAAAAAAAAAAAAAAAAAAAAAAAAAAAAAAAAAAAAAAAAAAAAAAACAATGCGCCAGATGAAAAATTCAGAAAATGATAAATCCAAATATTGCAAATTAAATAGAAACATTTTATTTTTAGTTAATGTTACTCCTACTCTGGACGAAATTTGAATCGACATACTCAGGTTCAAGTCAACAAGGCTGCACTTATCTGCATATCTCAAAAACGGCAAATAAAGTGTGCAACATCTGTCACTTCCACTGAAACAAATTCCATATGTCCGACTTGTGTTTCTGTTTATCTCAAACAATTCTCATAATTGAGTTAGTACCAGAATTTCACGTAGCCATCTCAATCTGCATTTGAAAATAAATGTTAAATTTATGTTACAGCTAAACTTGGTTGATTCGAATTTCAAAGGAAATGCATTTCGAACTACCCAATTTCCTTAAAAATACATAACTGGCTATTTAATAACAAAAAGTTTAGGGTAAACAAATTAATTTTTTTTAAACTAAGAATTTTTTTCTTAATTTCAAATAATTTTTTCATGCTCAATATGCGAAATTTTCAAGTTTTCTTACAGAATGGAATAAAGTATCTTTAACTTTAATTTGTACCCCAGCAAATTGTGTGATTTTTCGGAACCTTAGATTCCAAAGTAACTGGTAGAACACGTGTTCCTTTCGTCTATGTAGCTGGCACTCTAGCGCTGTGGTGTAGCCATTTTTCTTGAGGCATGAAAACAAAATAGAAATTAATAAATTGCTTAAAATATGTTGAAAATAATGACCGCTAATGTATGCGGAATTTTTGTATGTGTTTAGTTTAGTATTAAATTTTGTTCAGTTTTAATTTGTTATGGATTCAATGAACTGTCTTGAACTATTATTTTGATTTGAGCTCTTGAATATTCTTGGAATAAGCTCTCCCATCTGAACTTAGACTCATTCGACTAATAACATGTTCTCCAACACTATCTTTTCTTCCTCCATTAGAAGAATCAATAGCGCTGTTCTTTACTTTATTAATAGCTTCTGTGTCGACCAATAATCCACAAACAACTTCTTGGTCAGCATTTAAATATAATTCATAGGTGACATCGAATGCTGTTGTATCCCATTGTTCTGACCAAAATACTAACAAAAGGCTAAATATTTGCATTCTTGGGGAACAAACGTTTCTTTTTCAATTTTTTTTTTAATGTATGTGTCTTTTTCAATTTTTTTGAAAACTTACCAGCCAACTAATTCAACAAAAATCAAGGTGTGGTTTTAATGAAAATTCGGGAATTTAGGAGAAAAGAATTTATTAAATATGTTTCATTCGAATCAAACAAATACGCTAGAATTTTCTTAATTTTATCGTTACACTCTATAGAATATCCTGAAGAAATTTGTACAGTTCAATTTAACAGAGTTCGAAAGCATTATAATGCAAGGAAGCAATTTTAAGAAAGATGTTATACACCTGTAATACAACTGCTCTACCTGTTTGACGATTGTCCGGGCTGTGGTGTAAACACACAGCTGTTATGCTTGACACAAATTTAAATTTCCCGAAATTTTACTTTTTGATTAATTTGTATAACTAGTTTATATTTTTACTATTATCTTACAATTTTATAAGAATTTAAAAATAAATAAATAATAAATAAACTTATGTTGTTTTTCCCAATAGAAAAGTTAAAAATTAGAGGAACATAATCTATGTTAAACTGAAGATGAAATTATACACAAGAAATGAAATCTAGTAAAAATTTCGATTTATAAAAATTTCAGAGTTTATATAATGATTTTACTGATATATACATACATATGAAAATGTAACAGTTCATTTTCTACGACATAAAATTTTAATAATAAAAAAAGTTAAAAATCTTATTACAGCATTTAATATTAAAAAATATATATATACCATTATATTTTCTTACATTTAAAGTACGGAATCGGAAATGGGAACAAAAATGAAAACTCTTCTCAGTATTTCTGATTTTTTTAAAGAAATTTTATTACGTTAGAAAAACTTTTTTGGTGTAAAACTTTCTCACACTCTTCATAATCCCAAGCTCTCTTTATCGTAGCATTATTAGAGTTTAACTCGTCAACTTGTTTTAAAAAAAAGCTCTTTCTCTGGAATATTAATTTTTTGCACGAAGTTTTACTTTCAAAGTTATTCACGCACTTTATGAAAAAAAAATATTTGTGAAAGAAGAACGGCTTGAAACAAGGACGTTTATATTTTTTTATATATATTTTTGATAGCTGGGGAATTTTAAGTTTATTAGTATTGGTAAACAAACGCTTTGATTATGTTGTGAATAATAAGAAACAATTATTATTTGTTATAAATATGTTAACAGCATGAGTTGCATATTAAAACTGCAAGCAGTTATTGTATGAATGACCACGTTAGAAAGTTGTTAATTACTTCGCAAATAATAGATGAATTTGGAGAAAATTTTAAAAAAATTATTTAAAGAATGAACAGAATTTTAATCTGGTAAAAAATACGAACTACTACCGACAAATGAACCAACCCCTTGGTACATTTGAAGGTTGACACTGGACATATACACTTTGTACAAACATTGTAAAGTTTCCATGGGTTTGACATAAGAACAGGATGCCGCCGCCAACTTGGCGATAAAGCTCTGAGCATAGGAGCTTAACATTTTCTCCTAATATCGCCGTTTCCAAACAATCTGTATCTATATTTTAATTTATATTATATTTGTATCCAGCTCTGCTTGTGCAACCATTTTCTTATATAATAAATGAGAGTAATGCTTTAAAAATTAGATATAGTCAATCATTAATAGTTCACTATAGCTAATTTTTAATAATTTGGAGCTGTTGACTTAACTGTTGAGGGGTTAATTACCCAGAAATATATATGTCCAGTGTCTAAATGATTTTGATTAATTATTAAAAGTATATAATTCTATTACAATAAGCACTCTGCATCCATTAAAGTCACCAAAAAAAGGATATGGATACAATGTTTTGGATGGAATACTTGGGTTTTAGTTAACATCGCCAATAATTTCGCCACATTTGCCAAGGGGCACCCCATTCTTCAATATTACCGTTTTCATGTATCGGGATTTTTTTTTTTTTTTTTTAATGTTAATATAGTTGACGGTCCGACTCGTCAATTATATTAGCAATATATCAACTTTAAGAACTATATTATTGATTTGTAACTTAAATATTGATACAACAATGTACATATATCACTAAAATAAATGAATTCTTGAAGAAAATCTTTAATTTTTTTCATACTATCCATTTATTAATAGTCGAATGCGTAGGACGCTTCTCTTTAGTACCAGTTTGACTCCCGCTGATGGCATGGATATTTGTAGCTATAAGATCAGTTTAATCATCCACCCACCTTAATAAATCAGAAATTTTTTAGCAAAAAAAAAATAAATAAATAAAATAATAAAATTCAAATCCAAAAGGATTAAATTCTCCAATTACTAAATTTTTTGCCAGTGCACACAGCTTCATTTTACTATTATAAAATAGCGTATTCAAGTATAAACTATTTAATGCGGGATCAAATTTCGAATTCATAAACCCGGAAGTGAGTTTTAACAATGCAAGAAATCACAAAATGTAACGACATACTGCATTAATAAACAGAATCCATTAGAATAAGAGAAATGCTCATGGAACTGCACTTGTCTACCCTTCTATCTAGATTTCTATCAGACGCTGGATGGCTCAGAGATCAATAAAAAGATAGGAAGGATAAAAGCTAAAACCTAATGATGCGGAAAAAAATGCTTATCGCAGTTTAGGGGAAGCCAGATAGATTGGTTTATATATATCATTTTCGTGTTTTAAAGTTTTCATAAAAGTCAGTGATAGCCTGTGTCTGATTAAGTTTTGACCTGACAAAACTCAGTTAATAAATTTGAGATCTTTTGACCAGTTAAAATCCCATAATACCTTTCAAGGCTTAAAATCTTCATAGAAAAAATTTTTTTCCTCAAAATAAATTATTCCGATTCTTTAGAATGAAATTTTTAGATCTTTAATGATACTGTAGCTTAAAAATTTATTTAGTTTTATCAGTTCAAGTAGTACATTTTATACAACAGCATAAAAATACAGAAAATATAAAAAAAAAAATGCAAAATTGATTACTCGCAAAGTAATTTTGAAGTATGTATATTAAAATCTAAATTTTTTAGTTTTAGTAAAAATCAGATTTATTCTTTAAATCAAAACTTTTAAAAGGTACTTGAGATTTTAAAATTTAAAAAATAAAAACTTAATAAAGGAAATTTAAAAAAAAACCTTTATCTTTTTACAAAACAAAACTTGTATTCGTAATAATATATTTGTGGGGTTTTTTTATAAAAAAGGAGGATAATAATAGGATATAAAAGGAGGATAAAAAATAACAGGCACACGAAAAACAAATCTTCTTTTCACTCATTATTGCTTTTAATAGCAAACAAATCTCAGATTAGTTATAAAGATTTATTCAAGAAATCACAAGTTTTTCCAACCCAAACAAACAGCTGAAGGTCAAACTCACTATAATAATTGTGCCATTTGATTTTGACAGCTATGTTCCTTAATAGTCAATAGTCATGAAAATAGCTAAATTGCAGTAACAACCAATTTACAGTACACCTGTTTTGAGTACAATTTTTTGTGTACTAAATATTAAGATGTAAATTGCTATCATCAAGCAAAGAAGGGATAAATTAAATAAAATAAGAGTATTTTTAGATATTTAGATAAAAATTTCAGTTTTTAAGAAAATTAGTATTTTAAACAAATTAGGAAAATTAGTAAATTAAAAAATATTGTATAAAATAAGAGTATTTTCAGATGTTCAGATAAAAATATTTCAGTTCTTGAGAAAATTAGTATTTCAAGCAATTTAAGAAAATTAGTAAATTAAAAAAAAACGTTGTATAAAATAAGTATTTTTAGATAAAAATATTTCAGTTCTTAAAAAATTAGTATTTGAAGCAATTTAGAAATATTAGTAAATTTAAAAAAAAAAACATTGTATAAAATAAGAGTTTTCTTAGATGTTTAGATAAAAAATATTTCAGTTCTTAAGAAAATTAGTATTTTAAGAAATTTAGGATAATTAGTAAATTTTAAAAAAATGTATAAAACAATAGTAATCTTAGATGTTTAGATAATAGTATACCAGTTCTTAAGATTATTAGTATTTTAAGCAATTTAGGAAAATTAGTAAATAAAAAAAACATCGTATTGGTAAAAAATAAATCAATTGGTTACTTTTCTCGTCTATAATTCAACTAACTACTTGAGCTGAGAAGATACTATAAAAAATTCGAATTAAATATAAAAATACACAAATAACTTTCCATAAATTCAATTTGATTTTTTTTATAGACTTAAGTCAGCTTAAAACAGACTGAAGAAATCATGATAGGAATTGTGTAAATCACACATACGGAATGGAAAATGGCACAACACAAAATATGGACAGGACTAAGGGCAGGTAAGACCTATTTCCATGGCTACACGCACGAATATAAGAGGTAGGTGGGAGAAATACATGTAGGAACAAAAAAAAAAATCCCCTTCTTTACTTTCCTACCCAATATTGTATGTGCTATCATTTTCTGCTCAAGTACTCGGCGAAAAACACCCCGAAGGGAGAACTTTAGGCAATATTCTGCACGTTCTGGTCGTTAAGGGACAAGAAAAAAAATGAAGAGAAATGTAGCGTGACGGAAGAGCAAAAGCTGAAGGAAAAATAGCTTGTATGTATTCATAAAGCCTTGTAATAAATATATCTTTATCTCCACCCCTGCAGATGTAGTCATGAAACTAACCTTTTGTAATAAATATTCTCTTACAGGTATTAAAAAAAACTTCTTAATCTACCAAGTGTATTTTATATTGAGGTCTATTTTATAAAGGACTTGAAGCGTAAAAGTACAGATAATTATAGTCTTTAAACTTTTTTTTGTTAATTTACATTTCTTTTCTTTCATCTAATTCAAAAGTAAAAAGGGGAATATAAAAAACGTTTGAATTAGAGTAAGTATGGGTTAGAGCAGCGTTCCCCAACCTGTAGTAAGCGAGTTCTTTTTGGTGGTACTCGAAAAATAACAAATAATGGTGGACATAAAAAATAACAAAAATTAAAAAAATATACATACAGGATTTTACAAGTAGAATCCGAACGACAAATCTACTTAATATTTGTTTGAGCATTGAAAAAGAATAGGAACAACTTTCTGAAAAACTTCTTAAATTATTATAAACGGTAATCCGTTTATTAGTACGGAATTAGTGGATACATTTCTTTCTATGTATTTTTTAATATAAAACTCTGAACAAACACGTACTTATGTACACATATATTCACTTACTCACATATATACACATATATACCCACATATATACACACATATATACACACATATATACACG